>OV651814.1:99003299-99135799 GCA_927349885.1 Psylliodes chrysocephalus | reverse complement strand
TTCCGCCAACGAAATCCTAGCGACTTTATTATTTTTCTTAAACTTTCATAGCTTCCTTTGTACCCTGTAGCTTCTCTAAATTTAGTCAGAATTGTTTTTAATGTTGGAACAATATTTTCCGAGATTAACATGAACAGAATAATTCTTTTTAAAATACCTTTGTCAGCTTCATCTATATCATTAACTGTTTTTGGTTTTTTAAATGGTTTTTCTTGGTGATGAAAATTCCGATATCTCACGGTTATCGATTCTTTTTTTCTTTCCAGAAATGCGGACGACAGTGTTTTTAGATACTCCTGTGGCTGCAGCAACACGATCATTTACATTTTTAAATAGTATTGAAGGTGAATTAAAGTTTCCTTCTCTTCTCATAAACTCTATAACATTGGCTATTATTTCGCGAGATTGACTGTTAATCACGCGGCCTCTTAATTTGCTATTAAATCTTACTTAGGTTCTATTAAACTGTAATGAGCAAAAAACACAAACGAAAATAAAAGAAACGTTTTAGCGAAATTTACATCTGACATTTACGTCTGAATAAAATAGTGAAATACTTGATGCGCAGAGTGTACTTTCATTGCGTAAATCCGTCGGCCCCGCCAACCGATGCCTCTCAGTAGTGCTTTCTCTGTCTAGCCGTCGAAAGCCTCTAGAAATTTGATGAACTGTATTCTATTTATATCCTCTGGTGACGCTCGAGTCTCGATTTGCAAAGGCTCCTCCCCCTAACTGAACAATTTCCTATTTAATATGATTTAGTTTACGGTATTGTGATTGCTGTTGCCATATGACAACACAACGCGCTAATGGTTTTTAACTCTACTCTAAGACCATAACTAAATTTTATATTTCGAATATAGCTTGATGTTAGTAAGTATACTTGCTTTAGTTGGTCTCCAATATTATCTCGACTAGTTTCCAATATTCTGTAAATATAAATAAAATTGTTAATTGAGTTTCTTAACAAAACCAAAATAGGTTTAAAATGTTTAAGAATTATTATGTCATTGCGAAAATAACTTTAACCTTTAAGATGTCACACCATTCAACAATGTTGCAATCTTTTTTTTCTGTTTTTGCTAATCTATTATGTTGTATTTCTGTATTGTGGCCATAGTGAACTATTTGCCACTCTACATTAAATTTTGTTATTTTCTTTGACGAGTTTTATTTCATTGGTACAGGAAATCATCTTGCAAGATCTTTAATATTTTACCAATTTACTTATTTGGTCATTGTCTTTAAGGGTATAACCCACAACAAATAAAACCACTTTATTGCAATTTAATAAAAAATTGAAAAAATCTGCTCACGGGGGATTTGAAAACACCTATTCCTGTTCTACGCATAGCGCTCTTACCAACTCTTTTTTGTGAAAAAAACACTCCAAAAGGGGCGTTTATTGATATTACAATCTGATCAAGAGTTGATCAATGAGTAATTTTGTTATAACCTAACTTAACTAGGGTTGCAATCTTAAAAACTAAAGTTCTACTCGCTAGTATACCTTAGGGTCTGATAACTTAATTACACTAAACTAACGTGTAACACTAAACCGCACAATGCTTTGCTTTGTTATTAACACAATCACTTGGCTAACTCAAAAGGTTTCACTCTCTTGAGTCTTCTTGTCAGGTTCGTGTTGTCAAGAAGCTGGATCGCCTCAACGTTCACATGTTGGTGGAGCCGTTGTTCGTGACTCTTACCAACTAAGCTTTTTTTCCTGTTACCCAAACTCTTTTTAGCTATCGCATTGTATGGTTGAGCTCTCAGTTGTAAATAAATTGGTGCATGACCTGTACTTTCACTTATCGAATTATTTTATCTACTTTTTATAAAATCAAGCATGTTAGTCCATTTTGTATGTTTCTCGTGCCAATATGATCTTAACAACCTCCATATTTCTTTGTTATATTTTTCAGTTATATTCACCTGAATAAAATAAAAGTCATACATATTTGATTCGATAATAGAGAGACCCACTCTCTAAGGGTGAATTGTCTTCCATCGTTTGTAATGTGATCTTGTTATTTTATCAATTTTTATATTGTTTTAAGCTCTACGATTTGAGGGAGTGGGTTAGGTTATTAAACAACTCATATGACTTTGAAAGAGAATATTGGACGCCACTGTATTTAAAACTTTCTAAACTTGACAATCGATCATTGATAAAAATATAGAAAATCACTGATCTTTATGATATTATAATTAAATAAGGTAGCGACAAATTCTAATTCACAGAGACTTAATTATTCAAATTTAAATGATTTAATCAAACTTATCTGGAGGTACACAGGAAACAGTTAAAGAGTGACTGTAGAGAGTGTAGAGGCCTTCTTGTGAGAATTTACTAAGTAGTGTTAAATCTTGTTAACTCCTCTCGGTGGTTGAACTAACTTCTTGATGTATTCTACGTTCTTCTGAATTTCCCAACAAGCAGCTTGTACGTTCTTCCAAAATTCATGCAGACACAGCTACTATTGAATCCTCGATTTACTTTCTATCGAACCATCTAAATCTACTGAAACCATATATATAACTTCTATGTGATGTCTTATGTTTTTCAATCTGTTGAGGTGTAGAGGTTATGTTTCAAATTTGTCATTTCTTGTACTAAATATATATTTTCAACAAAATATCGGTAGGAAACTTACCTTTTTAAAATCAGATGGTCATTAAAAATATTTAAGATAACTAGTACATCGGATGTCTAAGATAATAGATAATTAAAATTCTATAATTAACTTGCTGTTGACAGAGATAGATCGAAAATGACAATCCAAGTTTTGACACAATGCATAAACGACAGTTGACGTTTGTGTAGAGATGTTGGTTTCAAAATAACGAGAACGGGTCTGGGTCAAATAACGAAAACGGATTTAACCGTTACATCCCACTACCTCCGGGTAAAAAAAAATTAAATTTTAATTTTAATTTTTTTTTTATTTTTCTTTACTACTTTATATTCTCTCTTTTTATTGCAACTAGCTAGAATGATACAAGAGGTAAAACGATCAATGGATTACTTTTCAAGAATGTTGCCCGTCGATATCCACAGTAATCAAAGGTCACTGCAGGAGAAGGTCCTTCAAAAATCATTCCACTCCCAATACCACTGCTAAACCAATTACCGTAGAAGAAAACTAAAAATTGCAAAAAAATGAATAAACACCATCACACAATGAATAACACAAGATATCGCTGTAAAAAAAATGTTAATAAAAAAGAAATAAGAAAATATATACTTCCTATTAGATTAGTATATAAAGATAAGAAAATTAGTAAATAAGCGTTATATAATATATGCATGTTTGTTCATATTCGAACTTGAACCACATAAAATGGCAATCATGCATCGGTAAGATAAAGCTCAAATTAAAGTTAAATCATTAAACTGAAAAAATTGTACTGGTATAAACCATACATACATAAGATAAAGGTAAGGTAGAAAATAGCAAATACTCAGATATTACTAAGTGTAACAAAAAAGAGAAAAATAAACTGAACATTTTTAAGGTACATAAAATAAGGGACTTTAGACACATATTTTGGTATTTAGTGAAACTTCCAAAATAGGAAGAGGTTGATAAACTTACAACTACGACTTAATAATTAAAAAAAAAAATGTTTAGAAAACAATTGAAATTTTTACTGTAGCCCTTAAAGACTAAAGATTTACAACTTAAACTAAGAAGATTTACTACTTTAGCTTTTAAGTGCTTGTTTAAGAAAATTTTGATTAAAATGAAAAATGGATTCTAAATTTAAATCTGTACTCTTATACCGTACAAAAGTCTCAATCAGGGAAAGATACGATAAAGGTAAATGAAGGTAAATAAAGGTAGGTAAGGTAACTAGAAAGAATGATCATTGAACTATAATTGCATATATTATGATAACTAAGTGAAGGTTAACCATTTCAAATCAAAGGTAAATATCTTGATATTCAAAAAACAAAGTACATTATGTACTAAAGGTAAAAATAATATTATTAAACGTTAAATAAAACATTCACTCAACTGTGAATAAAGATATATAATAATATTATACAAGATAAATTATGAAAATCAAAATAAATAATGTACACACATCAGTGAGTACATCAGGCAAGGGATACGAAACATCTTCGTAATGCTGTAAATCAGCAAAGGTATATACAAAGTAGTAAAGTTAGGTAAAAAAAATTAAAGTAATGCAAGTTATCTGTTAACCTAAAGTTAACCCAAATATGAAATTTTGCAATACTCAACTAAATTATTTTCAATATAAAATGAAAACAGAGGTATCAAAAGATATTGCTAAAAGCATAAATTCTCAAATTATAATTGAAAAAAGAATAAATATATACAAACTTTTACTACTTGTATTAAAATATAATTTAAACTTAGTTCGGAATCAAATAGTTATGCGATAGTGAGGTACTTAACCATATAAAGAAAAAACATGAAATGGTAGATAATATAGTTCAAAGTCAACTAAGGTATTTTAAGATTGAATTTAAGGGAAAGGTAAACAAATTAAAATATTACTCAAATTTAATAACAAAATATAAATTTACTACCAATCAAGAAAAAAGGAAAAAATCTAATATATATTACTAAAATTTAAGGTAGCTGTTACAGACAGTATTGCTTTAAAAAAAAATAAGCAGTAGCAGACAATTAAAAGTTAGAAGGTAATGTCTGGTCTGACTCATAAATATTCCGATGGTGTAAAAGGAAACAATTGACTACAGACTGTATAACTTGGTCGAGTAGGTAATAGGAGAATAAAAAGCTAGTTATAATATTCTGGCCTGACAATAAATATTCCATTGGTGTAAAGGAAACAATTGACTACAGGCTGTACTACTTGATCGTGTAGGTAATAGCAGAATAAAATGCTAGTTATAATATTGTGTAGAGATGTTGGTTTCAAAATAACGAGAACGGGTCTGGGTCAAATAACGAAAACTGATTTAACCGTTACACGTTTAGGATACAACGAGGTGTCTAAACTGTTTCTATATATTCATTTAATAACCTGTTTAGACATGCCTTGGTTGTAGCCCGTTTAAGAAGATAAATCTTAACATATCGTGAGAATGCATCCACGATAACAAATATGAATGTAGATTTTGTAAGTCATCTTCAATCAAAGAGGTATTTACCAAATCAGAAGAGACTGAAATATGGCGTTAAATTTAAACTTTCACCTAAAAATAGTTTTGTTTGTTTCGGTGTGATCGGTATGAATTTCGATGCCCATATGAGAAAAAAATCTCTGTCTAAAATAGCCTCTGGTGCCATGGTACATAAAAGCAAATTTCAAAGCCCGTTCCGTTGTTTTCAGTTATGAGCGATGTTTTACTAAAGGTGAGTTTACGCATGCATGGATTTAGGCTAGCCGCACATTGAGGGCAGCGTAACCTAGCACAGCGGAGGAACTACAGAGGAAAACTATTCCTGTGCTCTGCCAAAGCTATATCCGCATATTGAACGTAGGTAGTTAATTTTTCCTGTTTCCGTTATAGTTTTTTTAAAAAATATGGATCCAGCCGCTCAGTTAAACTTACTTTTGGATTCGGAATCAGATTCGGAAATAGAAAATATTGTCTTTTTATATAGTTTGTCCAAAAGGCATAAAAAATCAGTATGGAAGAACGATTATTTGAGGAAAAGAAGCACTCATGGGGAATTCAATTTAATAACTGAACTTGATGATAATCAAATGAAAATGTATTTCAGAGTTACTAAAGAACAGTTTCGAGAACTACATAACATAATTAAAACTAAAATACAAGGAATAGGTTGTAACGCACAACAGCCTAACGAAACTGAAACTAAACTTGCAGTATGTTTGAGGGGTATGAACACTTATACAAAAATTTTCTCTTTTGATTATACAAAAATGAACTATTTTGATTATATCTAAAATGTTCAAAGTAGTTTTGAAAAGATACTTCTTTGAAAGTTGCTTGTATGTCATAAAATTGTTCTGAAGATGGACGAAGTGGTTCGTAATTTAGTTGTGGGGGTGACTGCGCTGTTGATAATTGTTCGTATGTGGAACTACCATGTGATGAAGGGCTAGGTAACGGTAATCCTATTTGATGTTGTGGTGGGTGCAATGACGCGCTACTTGTTTGGGAAAAATTCAACGCCAAATTTGTTTCTTCTTCAAGCTGGACAGCCTCAAAAATTTTCCTTCTAATTCGAAATTGAGATATTTTTGACATTTTCTTGGTATCATTGTACATTGCCATAAAAAACTGGTATAAACCATCTTCTTTCTCATTACCCGATTTTTTTCAAGTAATGATGATATACGTTTTCGTTCTTCGTCCCTTTCTTTGCTTCGTATTGTATGATTTTCCAAGGTGTTGAATTTGGCTAAATAAATGAAGAATAGTCGGTCGAGAAATGTTTATTTATGAAAAATACATAAGTTAACACATTATAGAAACAAAAAAATGACATGCAAATCATTACGCACCCATCAATTAAGCTGCTTTGCACCGAACAGTCCAAGTTTACGGTGTATTTATTCGAATAAACTGTTTTAACGTTTTGAATACGTCTCCGTCACAACGTTGTAGTGTGTAAAAAGGCTTGTCCAATAAGCATTTCGCCATTTCATACAATCTCCTTTAATGTAAATATCAGATATCGTAAATTCGAAGCCTCATCATACTACATACGATCTTCTTCTACACTCCATAATCGGCACTTTCTTTAAGATTTCACAGATACACACCCGCTAGAGCAAAAATGTCCATACTTAGATAAAATGCTAGCAAAATTGATCACTTTTACCTGCAGGTAGCTACTATGAGGCACATTTTTACCTAGGATTCGTTTGACGTGTCGACGAGCTCGTTCCAACAGTTTTAATAATACCTTAGGACTAATTAATGGGTGCCTTAAGTGAAGGTTTCTCTATGTATCTGTACTTGTAACCTAACAAAAATAGGGGGTAATTTATTCGTAAATCACTACAGCTACACGAAAGCCTTACCTCATTAAACGTAATTAGCTAGCCCATAAGCAATAAATTATAGATATGGGTAGGAAATACACAAAGACAGTCCATCAAATTGGTGTTGTCACCAAACTTTTGTCATTTAAAGGTGTTAGGTTTGTTTATTGGGTGTCGTTCGATATGTCGGAATTATTATTACATTCTTCTGTACGCTATAATAGGTTTTAATCTCTTCGATAATACTCAAAAAGGATAAAAAACGAAAAGTTTTCCAATGTATTTTTCGAAAACTAAATAATTTTATAACAGGGAAACAGTAACAAAGCCTACACAAAACACATATTAATAAAAATCAAATAACTGAGACTGGCATATTGTGAATATCTAAGTCATAAAACAACATAATATCAATTTTTCGTTTTTTGGCACCTATATTTGGTGTATCAGGAGTAGCGACTGTATTGCCTCTAGAACGTTGAATGTATTGTGGTTCTTCCGCCTGGTCCACTTCGTCATCTTGTGTGTTTTCGTTCGCTCCTTCAGTAAAGTCTTGCGATGCAGGCGAAACCAAGTTAACTTCAATAGTATTGCTTCTCTCATCCTGCGAAATGTCAACGTTTCCTGTTGTGTTTCTATTAGCCATAAATGGAAGAAGAAATTCCATCTACCTGGTAAGTCCATAACTTTATTGCCTTTGCAGCGTCTCCGCTCTTTCTCTTTCCTTGTCGTCGCAATGCATCGCGATGGCAATCTCTTAGTTTTCTCCAAATTTCTTTCACTTCCTGTCCTAAAAAAAAGTGAATCATATCTGTTAGTAATCATTTACTTAGGTACACAATTTTTTTTAGGTATTTGGCCACAGGAGATACATTCAGAACCATTGGATTTTCTTATAGGCTAGGGGAAAGGACTGTATCAAAAATAGTTAAAGAAGTTTGTAAAGTACTTTGGGAATGCTTACAACCGCAATACATGCCGAATCCCACAACGAATACTTGGGTGACAATCGCAGCAGAATTTGAAAGAAAATTAATTGCCTAGGTGCAATAGACGGTAAAAATATAACAATTAAAAAACCAGGTCAAAGCGGATCTTCGTTTTTTAATTACAAGCAGTACTGCTCAATCGTCCTAATGGCCACTGTAGATGCAAACTATCGGTTCACTACTATTGATGTAGGTTCAGTGGGTCGATTTAGTGATGTGAATATATTTAGCAACAGTAATTTAGGAATAAAAATAAACAATTGTACCTTGGAATTACCAGTTCCCAGGCCTTTACCTGGCCAAGAAGACAATACACCATATGCATTTTTAGGGGATGAAGCTTTCCCTTTGAAATCTAATCTTATGCATCCATTTCCAAAAGCTCAGGTTACCAACAATTATAGAAATAAAGTGTTTAACTATAGGTACAATTTTAATTTTAACCGGGTTTCCTGTTTACTGACATAATTAATCGTAGATTATTTCGAGCTCGACAAACTGTGGAATGCGCCTTTGGAATACTGACAGCCAGGTTTCGAGTGTATCGAAGACCTTTTGAATGCAAATTGGAAACCGTGGATGATATTGTCAAAGCCACATGTGTACTTCATAATTTTCTCTGCGGGAATGCAAATTATATTTTCGAAGAAGACAATGATACGCAGCTCTTAGATTCGCAGTTACTTCGCATACGGCCCAACAGAATACGAAGTGCAAACGAGGCATATTTAGTCAGAGATAAATACAGAGGCTGCTTCAGCTCTCCATCTGGAACTCTGTCATGGCAACAACATTCAGTCCAACGTGGTCATTACTAATTAATTATAAAGATTTTGTTGCTATCACAAATTACTTATTTAAATAAAGAATATCTTAAAGGAGCACGTTGTACATCCCCATTTTACTTCAGCTTTGAACCTTGAGGTCACTCGTTATTTTATTTTTAATAGATAAATAGTAATACAAAAGTATCTACCACTTACCATTTGAATAATTAAGTTCTGTGGCAATTCGGGCCTAAATCTCATCCTTATATTTCGTTCTCATATAATCTTGGTGGCTAGTGTCGTACAAGACCCTATTTTCCCTCACACTTTCAATTAACAACTCCATTTTGCTGATTTTGTTTCTAAAATTTCTATATATTTTGGTGTAATCTTCGCGTGCAGTCAGGCCGCAGTCCCGAAAAAAACTGTGTTCATTTCACAGAGAACGCAGCACAGGCAGAGGAAAATTTTTCCTCCGTCTAGTCCTTACAAGTTACTACGTGCAATATGCGGCACTGCGTTTGTTCATGTACGTTACAAAAGGCTTCCTCTGCTCGGCTGCTCTCAATGTGCGGCTAGCCTAAAGGTTTACACATTGTTCAAAAACCAACGTAACTGGCACGCCATTTTCATTTTTAAAGTGTTTTTCACGGTAAGCACTATGTCGAGTGAACTTTCTGAAACCTGTAAAATAGTCGCTAAACTTGTAATAGAAAAAAAGATAAAAGGAAAAAGAAACGCAACCAACGAAAAGGCCGTGTTTGGGTTAAACCATGGATTGGTCGTCTACCTAATTTGGGTGCTTCTACAAAACTTCTAGGAGAACTCGCAGCAGAGGATCCTGCAAGCTGTAAAAAACTATCTTTGAATATCAAAGCAACATTTTGATACTCTTCTGGATTGTGTGACGCCACGTATTATAAAAATGGATACCCACATGAGAGATGCGTTAACACCACGATTAAAACTGGAAGTGACATTAAGGTATCTTGCAACAGGAGACTCTTTCGCTTCATTGCAATATTTGTATCGTGTCTCAAAATGTACAATTTCAAATTTTATCCCAGTAGTTTGCCATGCCAAATATGATGTGTTAAAAGACTACTAAGTTAAGCAAATACATAATAATATACAAAAGAAAGATAAATGTCGAACGTTTGTAATTTATGAAATAATGCTTTTCCCCTTAAAGAATATTTCCTAAAACTTTATTCACACCATGATCCCCTAACACAAAAAGAAAAAAAATTTAATTAAAGACTTTCGCGTGCTCGGCGTATCGTAGAAATTGAATTTGGATTGCTTGTGCCCCAGTTTCGTTTATTTGAAAAACCAATTGCGTTATCGCCCGAAAAAGCTGACATTCTTGTTAAAACCGCTTGTGCGTTACATAACTGGTTGCGTAAAACATCTGATGGATATATAACCCGACACAGTGTAGACGATGAAGATTTTGAAAATGGTACAATAATAGGAGGTACCTGGAGACAAGAAATTCAAAGTCAAGGACTCAGAGATTTAAGATCAGCCGCTGACAGCCGCAATTATTCTAAAAAAGCTGCATATTGGTTTATGGGCAATGGAGATGTCCCTTGGCAAATGAAAATGATAAATATATAATCAATAGAATGTAAATAAAACATTAATTTGTGTTGCCTGAGTTTCTCTTATTTGCACAACCTGTTTAAAAATTCTGCCCGCTACTGAAAACCATAAAAGTTTGGGTTTATACACTACATTCGCACCTGCTCCAGAATGTTGGCTCTTCTTAATTTTTGTTAATTCCAAGGCATACGCATTTCTTATAGAACTTATTTTTGTTTTTACTTCAGCAATTCCAAAGCCTTCAATATCCATTAATTCGGAAAGTTTTTGATGAGCGTTTTCATGACCATCTTTGTTTTTATAAGAACTGCTATGCACATCCCATAAACACGGGTAAGATTCATACCCTTCAAGAAATTTGATTGTTAGTTCTGCTGACCACTTTTTCAGCCATAATAAACTAGATAAACTACAATCACGATCAACAAAACCCGAAACCAAACTAAAACTGTTGAGTAGATGCTGACGTCCGACGTGCAAGCACTTGTTTACACTTGCAAGTTTTGAATTTCGATAGGAATTTTTCAACACTGACGCCAGTAATTTCAGAAGGATGCAGACTTTTTGGTTTATGCAAGCAAAAATAAAACTTGCATGCAAGTTGATGTTTACACATGTTAATTTAATTTACTTCAATTAAATTTTCTTGAAGGTCTTTCTCCTTATCCAAATCCTATAAAAAAGTATGTTGCAAATGAAATTAAAATTTAGGCATGGTATCTCTATTATTGTGTACAAGCTGGAGGTGTCGATAAAGATAATTACACATCAGTGTCATACTTACTGATGTAATCAATGACTCCTTTATCTCTGGATGTCCCACGCTGGTAGTTGGGCCAATCGAATTTACAATGCTTTCCTCCCAGCTAGTTAAAATATCTCTCAGTGGAGCTCCTCCACGATAATTTTTTATTCTAGCATTTTTAGATTTGGCTTTAGTTTCCATGTTATGCCATGACTAAAATAAATTTTGTTTATCAGTTAAATATGATTATAATTGATATGCAGGTAGTATACTTATTTTTCGCCATTGTCGCCAATTTTTTTTGTGCCAGACATCAAATTTAACATATTTTCTACTTTATTCCACATTTGCTTGGCAGTAGATGCAGTAAATGTGTTAACTTCCTGTCCTTCTTTGCTTGTCGCGTAAATATTTTATCTTCTTTCAATTTATTATTGGCAAATTTTACTACATAATATATTCTCATCCTACGGTTAAACATAAGTTATGGTGTTCTGATTTAACCCTTCCCTTCAACAAGATCCCAGGGATCTGATGAAAAGAGAGGGCTCACTCGTCAAATAATCTGAAACCTAATTAATTATAATACTCGTTTTTAAAACGTTGTTAAAATTATCTAGTTAATTCCATACTCAAATTCATAAATACATAATTAGCTTTCTAATACAAAAAAAAATATTTGCAAACTAAAGCCACCTCACAATAAATTTGATGTTGAAAGAAGTCGAGACAAACCTAATAAATAATGTTAATGCACAAAAAATTTCTGGCAGGCATCCTTAACTTACCATGTAAATGTACACTCTGTCCATACTTATCTGTATCACCTATAAATAATATTGAATTTTTAAAATAGAAGCTTATATTCTATAGGAACTTTTAAACCTTTAAAATATGTAAAAAGTATATTTTCATCCATTCCATCCATATTTCCCAGTCTACTGTGATCCTGACAACAGGGACAATCATGTTTCTTGATGCATTTCTGTATAATGTATCCTGCAATATAAGTTTCTACATTTTTTTTTCATAAATTTTTCTTCTATGGCATCTTTTCTGAATTCATCATTTTAAATCTGTAAAATTATTTTAATAATATAGGACTATTATATACAAAACACATCATTTTTACCTGAAACCTGAAAGGGGCACTTCATAACTGGATTTTGTATCAGTTCAGTGTCATTTAATCTATATAATAAAGTTTCATCAGCATCTTCTTCACAATTAAAAGTACCAAGCGTATCCAGAAAATCAATTTCTTAAATTCACTCTTGAACTGCACCGGGGTTGGATTCACTGCATTGCCCTGTTGTTGCCTAATTTTCCTAAAAAAGTTTTCCAAACAATCTTGATTCAATCCTATTGTCTTCAGATGTTTCATTCCTTCTTTAGTCAAATCCTCAAATGATCCCATTACACTTCTAATTGTAACGTGAAAGCAAGGACCGTTGAATCTATTAATTATATCCACCTTACCTGACTGTGAAATTCGATACACTTTCATCTTTTTTATGCTTTCTAACATATCCAACAAAAAATCCTTCTGTTCCTTTTTGCCTGTGTATGGTTTTTTATGTTGATTTTTTGTCCCAGTTCCACTTGAGTTTAGCATATCGAAAGCCGATCCATTTTTTCTATAAAATTCACTGTTCCAGATGCCTTTCCTTCGATAAGTTCCTTACTTATACAAGTTAAGATAGCTAAAAATGAAATGAAACTAAAGATAGATATTTTTCGTAGGCACAAAATATGCAGACCTCCACAAAAAAGAAATGGTGTTTTTATAGTATTAATACTTAACCTGCTCCTACTGTTGCACTTAGGACTTGGGTTGCATATTTTACTTTCATCCTTTGAAAATTATTTGATTTTATGTGAATTTGTATCAACTTCGGTACCATTCTAAGATTGTGTTATTTTTCCAATTCAAATAGTTTTTCTACAAATTTCCATATTGCTTCCATATCTTCAAATTCTACGGTGTTTTCCAATATAATATTCCTCATAATTTTAATTAAATGAGGCACGTCAAATATATAATAAATTTTCATGTTTTGTATCTGAAAATAAGGTTTATTTATAGTTACTCCCAACATTTTGGAAAATTTATTGAAATTTGTTCCAAGAATTGAGGTAAGAACTCGGACATATAATCCAGCCTTATTCGGTTTTTGGACACAATCTTCAATAATTTTCTTTAAGCCTTTGATAGTAATATTAGAATGTATAAAAAAATTGCCTAGATTTTGTTTCCATTTGTCATCAATTCCTCTTGCCATCAAAACCATTCCATTTTGTGCTGCTACGTGGTCATTTCCATATCCTATAAAATAACTTGTGGTATTAAATAATAAATAATTTTAAGAAACAAAATATTTAATTTCAAATTTAGAAATTTCCAACCTAAATTTTGCAAACCAATAATTTCATCTGTTCCAACATCATAGTATAAATGTGTCTTGAGTGAGACTTCATCCATAGCCAAAACACACATTCTGTAATAAAAAAATATATATATTGAGGTTAAGCAACTGCTTAAATAATATGATTGAAATGTAAATATTCAGAAAATAGTTTTAAAAATCTTAATTTACAAAAATCTTTGTACCTTTCTAAATTACTTTTTCCTTCCATTTTTGTTTCCAAATTTTTAAATATAAAGTTATTCAGACCTGGACCTAATTTAATTTTTTGTGTCATCCGATGTAAAGTTGAAACTAATGGGAACTGAAAGTTAGTTGCTATTCTTCTATATGTTTTTGGGCTAGAATAAAAAATAGATAAACAGTATTCTTTTAACGTTCTTCTTTAAATTTATGAAGAACGGTATTTAATTTTAATAATTTTGTATTGTTTAAAGGACTAATATTTCTATACTTTTTTTCCCATTTTCTATCTTAATTATTTTGTTACCTATTACAAGTTTTTTTATGTGCCTAATTTTTATTTAAAAAAATATGTGATGGATTCATTATATTCTGTCAATTCCTTATGACCTGCAGAGTACTGTACTATAAATAAATTAAAATATTCAAAATTGTTAATCAAAGTATACTTTTGAAAAGAAAATTGTAATTTTTACAAGGTACAATACCTTCATTCATAATCAAATTAAATTTTGGATTCAGATATTCTAAATTAATAGACTTCTCTTTTTTCTTTTTTATTAAAATTTTACAAAATTGTTATATAGTTGGTCATATGCATCGCATTGCCAGGGAACGGCTCCTTCCTTCATAAAGTATGCTTTATATTCGCCTCTGACCTTCAAAAATGCATTTTTTGATTTATTACCCTTTTGTGGAGGCAGGGCATGTTAAAATACATATTTATTCTCTTTATCATTGTTTAGGAGCAAATTTGTATTTTCACTTTTTAAAAAATTATGCAATGCACAACTGGCAAGGGTTATATATTTTATTTTCTCTGGATATTTTAAATTTATTGTGCTCAAAAATATCCTGAAGCGATTTGCTAAAATTCCAAATGCATTCTCCACAACTCTTCTTCCTCTGTTTAACCTGTAATTAAATATCCTTTGTTCTTTAGTAATATTTCTAAACGGATATGGCTTTAAAATATGTTCTGATAAAGGAAAGGCAGCATCAATTAAAAATAGGTGACGAATAGATTTGTCTTGACCTGATAAAAGTTAATCTTCAGGTAGGTTAAGTGAATTATTATGTACAGCTCTGGCCAATAAAGACTGTTTATAAACACCTCCATCTGACTTGACCATTTGCACCTACATCAACATAAATAAAATTGTACTTAGCATCGACAAGTGCCAAAAGAACAATACTGCAATAACCCTTATAATTGAAGTAGACTGATCCCTCACTTCTTTTAGGTCTAAGTGAAATATGTTTTCCATCTAAGGCACCTAATACCTTTGGAATATTCTATAATTCTTCAAAACCTTTTGAAACATTTATCCACTCCAGTATTTGGAGTCTAAAAAATAGTAAAGAGTTACGAATGTATACAGTATACTAAGTATGTAAACTTTAATTTCAAAGAGAACTTGTGTTTTTCTTACCTTTAAATATTGATCCTTTAAAACATCATAAATAACTCTGCAAACTAAAGGAACGAACAGAGATATGGTGAACTCAGATACCCTAAACGTATGCATTAGGCTTCTATATGATTCCCTGTTGCAAGAAATCTTAATGCTTAATCCCTAAAGCATGTACTTTCTTTTTTTAAATAGGGTTCCATTAATTGGACATTCTCAAAAACCGTTTGAACTGCTCAATATCCTTCTTAAAGTCAAACTTCGCAAGTTTTAAACCTCCTTCATTTTTATTAACCGACTTCAAAAAAGGAGGAGGTTATCAATTCGTCGCGATATTTTTTTTTATGTATGTTCAGCGATTATTCTTTAACACAGTGTCCGATTTCAATGATTCTTTTTTTGTTAGAAAGGGGGTACTTCGGGGGTGGTCCCATATAAATTTGGTTAAAATCTAATAATTGGATCCATGGGAAAATCCTCAAACTCTTCATTTTTTATGTATGTTTAGCGATAATGCTTTCCCATCTTGTCCGATTTCAATAATTCTTTTTTTGTTAGAAAGGGGGTACTTTAGGGGTGGTCCCATATAAATTTGGTTAAAATCTATTGACTGGATCCATGGGAAAATCCTCAAACTCTTCATTTTTTATGTATGTTTAGCGATAATGCTTTACCATCTTGTCCGATTTCTGATTTTTTTTTGTTAGTAAGGGGGTACCTCAAGGGTGGTCCCATGTAAAATTGGATAAGATGTGGTGACGGCATCTGCACGTTTTTGAAGTCGGTTTTTTTAAATTTTTAATTTCTAATACTTGTTAATTAACCAAGGTCTTATTCACCATCTCCGTTTTACAGTCTTTTTTCTTAACATTAAAGGGCGTGCTACAAGTACCATAGCTGCGGCAGCAGCTCTTTTTTTTTCTAATATTATAACTTTTAATGCTTAACATTTTAACGAAAAAGCTCTTTTAACACGCAACAAAACAATCTCTTATAACTAACAAGGGCCAAAACTAAAGAAGAATAAACGTTTATTTTTAACACTTAACCTCAATTATTTACCTCTTTTCGGTTGTGTAGGGTGTGTGTAGGTACACCTGTTAAACTGGCATATATGACACAAAACTTCATGAATTTATTCACAAATTTAAAACCATTTATCGTGAAGAAATTCTTGAATTTATTCTTCAGTGTTTTCGTGAATAAATTTATGAAGAAATTGTCAGATGTAATGCGCGCTTTACTTGTTATGTGAGTGAGGTGATATCGGTTGGTCCTAGTATTTATAGTGATATGATCAGTCCAAGCACTGCTACATAAAGAAAGATGAGTTCCAACCACCGATCCAATATTTAACAGGTTATGGGTACTTCAGATGAGACGCAGTATGTGCTGTATAATGCAAGTCGTTATATGCTCTACCAGCAGCACTAAATTATGTCTGGTACTAGATACTAGGTGATCCTTACTAGAGAGACTTAATGTCGAGTCCAGAGGTTCCTAATCGTTTTCGGTTTGCAGCTCCCTAAATAATCGGTTTTTTTCCGCGGCGCATTTAATACATCAAATTGTTTTTAAAATTTTTGACTTTCTTCAAAAATTGGAAAACTTTCCTTTTTAAAAACGATTGCCCATTTAACAGCGAAAAACTAAAAACAGATACTTACTATTTTCCTTGGGATACTGTAAAATATCTAATTTCAACTGTTTCGGTAATATCCATGTTGAGACTGGACAACCACCATGTGGTTAGGTTAGCTAAAAAATAAACACGAATTTTGAATTTACAAACAATTTATTGAAGGTCCATTGACGATTAACATTATTAAACTTATTAATGGGATGGATGGGCTTGATGTTCACTACACAACTTCTCAAATCTCCGAATGAAATTGTATATGGCGATCCTCATTCAACGTTAATTTCCTTTTTGTTACCGCGACCGCCAAAAACCCAGCATCGCACAAAGAGGATGTTGCAAATGGAATTAATATTCGTAGAGCTTTACCACTAAGCAGTGGAGAGAGTATATCTCTCCTCATATTGGGACAAATTAATGTTGGCAGGTTTTCCACCTCCAGTAGTTTGTAACTCTTTTTAATGGAATATTTAAGGCCTGCCCAAGACTACAGAATAAATTTTAATTTATTTTATGGAAATTAACACAGAATATACATTAAAAGTCTGTAATAAAGCTTACCCTTTGCCATTTTTTCACAGTTCTTGTAACCAAGCGAATTCAATTGCACATAATGGAAATAAAAAAAATATAAAACATGAATAAACTAATACCTCTACCTAACTATATTGCACATATTAAAAAGCAGTAAAAAGTTTCAAATAAACATTCTAAAATCAGTAACTAGATTTAAATTCTTCCGTTAATTTGTAATGTAATTAAAATTATAAAATGTTTTAAGGTTCATTATATATACAAAAATTATTATACTAAACATTTCTTTTTTCAAAATCAAAAAATTAAACTAAGTGTAACATATTATACTGTTTATGAAAACTTCTCCAAAAAAATATTCTTTAATTCTTGTAGATTATTATTTATATTACTCAAGTTTTTATTTGTGTCTCCAAGCTCTTGTCTTATAATTTTTAGTTCCTTAATCGTTTCTTTATACATTTCATTTTCTTTATCATTTTGTGTTGCCATTCTTTTTTTTGTGTATAATCGTGATCCTCGCGTGTAGCATGTGAAAACTGAAAAAAAAAATTTATGAAGAAATCTTTATCAAACAATAGTATTTAATTTTATGGATTTGTAATAAAAGTACATACATCTATTGTATTATGTTTGGAAGTAGAAGGTTCTCCTAAAATTATAGTGTAATTTCTACTGCCATCATCAAAATCTACAAGACGTGGGGCCTGAGAAGAAAGAACATTTAGTTAGCAATCTGGAACTCAAAAAATATGTAATAGTTGAATTACGTTTTTTTTTTGTAATCCATGGTTGGAGTTGAAAAAAACCTTAACAAATTTGAGTTGTGAAACCTGAAAAATAGGTAAAAACCATTAAAATCTCTGTAAAGAACCTGATTAAATAATATAATGCATTCATGTAAGATACCTACATCTATTTTTAATTTTTTATGAGGTGTTTCCTCTATTACATTGCTCCCTGAAATGATAGGGGGCGAAATTACATAATAGCTAGCTCAGGTTTATAAATTTCATCTGGAGAGTTGGGACGTGGAAAATAAATCAGGTAAACTCTAATTACTGGTGTTTTTACTCAATTGCTCAAATAATGGTTGTTTTACGTTACAGAAATAGAGTGTGTCTATATACAAAGTGTTCCCAAATTTGCTGACTATATGGCAGTTTATAAAGACAAGAAATTAACACTATATGTACAATTTATCTACATGCATTTACAAGATTCTTACCCCTCAGGCCCAAATAGTACTACTTGTTTACAACGAGTAGATGAGTAAGTTATTCTTTTATTTTAATTCTATGAAATTATTATGCAGTTCTTTTAAAAAATATCTTTGTATGAACTAATCTAATCTCTATATATGTATGATTTAATAATTAACCCTTAAATCGTTTCCGTTTTAGGGTGAGTGTGGCCTTCCAAATATAGCAGGTTAGTTACATGTAGGTAGAAAAATGGAGAGATCTTACTTGTGTTCTCGAAGTCTCCTAGATGTATCGATGGAGGCAGCAGACAGCGCTGTAACATTCGCAAGCCCAAGATCAGACAATAAGCGGAAGTAATAAGCTCAGGAGTACCCTGTCTAGCAGACAAAAGCAGTCGAAGGTGATAGTATGATAATGGTAATGCAGAATAGTATTGTAACTATAATAGGCCTTGTCTAGCTGATAAAAGCTGTCGAAGATGATGGTAATGCTAATGCAGAATAGTATCGTAACTATAACTAATGGGCCTAGAAGCATAAATAAAGCCAGATAGAGGTGCATGCAATTTAAATTTGGCCTGGGTGACTTACCGAGTAAGGTGGGGCCTTTTCTTTTTAAGTATCGCAAATCCACTATGCGTGAAATACAAATCTTCTTGATATTACAAGCAATACTTATAAGTAATTTTGATGGAACTCCCTTTTAGGAGTTCTAAAAAATCCGAAAATATTCGTTAAATATAAAACATACCACATGACCCAAAAACCAACCAAAATGGAAATGACAGAGAACCCAGAGAGAGAGATAAAACCTCAGACACCAAGAAGAAACATGTACCTGATTAATAAGGCTAAACTGTCAATAAACAGCTTAATTATTGACCCAATTAATTAAATTACACTAGAATGAAGAAGAGAAGAATTATTACAAGGTCATGGTCAAGATTTGACATTAGCATATAAATAAACAATCTACTGTTATGATATCTCACAAATACCTTTTTTTTATTTTTATTTTAATTTAAATTATAATATTAATTTACCTCGGCTTCCCACTTTATCTTTTAATTTGACTCAAAAATGCTCTTATCTCAGGGGTGTTTCAAGTTACGATATTAATATTTTTTTAATTTTAATTTATTTAAGTTAATTTAATTTAATTTATTTCAATTTTAGTTTTGATTTTAATTTAATTTTATTTTACTTCTATTTTAATTTTATTTTAATTTTATTTTAATTTTATTTTAATTTTATTTTAATTTTATTTTAATTTTATTTTAATTTTATTTTAATTTTATTTTAATTTTATTTTAATTTTATTTTAATTTTATTTTAATTTTATTTTAATTTTATTTTAATTTTATTTTAATTTTATTTTAATTTTATTTTAATTTTATTTTAATTTTATTTTAATTTTATTTTAATTTTATTTTAATTTTATTTTAATTTTATTTTAATTTTAATTTTAATTTTAATTTTAATTTTAATTTTAATTTTAATTTTAATTTTAATTTTAATTTTAATTTTAATTTTAATTTTAATTTTAATTTTAATTTTAATTTTAATTTTAATTTTAATTTTAATTTTAATTTTAATTTTAATTTTAATTTTAATTTTAATTTTAATTTTAATTTTAATTTTAATTTTAATTTTAATTTTAATTTTAATTTTAATTTTAATTTTAATTTTAATTTTAATTTTAATTTTAATTTTAATTTTAATTTTAATTTTAATTTTAATTTTAATTTTAATTTTAATTTTAATTTTAATTTTAATTTTAATTTTAATTTTAATTTTAATTTTAATTTTAATTTTAATTTTAATTTTAATTTTAATTTTAATTTTAATTTTAATTTTAATTTTAATTTTAATTTTAATTTTAATTTTAATTTTAATTTTAATTTTAATTTTAATTTTAATTTTAATTTTAATTTTAATTTTAATTTTAATTTTAATTTTAATTTTAATTTTAATTTTAATTTTAATTTTAATTTTAATTTTAATTTTAATTTTAATTTTAATTTTAATTTTAATTTTAATTTTAATTTTAATTTTAATTTTAATTTTAATTTTAATTTTAATTTTAATTTTAATTTTAATTTTAATTTTAATTTTAATTTTAATTTTAATTTTAATTTTAATTTTAATTTTAATTTTAATTTTAATTTTAATTTTAATTTTAATTTTAATTTTAATTTTAATTTTAATTTTAATTTTAATTTTAATTTTAATTTTAATTTTAATTTTAATTTTAATTTTAATTTTAATTTTAATTTTAATTTTAATTTTAATTTTAATTTTAATTTTAATTTTAATTTTAATTTTAATTTTAATTTTAATTTTAATTTTAATTTTAATTTTAATTTTAATTTTAATTTTAATTTTAATTTTAATTTTAATTTTATTTTAATTTTATTTTAATTTTATTTTAATTTTATTTTAATTTTATTTTAATTTTATTTTATCAAAATCAACAATATAACAAAAAATGAAACTTATGAGTTGATTTAATCTTTGTACCCTGTATTTTGTAAATTATATGTTTAAATAAACAAACCTTTCTAAAGATCAACTTGTTTAATTTACAGAAATCATTATGGAACAATCTAACAAATTTTAGATATTCTAATATCCTTTTAAAATTATATATAACTAATACTACCCTACTACACCTACTGAAGTACAACTCTGTTCAAATTACAAAATCAAATAACTCATATTTGATTAGCCTTTCAATTGAAACAATTATGAAAAATTATTAAAACTATTATTATGTCTATTTTCAACAAAACTTATAATGAATACCTTTTATTCCTTTTTTAAGGAATAGTCAAAAAAACTTGCACAATTAAAATGTTTATAAACGGCGTACTCACGGTCTTGGTCGACTTCTATCCAATTTGTCCTTGTACTCAAATCAACTCCTTCATCAGTTGCCTATCATCATATGTACATTTTACCTTCTTGTGTAATTTATACTTCTTATTACATTTTAGGAAGTTTTTTTTTACAGGTTTGCTTATTTAAATTCTTCTATCTATCTTTTTTAACGTACAATTCTATCTTTTAAATTTCTGACATTAATTTTTTTTAACATTTCAAAATTGATTAACTTTCAAAAAACTGACTTTTTTTTTATCTAGAAACCATTTTTTTTCTCTCTTAGTCTACTTCTCGTAAGACTTCTTACATTATTTTCATAATACAGGGTTATTAATTTATTACTATTATTATTGTTATCATCATTATTATTAGTATGGTTATTATTATTATTATTAATTTATTTCATTATTTTAGAACACAGGGTGTTTTAATACCATATCACTACATATGTATAGGTTAGATTTTAATAAATGGATAAAAGTATAAAAGTCTATTAATCTTGTTGACTACTATTTACAAATTTAAGTGATTCATTTTGTATTTAATGTTTACTAATCCTAATTATTAACTAATTATTTGAGTTCATATTGGAACGATAAATTTCTGACCCGTAACACCTTAATTGAAGAAATAAATTTGCTTTTTATCTCTTCAACTGCCAATTGAACCTAAAAATATATGTTGGAAGGTGATGTATACTTTATTCACATGTACTACAACTGCTCATACCCCACATTCTTTGCTTCCGACTCCTTTAAAGAAAGACTGGCCAAGTACTGGCAATATTCTCCTAATATTGGGACAGACTAATCTTGGCAGGTTTTCCACCGCCAGTAGCTTGTAACTCTTGCAAGATAGCTTTCTTTTTAATGGAATATTTAAGGTCCGCCCAAGACTTCAGAATAAATTTTAATTTGTTTTATGGAAGTTAACACAGAATATACATTAAAAGTTTGTAATAAATGCTTAACTTTTGCAGTTTTTCCACAGTTCTTGTACCAAGCGAATTCAATTGAACATAATAGAAATAAAAAAAATAAAACATGAATAAACATAATACCTCTAGCTAACTATATTGCATATATTAAAAAACAGTGAAAAGTTTCAAATAAACATTCTAAACTCAGTAACTAGATTTAAATTCTTCCGTTAATTTGTAATGTAATTAAAATTATAAAATAGTTTAAGGTTCATTATATATACAAAAATTATTATACTAAACAATTCTTTTTCAAAATCAAAAAATAAAATTAAGTGTATCAAATTATTTTGTTTATGAAAACTTCTCCAAAAAAAATTCTTTAAATCTTGTAGATTATTATTTATATTGCTCAAATTTTTATTTGTCTTATAATTTTTAGTTCCTTAATCGTTTCTTTATACATTTTATTTTCTTTATCATTTTGTGTTGCCAATCTTTTATTTTTTTGTGTATAATCGTGATCCTTTCGTGTAGCCTGTGAAAACTGAAAAAAAAAATATTAGGAAATCTTTATCAAACAATGGTATATAATTTTATGGATTTGAAATAAAAGTACATACATCTATTGTAGCATGTTTGAAAGTAGAAGCTTCTCCTACAATTATACTGTCATTTGTCTACTGTCATCATCAAAATCTACAGGACGTAGGGCCTAAAACGAAAGAACATTTAGTTAGCAATCTGGAACTCAAAAAATATGTAATATTTTAATGGAATTATAATTACTTTAATTTCGTATTTTTTTTTGTAATCCATGATTGGAGTTAAAAAATCTTTAACAAATTTGAGTTGTGAAACCTGAAAAAAAAAGTAAAAACCATTAAAATCTATGTAAAGAACCTGATTAAATAATATAATTCATTCATGTACGATACCTACATCTATTTTTAATTTTTTACAAAGTTTTTCCTCATTAATTGAAGAAACAAATGTGTTTTTTATCTCTTCAACTGCCAATTGAACCTGAAAGTATATGTTGGAAGGTGATTTATACTTTATTCACATTTACTATAACTACTCATTTTTCGCTCACAACTCCTTCAAAGAAAGACTGGTCAAGTATTTTCAATACTCTCTCCTCATATTGGGACAAACTTGTGTTGGCAGGTTTTCCACCTCCAGTAGCTTGTAACTCTTGTCCCTGCAAGGTAGCTTTCTTTTTAATCGAATATTTAAGGCCCGCCTAAGACTGTAGAATAAATTTTAATTTGTTTTATGGAAATTAACACAATATACATTAAAAGTCTGTAATAAATGCTTACCTTTTGCCATTTTTCCTCAGTTCTTGTACCAAGCAAATTCAATTCATGGGATAACTATTCCTACAATTACCGATGTACCGCTTTACCTTTTGACCCAGTGAATTTACCTGTGGCGAAATCAGGATGGCTTTCTATGAATGCACACAATAGCTGCTAATGACTTTCTGAAATTTTAAAAGCCATATTATGTTTAAAAAACACGAAAATAACGTACAAATAGGTAAAACACACAAAAAAATTAACAAAGCAAAATAGTAAAACACAAAAAACGTACAAGACAAAACAAAAGAGTAATCCACGAAAAAAACGTACAAAAGACAAAACAAAATAGTAAAACCCGGAAAAATGTACAAAAAAGACAAAACAAAAGAGTAAAACACGGAAAAACGTACAAAAAGACAAAACAAAAAAGTTTATAACTAAATAAATATACCCAAACGTTTCTTACTGATTTTATGGCGCGAATCTTTGGCGCGAATTTAAAACTTTTTCCTTATTCATATTGGACTTATCCTTAGGACAATCTACCAATTCGAGACATTTCTAGCTATCGACTGACTCGAATCGAGTGATCCGTATCGTATTCCGTTCGAAATCGACAACATCGTTTCAAAATAGCCTATGCGATACGGGTATGTCGTTCGTAATTCCGCTGCTGTATGTAGCAATTAAGGTGCTGGGGGAATTAGAGTTTTAAATAAAGGAAGAGGTTTTGTCTAAGTCGAAACCAAACAGGCTATCATCTATGGGTGTTACATCTCGCCAAACATAAACACGACCCGCTTTGAACATTTCCTACATGGTCTAAGATCAGACATGAGGAAACAGAAAGGATAAAGAGATATTTGTCGGAGGGGATTTCAATGCCGAAGGCTACAGTAGGGGATCTAGAACAGAGGACAGAAAAGGAAAGAAAATGGCCGAATGGTTAGTAGAAGATTTGGTAGTTCTTGACCGGGGTAATGTACCAACTTTCTTGAGAAGGGGAACAGAATTTTACATTGATGTCACATTTTGCACCAAGAAGTTGGCTTCAAAAGTACAGAACTGGAGGATATTAGAACAGGAGAGTTTAAGCTATCACTCATACATAGTATACGACATATCCGAGGATGATGAAAGAAAATATGGCATTGAGAACAGACTGGAACGGTGGAGAGTCAACAAGGAAAACATGCAGAAAATGACGGAGGAAGTCGGGAGACAATTGAAAGGAAAAGGCGATATTACTCGACAGGTAGAAGAGCTAAACAAATAATAAAGGCAGCATGCGACAAAGCGTTTCCAATGATAAGTATTAGAGGTAAGAGGAAACCTGTATATTGGTGGACAGAAGAAGTAGCTGAAAGTCGTAAAATATGCATACGAGCCCAAAGAAACATGACCAGAGAAAACAAAAAACTAACAAGGCTGAACAGAAAACTCGTCGACAGGCAGAACACTCTAAAAAAAGCTATTATGGAAGCAAAAAGACGACTGGAAAAAACTAATAGAGGAAGTAGACTTAGATGTCTGGGGTAAGGGATATCAAATAGTCACCAAAAAGTTAGAAGACACGCCTCGCATTGCCATGACAGACGAGGAATAGCTTGATGTTGCAAAAATACTATTCTCGATTGCAAAATGGAAAAGGATGTCCGTAGAAGTCGATAAAATATCGCTCTTTACGACGAGTGAACTGTTAAAAAAAAAAAACGAAAAACAAAGAGGACCCGACGGGTTCTCACTTGGTTTTAGGCTTACTTATACGGGTTTAAACTTAGCCAGACAAACGAATGCTAATATTGAAATTTGGAAGATAGCGCTGAACACACGTTCGTTAACGGTGAAAGATGGATTCAGATTAGGACTGAAACTGTAAATAGAATAGGTGAACTGACGCCAGATAAGCTAGTCGATAGAATGTTTGCAAAACGAAGAAAACAAGAGAACAATAAATAGAATGGCCATGATAATTATATCCACAAAAATGAAAGAAATAGAAAATGAAGAAAGGTAAAGACACCACCTAGCTACGCCGATCTATTTGAAGTAATGCCCGACGGCAGTCCTAAATAGGTTACTACTTAGGCAACGGGGTGGGTTTAGTGGGTATACCTAAGGGAGTCCCACACTACCAGGTAAGGGCAGAACCATATGCCTGGTGTCCGTAATGGATTCCCACCCAACTACTGCTATTAATATTTAATGACAATAAAAGAAATATACAATATGAATAATGAGTCGTCTGTAAAACCCATAATCCAAGTGATCTGGTAAAAAAGTTTAAAAATTGCCTGTATTAAGAAAGGGTCTACATCTTCGTTATATATATATATATATATATATATATATATATATATATATATATATATATATATATATATATATAAAAAGGTTTAGTGCGGTGAAGAATTAACAGAAAAAAGGGGTTATTGGGAAATACCGCAAAAAAAGAGCGAAAAAAGCCTGAAGGGCAAACCGTAGACACGTGTTTCTGACTATTGGTCTTCATCAGTACGGTGCAGCCAAGTTCAAGACAGAATGGAACTAGCGATGGAATAAAAAACAAACAGGAGATCACTCAAGTGGCCAACCACACATTTGTGGCTTCGGCCAACAATCCCTGTGATTACAGGGAAGTTATTAGCGTCGCCACGGCGGCAGTTATAGCCATCATGGTGATGCATCCTAGCCCAAGGAAACTAAACATAAAAAGGTTTAGTGCGGTGAAGAATTAACAGAAAAAAGGGGTTATTGGGAAATACCGCAAAAAAAGAGAGAAAAAAGCCTGAAGGGCAAACCGTAGACACGTGTTTCTGACTATTGGTCTTCATCAGTACGGTGCAGCCAAGTTCAAGACAGAATGGAACTAGCGATGGAATAAAAAACAAACAGGAGATCACTCAAGTGGCCAACCACACATTTGTGGCTTCGGCCAACAATCCCTGTGATTACAGGGAAGTTATTAGCGTCGCCACGGCGGCAGTTATAGCCATCATGGTGATGCATCCTAGCCCAAGGAAACTAAACATAAAAAGGTTTAGTGCGGTGAAGAATTAACAGAAAAAAGGGGTTATTGGGAAATACCGCAAAAAAAGAGAGAAAAAAGCCTGAAGGGCAAACCGTAGACACGTGTTTCTGACTATTGGTCTTCATCAGTACGGTGCAGCCAAGTTCAAGACAGAATGGAACTAGCGATGGAATAAAAAACAAACAGGAGATCACTCAAGTGGCCAACCACACATTTGTGGCTTCGGCCAACAATCCCTGTGATTACAGGGAAGTTATTAGCGTCGCCACGGCGGCAGTTATAGCCATCATGGTGATGCATCCTAGCCCAAGGAAACTAAACATAAAAAGGTTTAGTGCGGTGAAGAATTAACAGAAAAAAGGGGTTATTGGGAAATACCGCAAAAAAAGAGAGAAAAAAGCCTGAAGGACAAACCGTAGACACGTGTTTCTGACTATTGGTCTTCATCAGTACGGTGCAGCCAAGTTCAAGACAGAATGGAACTAGCGATGGAATAAAAAACAAACAGGAGATCACTCAAGTGGCCAACCACACATTTGTGGCTTCGGCCAACAATCCCTGTGATTACAGGGAAGTTATTAGCGTCGCCACGGCGGCAGTTATAGCCATCATGGTGATGCATCCTAGCCCAAGGAAACTAAACATAAAAAGGTTTAGTGCGGTGAAGAATTAACAGAAAAAAGGGGTTATTGGGAAATACCGCAAAAAAAGAGAGAAAAAAGCCTGAAGGGCAAACCGTAGACACGTGTTTCTGACTATTGGTCTTCATCAGTACGGTGCAGCCAAGTTCAAGACAGAATGGAACTAGCGATGGAATAAAAAACAAACAGGAGATCACTCAAGTGGCCAACCACACATTTGTGGCTTCGGCCAACAATCCCTGTGATTACAGGGAAGTTATTAGCGTCGCCACGGCGGCAGTTATAGCCATCATGGTGATGCATCCTAGCCCAAGGAAACTAAACATAAAAAGGTTTAGTGCGGTGAAGAATTAACAGAAAAAAGGGGTTATTGGGAAATACCGCAAAAAAAGAGAGAAAAAAGCCTGAAGGGCAAACCGTAGACACGTGTTTCTGACTATTGGTCTTCATCAGCCGAAGCCACAAATGTGTGGTTGGCCACTTGAGTGATCTCCTGTTTGTTTTTTATTCCATCGCTAGTTCCATTCTGTCTTGAACTTGGCTGCACCGTACTGATGAAGACCAATAGTCAGAAACACGTGTCTACGGTTTGCCCTTCAGGCTTTTTTCTCTCTTTTTTTGCGGTATTTCCCAATAACCCCTTTTTTCTGTTAATTCTTCACCGCACTAAACCTTTTTATGTTTAGTTTCCTTGGGCTAGGATGCATCACCATGATGGCTATAACTGCCGCCGTGGCGACGCTAATAACTTCCCTGTAATCACAGGGATTGTTGGCCGAAGCCACAAATGTGTGGTTGGCCACTTGAGTGATCTCCTGTTTGTTTTTTATTCCATCGCTAGTTCCATTCTGTCTTGAACTTGGCTGCACCGTACTGATGAAGACCAATAGTCAGAAACACGTGTCTACGGTTTGCCCTTCAGGCTTTTTTCTCTCTTTTTTTGCGGTATTTCCCAATAACCCCTTTTTTCTATATATATATATATATATATATATATATATATATATATATATATATATATATATATATATATATATATATATATATATATATATATATATATATATATATATTGTTATGTAATTTAAATTTTATTAATTGCAATTTATAATAAATAATGATAAAGACTTTAATTAATTTGTTAAATTGAATTTAAATTGATTAATTTCATACTTGATAAGTCAACTTTATTACTTACCTTGTATATGGCACCGGCTAACTTATATTTTCCAAATATATTTTTTTTTTTTAATTATTATTTGATATTATACCTTTTACTTTGCATATCCTTTTTTAAAAAAAAAAACTTAATTAATTTTGATTTCATTAAATAGTTTTGTTTTCTCAAATTTAACTCTGCTCAGGGATTTATAGTGGTTTCATTAACAATTGTGTAGCCCTCGTATTCTTGTAAATTGCGAATCTAAGAAATTCCATGGAATAAATAACATCTAGTGGCTATGCAACCAACAATACAATTTTATTAAATAATAAACAGAATTTGGACTTACAAATCCATAAATCAACATAATCAAATACAAAATGTGCTACTTCAAACCTATTCTACATGCATACTTCTCATTCACTGCTTTTCTATCTAATTTAAATGAAAATTTAATTATGAGAAAAAGGAAATAGTTCAAATCGACCGTGTTTAAGTTGGCACACCTTTCTTTGTTCCCATAACCACAAATTATAGAAATATTGGAAATAATAAACTAAAGTTTAAAATGTTACAACAAAATAGGATTTTATCAAAAATAAACGACCCAAATTAACTTGAAATTATTGTGTGTAGGTAAGTTAATAAATAGTTTATACCTTTTAACAGTCCACGGGTTGTTTCACTGGTGATTACCTGTTTATTTACAGGATATTTGAGGAAATTTCTTATCTCCCATTGCTGAGCTGCATTCCAGGATAAAGATAATAGCAGATAATCCTTTCTCCGCTAACTTTATACATAAAGGATGATGTACCTAACAATACACACCACAAGGTAGGATATATTTTCCAATCTTTTAGGAAAATTTTGGATTCACTTTAACACTTTACTTTTATATACACTTATTACTACTATTTACATAATTTTCTTATCAAACTTATCGATAAAATGAATTATTTATTCCATTATTTCTTATTTTTCAGGTCTTACCAGAAAAATTTTATAATGGCTACCAAAAATCTTTTTTTTCTCCTCTTTTTCAACTGTTTTCCTCATAACAACCACTAAAGTTGACTTTAAATCTCGTTATAAGGATAATATTGTCTGACCAATCATTATTAAGGAAAGCAAGTGGATTAATTAAATAATTTTAAAAGAAAAGTAAGTTATTTTAATTTATTTAAATTAGTTCCTCATTTCATTCCTAGTGCTCAAATTTGATACTTTACTATTTTCCTCCCCTTAATATTTATTTACCTTTAACTTAATTTAATGTTGGTCAATTGTCATTTTTATTATTTGACGTGTATTTTAATTATTCAAATTGTAACTTAAAATCTTTATTTACATTTTTTTTTTTTTATTTCAGATTCTCAAGAACTATTACCTCACGTATAGATAGAATTACTTATATTTAATAATACAAGGTTTATAATAAAATATATGGTGTATGTCACTATTTTCTTTGCACTTCTCGATAGCTGATTCGACAAATGTGTGATTACTTAGTAAGTAAAAAGTATTTTTTTTTAAAACCATAACTAAATTATATTTGCTTCATTCTATAATCGAGTTAACCTATTTGTATCTCTTTAAAATTCTCCTTTTTTAAAAAAAAAAATATCACTCTAGGTCTATTATCACTCTTTATATAAATTACATCTTAATTTCCCTAAATTACATCTTAATTCCCCTAAATTTGTGTTTAATCAATTTTTCTTCACTAAGAAATAATTAATAAACACGAAGTTATTTATTCACTTTTAATCTTACTTAAATTATTTAATTTGTTGTTTCATAAATTTGTCTGTCATGTTTGTAATTGTCATTGTTGTTTGTTGTTCTATCTAAAGAAACTGTTCTTCTCATCCTACGATCTGTTTGTTCATCCTGTTCTCCTCTTGATTCTCTATCTAAACTTCTTTGTCTATAATCTGTCCGTTGATAATTAACTCGTCTACTTCTGTCTCGATCATTATGTTCATTTCTCATTTCTTGTCTATTGTAGTTGTTATTATTAAAATTTCTATTATTATTTGCGTTATATCTTCCATTATTATAGTTGTTATTATTGTTGCAATTTGTATTGTTGTTATTTCTATAGTTATTGTTGTAATTATCTGAGTAATGTGTATTATTGTTTACTCTATTGTTGTTGTTATTGTTGTAATTAAATCTGTTGTTTCTGTCTCTACAAGTTTGCTCGTTATTGTAATTATTGTTTCTATAACTTTGTTGGTTATTGTACCGATTATTAAAAGATCTATTGCTGGAGCTATTATCGTTATTTGTATTAAAAATATTGTCATTTATTTTATCATCTTTATTATTTATATATCCTCGTTCGATTCTTAACAAATAATTAGAAAATTGCCCAAATGTATTAATATTTTGTATTGCGATAGTCTCTGCTACCTCTGTCTTGTATTGCCGTGCAATTGACATAATTATTTCTTCCTCTCTCATCGGTGGGTCAAGAAATTTGGCTACTGTGAATAATTTCAGAGCGTAAAGGTTTAAGTTAGTACTTCTTTTGTAATCAAATTTGCCAAAATAGAGTCTCTCTCTTACGATTGATTGGGTGTTTTCTCCCCAGAAATAGCTTGAAAATTTTTGACAAAATTCTTGGTAATTTTGCAAATCAAACATGTGGCAGTTATACCATAGGAGAGCTTGACCACTTAGATTCATCCTAATCACCTCTTTCAATTCATCTTTGTCTCTTATAAATTTCACTCTATTATCCATAATTTGGAGAAATATTTTTGGGTGTATCTTGTTTATATCCCCGTCAAATTTTATGGCTGGCTCACTATTATGGTGAGTCAATATTTGTGTACCCTCATAATTTTTTTCTATTTGATGGATATCACTTTCTATTTTATCCATTCTTACATTCACAGAATTAGTCTGTATATTCGTTATGTCCTCCTGTAATCTAAATCCTTCAGATAATTGTTCATCAATCTTCTTCTGATGATCTTTTCTCCTTGCTTCCATATTTTCTCTTAATTCGCTAATATTTTTCATTATTTCTTTCTTTGTTTTTAAATTTTCTCTTTCAGCTATCTTTAAGTTTTCCTGTTCTCGTTCTTCTACTCTTTTTTCTATTATTTGTATATCCTTCATGTTGCTCAGTACACTTCTTTCTATTCTTTTGACCTCCTTATTTATCTGCTCTACCTTTATTTCTTGTGAATTTAGTTTCTCTTCTAATTTCTTGTTCTTATTATTTATTTCTTCCAGTTTTTTATTAATATCTTGTTTTATTTCTTCTGTTATTTTTTTAGCCATTTCTTTTTGACTTATGTCAAATTTCTTTCCCATTTCTTCTTGACTTTTCTTCATTTCTTCTTGACTGTTCTTCATTTCATACAATATTTGCATAATAGCATCATCTCTTTTCTGAATTGATTCCTTTTCTCTTGCTTGTTCTTGTGTTGTTTTTGTTCTGGTTTCTTCTTCATCCTTGTTTTCATCTTTGTTAACTTCATCTACTGAGCTCCCCTCAATTATGTTATCTCCTTGTCCATCTTTTTCTCTGTCAACCTGTCCTATTTCTTTTCCCCCTCTTAATTTCATTGTATCTTCCATTTTAATATTAAAATTGATAAAAACTTGCATTCACTCGCAACGAACCATTAGTACTTATTAACACATTATATTTATAAGCAACACTTTTAATAACTACTTAATTTTTAATCACCCACCTTTGTCATTGATAATTATGAGTTTAAATATTCCTTATAGTTTATTCACTTCCCCACTTTATTTCACTCGAGCCCCATGTTTTGAGCGACAAATTGTTATGTAATTTAAATTTTATTAATTGCAATTTATAATAAATAATGATAAAGACTTTAATTAATTTGTTAAATTGAATTTAAATTGATTAATTTCATACTTGATAAGTCAACTTTATTACTTACCTTGTATATGGCACCGGCTAACTTATATTTTCCAAATATATATTTTTTTTTTTAATTATTATTTGATATTATACCTTTTACTTTGCATATCCTTTTTTTAAAAAAAAAACTTAATTAATTTTGATTTCATTAAATAGTTTTGTTTTCTCAAATTTGACTCTGCTCAGGGATTTATAGTGGTTTCATTAACAATTGTGTAGCCCTCGTATTCTTGTAAATTGCGAATCTAAGAAATTCCATGGAATAAATAACATCTAGTGGCTATGCAACCAACAATACAATTTTATTAAATAATAAACAGAATTTGGACTTACAAATCCATAAATCAACATAATCAAATACAAAATGTGCTACTTCAAACCTATTCTACATGCATACTTCTCATTCACTGCTTTTCTATCTAATTTAAATGAAAATTTAATTATGAGAAAAAGGAAATAGTTCAAATCGACCGTGTTTAAGTTGGCACACCTTTCTTTGTTCCCATAACCACAAATTATAGAAATATTGGAAATAATAAACTAAAGTTTAAAATGTTACAACAAAATAGGATTTTATCAAAAATAAACGACCCAAATTAACTTGAAATTATTGTGTGTAGGTAAGTTAATAAATAGTTTATACCTTTTAACAGTCCACGGGTTGTTTCACTGGTGATTACCTGTTTATTTACAGGATATTTGAGGAAATTTCTTATCTCCCATTGCTGAGCTGCATTCCAGGATAAAGATAATAGCAGATAATCCTTTCTCCGCTAACTTTATACATAAAGGATGATGTACCTAACAATACACACCACAAGGTAGGATATATTTTCCAATCTTTTAGGAAAATTTTGGATTCACTTTAACACTTTACTTTTATATACACTTATTACTACTATTTACATAATTTTCTTATCAAACTTATCGATAAAATGAATTATTTATTCCATTATTTCTTATTTTTCAGGTCTTACCAGAAAAATTTTATAATGGCTACCAAAAATCTTTTTTTTCTCCTCTTTTTCAACTGTTTTCCTCATAACAACCACTAAAGTTGACTTTAAATCTCGTTATAAGGATAATATTGTCTGACCAATCATTATTAAGGAAAGCAAGTGGATTAATTAAATAATTTTAAAAGAAAAGTAAGTTATTTTAATTTATTTAAATTAGTTCCTCATTTCATTCCTAGTGCTCAAATTTGATACTTTACTATTTTCCTCCCCTTAATATTTATTTACCTTTAACTTAATTTAATGTTGGTCAATTGTCATTTTTATTATTTGACGTTTATTAGGTTTGCACACCTTTTCGTTATACAGTGTGTATTTTAATTATTCAAATTGTAACTTAAAATCTTTATTTACATTTTTTTTTTTTTATTTCAGATTCTCAAGAACTATTACCTCACGTATAGATAGAATTACTTATATTTAATAATACAAGGTTTATAATAAAATATATGGTGTATGTCACTATTTTCTTTGCACTTCTCGATAGCTGATTCGACAAATGTGTGATTACTTAGTAAGTAAAAAGTATTTTTTTTTAAAACCATAACTAAATTATATTTGCTTCATTCTATAATCGAGTTAACCTATTTGTATCTCTTTAAAATTCTCCTTTTTAAAAAAAAAAAAATATCACTCTAGGTCTATTATCACTCTTTATATAAATTACATCTTAATTTCCCTAAATTACATCTTAATTCCCCTAAATTTGTGTTTAATCAATTTTTCTTCACTAAGAAATAATTAATAAACACGAAGTTATTTATTCACTTTTAATCTTACTTAAATTATTTAATTTGTTTCATAAATTTGTCTGTCATGTTTGTAATTGTCATTGTTGTTTGTTGTTCTATCTAAAGAAACTGTTCTTCTCATCCTACGATCTGTTTGTTCATCCTGTTCTCCTCTTGATTCTCTATCTAAACTTCTTTGTCTATAATCTGTCCGTTGATAATTAACTCGTCTACTTCTGTCTCGATCATTATGTTCATTTCTCATTTCTTGTCTATTGTAGTTGTTATTATTAAAATTTCTATTATTATTTGCGTTATATCTTCCATTATTATAGTTGTTATTATTGTTGCAATTTGTATTGTTGTTATTTCTATAGTTATTGTTGTAATTATCTGAGTAATGTGTATTATTGTTTACTCTATTGTTGTTGTTATTGTTGTAATTAAATCTGTTGTTTCTGTCTCTACAAGTTTGCTCGTTATTGTAATTATTGTTTCTATAACTTTGTTGGTTATTGTACCGATTATTAAAAGATCTATTGCTGGAGCTATTATCGTTATTTGTATTAAAAATATTGTCATTTATTTTATCATCTTTATTATTTATATATCCTCGTTCGATTCTTAACAAATAATTAGAAAATTGCCCAAATGTATTAATATTTTGTATTGCGATAGTCTCTGCTACCTCTGTCTTGTATTGCCGTGCAATTGACATAATTATTTCTTCCTCTCTCATCGGTGGGTCAAGAAATTTGGCTACTGTGAATAATTTCAGAGCGTAAAGGTTTAAGTTAGTACTTCTTTTGTAATCAAATTTGCCAAAATAGAGTCTCTCTCTTACGATTGATTGGGTGTTTTCTCCCCAGAAATAGCTTGAAAATTTTTGACAAAATTCTTGGTAATTTTGCAAATCAAACATGTGGCAGTTATACCATAGGAGAGCTTGACCACTTAGATTCATCCTAATCACCTCTTTCAATTCATCTTTGTCTCTTATAAATTTCACTCTATTATCCATAATTTGGAGAAATATTTTTGGGTGTATCTTGTTTATATCCCCGTCAAATTTTATGGCTGGCTCACTATTATGGTGAGTCAATATTTGTGTACCCCCATAATTTTTTTCTATTTGATGGATATCACTTTCTATTTTATCCATTCTTACATTCACAGAATTAGTCTGTATATTCGTTATGTCCTCCTGTAATCTAAATCCTTCAGATAATTGTTCATCAATCTTCTTCTGATGATCTTTTCTCCTTGCTTCCATATTTTCTCTTAATTCGCTAATATTTTTCATTATTTCTTTCTTTGTTTTTAAATTTTCTCTTTCAGCTATCTTTAAGTTTTCCTGTTCTCGTTCTTCTACTCTTTTTTCTATTATTTGTATATCCTTCATGTTGCTCAGTACACTTCTTTCTATTCTTTTGACCTCCTTATTTATCTGCTCTACCTTTATTTCTTGTGAATTTAGTTTCTCTTCTAATTTCTTGTTCTTATTATTTATTTCTTCCAGTTTTTTATTAATATCTTGTTTTATTTCTTCTGTTATTTTTTTAGCCATTTCTTTTTGACTTATGTCAAATTTCTTTCCCATTTCTTCTTGACTTTTCTTCATTTCTTCTTGACTGTTCTTCATTTCATACAATATTTGCATAATAGCATCATCTCTTTTCTGAATTGATTCCTTTTCTCTTGCTTGTTCTTGTGTTGTTTTTGTTCTGGTTTCTTCTTCATCCTTGTTTTCATCTTTGTTAACTTCATCTACTGAGCTCCCCTCAATTATGTTATCTCCTTGTCCATCTTTTTCTCTGTCAACCTGTCCTATTTCTTTTCCCCCTCTTAATTTCATTGTATCTTCCATTTTAATATTAAAATTGATAAAAACTTGCATTCACTCGCAACGAACCATTAGTACTTATTAACACATTATATTTATAAGCAACACTTTTAATAACTACTTAATTTTTAATCACCCACCTTTGTCATTGATAATTATGAGTTTAAATATTCCTTATAGTTTATTCACTTCCCCACTTTATTTCACTCGAGCCCCATGTTTTGAGCGACAAATTGTTATGTAATTTAAATTTTATTAATTGCAATTTATAATAAATAATGATAAAGACTTTAATTAATTTGTTAAATTGAATTTAAATTGATTAATTTCATACTTGATAAGTCAACTTTATTACTTACCTTGTATATGGCACCGGCTAACTTATATTTTCCAAATATATTTTTTTTTTTTTAATTATTATTTGATATTATACCTTTTACTTTGCATATCCTTTTTTTAAAAAAAAAACTTAATTAATTTTGATTTCATTAAATAGTTTTGTTTTCTCAAATTTGACTCTGCTCAGGGATTTATAGTGGTTTCATTAACAATTGTGTAGCCCTCGTATTCTTGTAAATTGCGAATCTAAGAAATTCCATGGAATAAATAACATCTAGTGGCTATGCAACCAACAATACAATTTTATTAAATAATAAACAGAATTTGGACTTACAAATCCATAAATCAACATAATCAAATACAAAATGTGCTACTTCAAACCTATTCTACATGCATACTTCTCATTCACTGCTTTTCTATCTAATTTAAATGAAAATTTAATTATGAGAAAAAGGAAATAGTTCAAATCGACCGTGTTTAAGTTGGCACACCTTTCTTTGTTCCCATAACCACAAATTATAGAAATATTGGAAATAATAAACTAAAGTTTAAAATGTTACAACAAAATAGGATTTTATCAAAAATAAACGACCCAAATTAACTTGAAATTATTGTGTGTAGGTAAGTTAATAAATAGTTTATACCTTTTAACAGTCCACGGGTTGTTTCACTGGTGATTACCTGTTTATTTACAGGATATTTGAGGAAATTTCTTATCTCCCATTGCTGAGCTGCATTCCAGGATAAAGATAATAGCAGATAATCCTTTCTCCGCTAACTTTATACATAAAGGATGATGTACCTAACAATACACACCACAAGGTAGGATATATTTTCCAATCTTTTAGGAAAATTTTGGATTCACTTTAACACTTTACTTTTATATACACTTATTACTACTATTTACATAATTTTCTTATCAAACTTATCGATAAAATGAATTATTTATTCCATTATTTCTTATTTTTCAGGTCTTACCAGAAAAATTTTATAATGGCTACCAAAAATCTTTTTTTTCTCCTCTTTTTCAACTGTTTTCCTCATAACAACCACTAAAGTTGACTTTAAATCTCGTTATAAGGATAATATTGTCTGACCAATCATTATTAAGGAAAGCAAGTGGATTAATTAAATAATTTTAAAAGAAAAGTAAGTTATTTTAATTTATTTAAATTAGTTCCTCATTTCATTCCTAGTGCTCAAATTTGATACTTTACTATTTTCCTCCCCTTAATATTTATTTACCTTTAACTTAATTTAATGTTGGTCAATTGTCATTTTTATTATTTGACGTTTATTAGGTTTGCACACCTTTTCGTTATACAGTGTGTATTTTAATTATTCAAATTGTAACTTAAAATCTTTATTTACATTTTTTTTTTTTTATTTCAGATTCTCAAGAACTATTACCTCACGTATAGATAGAATTACTTATATTTAATAATACAAGGTTTATAATAAAATATATGGTGTATGTCACTATTTTCTTTGCACTTCTCGATAGCTGATTCGACAAATGTGTGATTACTTAGTAAGTAAAAAGTATTTTTTTTTTAAACCATAACTAAATTATATTTGCTTCATTCTATAATCGAGTTAACCTATTTGTATCTCTTCAAAATTCTCCTTTTTTAAAAAAAAAAAATATCACTCTAGGTCTATTATCACTCTTTATATAAATTACATCTTAATTTCCCTAAATTACATCTTAATTCCCCTAAATTTGTGTTTAATCAATTTTTCTTCACTAAGAAATAATTAATAAACACGAAGTTATTTATTCACTTTTAATCTTACTTAAATTATTTAATTTGTTGTTTCATAAATTTGTCTGTCATGTTTGTAATTGTCATTGTTGTTTGTTGTTCTATCTAAAGAAACTGTTCTTCTCATCCTACGATCTGTTTGTTCATCCTGTTCTCCTCTTGATTCTCTATCTAAACTTCTTTGTCTATAATCTGTCCGTTGATAATTAACTCGTCTACTTCTGTCTCGATCATTATGTTCATTTCTCATTTCTTGTCTATTGTAGTTGTTATTATTAAAATTTCTATTATTATTTGCGTTATATCTTCCATTATTATAGTTGTTATTATTGTTGCAATTTGTATTGTTGTTATTTCTATAGTTATTGTTGTAATTATCTGAGTAATGTGTATTATTGTTTACTCTATTGTTGTTGTTATTGTTGTAATTAAATCTGTTGTTTCTGTCTCTACAAGTTTGCTCGTTATTGTAATTATTGTTTCTATAACTTTGTTGGTTATTGTACCGATTATTAAAAGATCTATTGCTGGAGCTATTATCGTTATTTGTATTAAAAATATTGTCATTTATTTTATCATCTTTATTATTTATATATCCTCGTTCGATTCTTAACAAATAATTAGAAAATTGCCCAAATGTATTAATATTTTGTATTGCGATAGTCTCTGCTACCTCTGTCTTGTATTGCCGTGCAATTGACATAATTATTTCTTCCTCTCTCATCGGTGGGTCAAGAAATTTGGCTACTGTGAATAATTTCAGAGCGTAAAGGTTTAAGTTAGTACTTCTTTTGTAATCAAATTTGCCAAAATAGAGTCTCTCTCTTACGATTGATTGGGTGTTTTCTCCCCAGAAATAGCTTGAAAATTTTTGACAAAATTCTTGGTAATTTTGCAAATCAAACATGTGGCAGTTATACCATAGGAGAGCTTGACCACTTAGATTCATCCTAATCACCTCTTTCAATTCATCTTTGTCTCTTATAAATTTCACTCTATTATCCATAATTTGGAGAAATATTTTTGGGTGTATCTTGTTTATATCCCCGTCAAATTTTATGGCTGGCTCACTATTATGGTGAGTCAATATTTGTGTACCCCCATAATTTTTTTCTATTTGATGGATATCACTTTCTATTTTATCCATTCTTACATTCACAGAATTAGTCTGTATATTCGTTATGTCCTCCTGTAATCTAAATCCTTCAGATAATTGTTCATCAATCTTCTTCTGATGATCTTTTCTCCTTGCTTCCATATTTTCTCTTAATTCGCTAATATTTTTCATTATTTCTTTCTTTGTTTTTAAATTTTCTCTTTCAGCTATCTTTAAGTTTTCCTGTTCTCGTTCTTCTACTCTTTTTTCTATTATTTGTATATCCTTCATGTTGCTCAGTACACTTCTTTCTATTCTTTTGACCTCCTTATTTATCTGCTCTACCTTTATTTCTTGTGAATTTAGTTTCTCTTCTAATTTCTTGTTCTTATTATTTATTTCTTCCAGTTTTTTATTAATATCTTGTTTTATTTCTTCTGTTATTTTTTTAGCCATTTCTTTTTGACTTATGTCAAATTTCTTTCCCATTTCTTCTTGACTTTTCTTCATTTCTTCTTGACTGTTCTTCATTTCATACAATATTTGCATAATAGCATCATCTCTTTTCTGAATTGATTCCTTTTCTCTTGCTTGTTCTTGTGTTGTTTTTGTTCTGGTTTCTTCTTCATCCTTGTTTTCATCTTTGTTAACTTCATCTACTGAGCTCCCCTCAATTATGTTATCTCCTTGTCCATCTTTTTCTCTGTCAACCTGTCCTATTTCTTTTCCCCCTCTTAATTTCATTGTATCTTCCATTTTAATATTAAAATTGATAAAAACTTGCATTCACTCGCAACGAACCATTAGTACTTATTAACACATTATATTTATAAGCAACACTTTTAATAACTACTTAATTTTTAATCACCCACCTTTGTCATTGATAATTATGAGTTTAAATATTCCTTATAGTTTATTCACTTCCCCACTTTATTTCACTCGAGCCCCATGTTTTGAGCGACAAATTGTTATGTAATTTAAATTTTATTAATTGCAATTTATAATAAATAATGATAAAGACTTTAATTAATTTGTTAAATTGAATTTAAATTGATTAATTTCATACTTGATAAGTCAACTTTATTACTTACCTTGTATATGGCACCGGCTAACTTATATTTTCCAAATATATTTTTTTTTTTTTAATTATTATTTGATATTATACCTTTTACTTTGCATATCCTTTTTTTAAAAAAAAAACTTAATTAATTTTGATTTCATTAAATAGTTTTGTTTTCTCAAATTTGACTCTGCTCAGGGATTTATAGTGGTTTCATTAACAATTGTGTAGCCCTCGTATTCTTGTAAATTGCGAATCTAAGAAATTCCATGGAATAAATAACATCTAGTGGCTATGCAACCAACAATACAATTTTATTAAATAATAAACAGAATTTGGACTTAAAAATCCATAAATCAACATAATCAAATACAAAATGTGCTACTTCAAACCTATTCTACATGCATACTTCTCATTCACTGCTTTTCTATCTAATTTAAATGAAAATTTAATTATGAGAAAAAGGAAATAGTTCAAATCGACCGTGTTTAAGTTGGCACACCTTTCTTTGTTCCCATAACCACAAATTATAGAAATATTGGAAATAATAAACTAAAGTTTAAAATGTTACAACAAAATAGGATTTTATCAAAAATAAACGACCCAAATTAACTTGAAATTATTGTGTGTAGGTAAGTTAATAAATAGTTTATACCTTTTAACAGTCCACGGGTTGTTTCACTGGTGATTACCTGTTTATTTACAGGATATTTGAGGAAATTTCTTATCTCCCATTGCTGAGCTGCATTCCAGGATAAAGATAATAGCAGATAATCCTTTCTCCGCTAACTTTATACATAAAGGATGATGTACCTAACAATACACACCACAAGGTAGGATATATTTTCCAATCTTTTAGGAAAATTTTGGATTCACTTTAACACTTTACTTTTATATACACTTATTACTACTATTTACATAATTTTCTTATCAAACTTATCGATAAAATGAATTATTTATTCCATTATTTCTTATTTTTCAGGTCTTACCAGAAAAATTTTATAATGGCTACCAAAAATCTTTTTTTTCTCCTCTTTTTCAACTGTTTTCCTCATAACAACCACTAAAGTTGACTTTAAATCTCGTTATAAGGATAATATTGTCTGACCAATCATTATTAAGGAAAGCAAGTGGATTAATTAAATAATTTTAAAAGAAAAGTAAGTTATTTTAATTTATTTAAATTAGTTCCTCATTTCATTCCTAGTGCTCAAATTTGATACTTCACTATTTTCCTCCCCTTAATATTTATTTACCTTTAACTTAATTTAATGTTGGTCAATTGTCATTTTTATTATTTGACGTTTATTAGGTTTGCACACCTTTTCGTTATACAGTGTGTATTTTAATTATTCAAATTGTAACTTAAAATCTTTATTTACATTTTTTTTTTTTATTTCAGATTCTCAAGAACTATTACCTCACGTATAGATAGAATTACTTATATTTAATAATACAAGGTTTATAATAAAATATATGGTGTATGTCACTATTTTCTTTGCACTTCTCGATAGCTGATTCGACAAATGTGTGATTACTTAGTAAGTAAAAAGTATTTTTTTTTTAAAACCATAACTAAATTATATTTGCTTCATTCTATAATCGAGTTAACCTATTTGTATCTCTTTAAAATTCTCCTTTTTTAAAAAAAAAAATATCACTCTAGGTCTATTATCACTCTTTATATAAATTACATCTTAATTTCCCTAAATTACATCTTAATATATATATATATATATATATATATATATATATATATATATATATATATATATATATATATATATATATATATATATATATATATATATAACATTTTATTATAAAGATATGAACCAAATTTATAAAATCTTACTTTCTAATTTTTGTAAAATAATGCTTAGCAGTTAAATAGTTTGCTCCGCTTTTCTTTTTTCTAACTGAAAGAGCTCCTTTTCTTTGGATCTCCCTAGGACTCCATGATTTACCTCTTGAGTCAAAATATTTTGTTTCAAATTTTCACTCTATACTTTTTCTTTGCTCATTTGATCTTTAGTCGAAACCTTTACAACTGTTTTTCTTCTCTATTTGTTGTCTGCTGGTGCTTGCAGGTTGAACAAGGGGCATCTGAAAGATTGCACTGGTCTCATTATTTTCGACTTTAATTTGAGGTTCCTGAGAAATACAAGTTTCCATTGGTTCACTCTCAGGTAGTTTATTTTCAACACAGATTGGTTCTATGCGACCTACGTCTATATCGGCAACTAAAAAAATACGATTTTTCAAACGGTTTTTTTTACCTACAGCATGCTGAAAATCACAAACAATCAGGAATGTTTTCTATTCCAACAAAACTAACACCTCTTTCAAAATATTACTTTCTTTGAAGGTGCTTGGCCCACTGCCTATGCCCATTATATCCACTTTTAATTTACTTTTATGCGTTTTTGCTTGGTATTTGAATTTATTCCAAATGTTCTTCAAGTTACCTATCTACGTCCCTAAAACATTAAAAATATAAACTTTTGTAAATAAGTAACCCTGGAAAATAATGTTACCTCTTAAAGTGGTTATTTGAATGAAAATATTTAACCAATTTTATCCAAGCAGTTTCTTTTTTTTTTTATTAAACGTAAAATCGTGTTTTTTTGCTTAAAATTTTACCGTGTATTTGCAATAAAGCAAGCAATTTCACCTTCTCGTCTTTAAAATTACATTCTAAGTTTACTTATAACAAAATACCCAAAATCAACAAAATCAAAAATAATACAACCACACCCTTTTTTTTGTGGAGAAATGCCTTTACGCACGCCTAAACCGGCAGTGTGAGACTCTCCCCTACGCCATACCCACTAAAACTCCACCTTTTCGCCTTGTACAAAGGTACCGGGACAGATCTTCTGATTTTTACATCGATATCTTCAGGCTGTTTCACATTAGTCTGTGTGTTCGGTACTGTCCATTGCCACTACCGTGGCACGGGCTTCATTCACTAGATTGTCGAATTGTTTGTTGAAGGACTCTTCAAGTACCTTGGGCTCTTCCTCTTGTCTTTCCGTGGTGCTTGCGATGGGAATATTATTTTTCTCTCCGATTCTGGCGTTTTTGAGGGCCATTTTAAATTTTGGGCACTTCATGGTACCCATTTTGTGTCCAATCTCCTTGCATAGACGACATGCCTCTTCGTTTGTACAGTCTGTGCTCGCTCTTTCCGCATTTTTTAAAGCTGTCCTTCGAGCGGTCTGGGCCTTTGCATGAATCTGCGTAGTGGTGGTCGTATAAATAGCATTTCTGACATCTTCTAATGTTTAGTCTTTTTTCCACCCTGCATTTTACCAGGCCCACCCGTAGGTAACCTTCTTCCAAGATCCTATCCGCTTGACTTGGTTTAAGCATGAGAGTCGCTGCTAACGTGTCATTGCTTAGCGGGCATAGTTCGCTTATTTTGTTCTTCTCTTCCCATTCTCCCGTGATCTCAATGACGGATTGTCTATTCTCTTTTCCATTCCTAGCCTTCTGGTTTTTAGGCCTGTAGTGCTATCCTTTAGCGCTTCATGGAGATTAGTGAGAGCAGCCTGGTCTTTATCTAACGTAAGCAGTAGTTTTCCATCCTTAGTGCTCCTTAGGCCTCTGATGGCTTTGACTGAGGAGTTGCTTCCGACAATGGTTTTGGCCCTGCCTAAGACCTCTTTGTACGTTTTCTCTCCGTCACTAATGATCATTCCGTATCTCTTTTTTTCCCTTTCGTCTTCTCTGTTAGCCGTAGTGTAGATGGCCACTTTCGTATTCGCATCGCGGAATACTGCCTCTGTCATCTTCCGAAGGTTTTCTAGAGTAATGGTGGTAATATGATGAATCGCCACCCGCTCGTCCGTCAGAGTCTCCTCCTTGATCTTCCGGAGTGTCTTCCATATATCTTGCATGGATCCATCATGATGTACCTTTATTATTTTTTTTGGTACTTAATTCCGTGCTGTCATTGTTAGACTTTATTTTTGTAATTTGTTCAATGACCTCAAAGTCGCTTTTAATGTTGTTTAGTTCGGGAAATTTCTCCCGGTACAACCTAGAATACTAGATCTCATCTCCTTGTCGCTTGGCTCAATCAGCACCACCTTGGTTGTCTGGTCAGTTGTGGCAAGTGGTTTCCCCACGATGACTTCCGTCTGCTTAAACAGGCTCTGGTCCCACTTCAAACCTTCGACTTGTCTATATTGTTTCGTCTTCAATTCCCTTTAAGGATTTTAGGTTTTCCTGGATATATGCGCCGTGCCACGGCTCCGTTTGTGTGGACATTTCGGAGGTCTCTTTTTTCTTTGGTGGTATGGTTTAGGTGTCTGCGCCGAAGGTTATTTTTTCGATTGCCTGTGCTTATCTATCCACTTGGTTATACTATCTTTTTGGAATTCCTTGGCGTTTTGAGATATTTTTTTTGTAATGTCCTTTATGCTTTGGTGAGTATTGGGAATTTCATTGATCATTTTCTCCAATGCTTCGACCAGGTGTTGGTTTCTTTCAATTGCCTCTTTCATGACAAAGACTTCCAGACATTCCCTTTGTTTATATATGTCGACTGAGGTGTTCAACATAGAGGTGTCTACTATTTTCCTTTTTTTTTTTTTCAATTTTTTACAATTTAAATTTTTCTAACATTAAAAATGTTTTAAAACGTTTGTTCTGCGCGTTTTTATTTTCTATTTATTCACAAAACTAAGCCTGTGAACTGGTTTTACTACAGCTACAACACAACGAAAACTGTGACAAAATTTCAAAAATTTAATGCCACGGTACTGACATTATTTCCACGGTACTGACATATAAATGATTATTTTTTTTTTACTTATCGAAAGATTGGTATAAAATTGCAATAAAATTCAATGCAGTATGCATTAGATTGTAGTTATAAGAGGTACATTTTATATTAAAAAATTAATTTTGATAGAAATTTATATATTTAATTTTAAAAATAAGAATCGGACATGCCACGGTACTGACATTTCGAGTATATTTAGGTGCAGCCTAAAAAAAATTGCGAAGGTTTATGATCTAATTCATAATGTCAGTTGTAAAATACCTCTAAATTTACAATATTGATGAGGAAAACTTATGCTAAACGATAAATAAAATACTGGACATAAAAAATCACAGTTATGCAAGAATCGCCCAAATTACGTAAAAAGAGGTTGGTGAAATCTGACAAAGCAAAAATTGAAAGACGAGATTAACGATTACTTGCTGGTAGTAGATAATGGATATATATTACCTAATACCTCCTTTGGACCATCCCTACTACACAATCAGGACATCTTTTTATAATGAAGCCCAAATTGAGACCAGAAAAAACGTTTGGACAGTGGAAAAGTACATTTCCATGAAGCTGAAGCTAGCAGACAAACCGCGTGGCGGTCCCTTAATGTTTTGATATTGTTATTCGGCAAAATCTTAGCAAAGGTGGACTTTAGTATCATAAAAGTTTATAAATAAATAAATAAAAATTAGTGGATTAATTCAATTTGAATTATTAGTTAAAACAAGATAATCTTACAGAAAGACGGGGATAAAACAAACATTTGCAATGCGATTATAAATATATTTTTTATACCAAATATTCATTAGGTTTTTGATAATTGATTAAACAAAAAATTATTGCTGATCAATAATTTAAAATATATTTTTTTTGGTCTTTTTAAAGTCAGGTATTTTGTCATCAAACGGCTAAGAAAAAAAAAACAAAAAACACATTAAGCACGAGAGTACAAATACTATTTTTATACCAATAATTTAGGGTTTTTGGGTCTTGTTTTTTTTTGTTTTTTGTTTTTCTTTTTTTTTTTTCTTAATTACAATGCTAGAACAATATTGTAGATTGGTAAAAAATTCGTTAGGAAGAGTTCTCTGAATTTTAGTTATGGTATAGCGCTTTATTTTTCTTTTCTGAAAATTTGTATGATTGAGCATTTTATTTCGTGGGTTTATTTCTTGATTTTCATCGGCTAAAATACAAGCGATGGCTTTGCGAGAATATTCCATTTCGTCAGAAGTAAATGACAATAGTAAACCTTTGCATATGATAAAAATCTATACGTACACATGAATAACACAGTTAACCCTTTAAGTGGCAGAAGGACAATTTTTAAATAGTAAATAAAAACTCCAAAAAAATATTTAAAAAAAATCTAGCTCGTGCCCTAGTGGCTCAAGGGGGTGGTTAGTTATGTGACTTTTGTTACTTTGGGCAAAAATAATTCGAACAAATTCAGAGGTTAATTTATTGACCACTTACAAAAAACATAAAAACAATCATTATTTAGTGTTAAACAAATAAATGTTACATAAAATAATAAATATTTTATTGTTCATGAAAAGGGACAAAACAAGTGATACATAAAGCAACATTGCATTCTTTGCACGCTGTTGTTGATCTTACGACTTTAAGTTTTGTGCTACATTGGGTACATCGTCTTATAGTACCCTCGACAGGGAGATGTTTTTCGACATCATTGAGTCGCGTGGAATTATCAACACCTACATACTTTCCAGAGGGTTTGGCGTGTTTTGAATGCGGAAACACTCTTGTGCAGGATCTTTTTCTGGAGTTGAAATTGGTCAAAAGTTCATTAGCTAATTTACTTCTGAATTCTAAATGACTCATTGGCATTCGGTTGATCTTGCATGCTACACTAGGATCATGTAGAGAGCTAATAAGTATTACACACTTTTTACCCCGGCTCTTCCACTTACAAAAAGTTATTTCTCCGTAAGATGCAAAATCAAAATCTCCAGTTTTCATGCTCTTATCTGTCTTCATTATTTGTAGGGGATAATTTTTTCTATTAGAGCGGAAGGTACCACATGCAAATGTATTATTTGCCAATAACTGTTCTATGAGAGTATAAGTGCTAAAGAAATTATCAAAGTAAATGCAGTAACCTTTGTTGAGATATTTATTTATCAATCGATGAACTGCTCTTTCTCTCAAAGTTCCCTCTTCTGTTTCCTTACATTTTTCTTCGTACACACTAAAATTCAACATATATCCAGATTGACAGTGGCCAAGGACCCAAATCTTAAACCCACGTTTTACAGGCTTCATAGGCATATATTGTTCCTATGATGATCTACCTTTAAAACCAACCATGCTCTCGTCTACTGCCATTTGCTTAGATGGGTTGAAATGTTGTTGAAACTTTTCCGAAATGTAAGATAGCATAGGCCTGACTTTGTACAGTGCGTCAAATTGTGAAGTATTTCATTCTGCCATTGTTGTGTTATCGTTAAGGTGTAAAAAGCGCATCAGTTTCAAAAAACGCTTCAGAGTTATTTTATTTGCAATCCTTGAAACTTTAAAATTTTCGTCACATGACCAATACTTTTTTATTGTTGGTAATGAGTGAAATCCCATGATTATTAAAATTCTAAATACTGCTTTCAGTTCTTCAATATCCATAATTAGTTTAACGCCATTTTGAGATGCATATTTATTACTCTTTTTAATAACGTGATTCATGAGTTCAACAGTAAAAAAATTTTGAAAAATATCCATTTACTTCAAAGGTAGCGCCGTATGACTGCGAGAAAATATACTTGTTAAAAGTTTCAGGAATACATTTCTCTTTTGTGAACAACGGTTTATCACTTTTTGATGATGTATATAGGTCTACCGGAAATTCTTGTTCGTAAATCCCTAGTATTTGGTACTTTCGCAATCAGTGGAAGAAGTAGGGTGAATAACTTAGGTGTTCCAGAGCCACTGGCAGAACTTGTTGTACTGTAGGTTGTTAAGGTATCTTCTGCGTCACTGTCTTCTTCGACTTCTGAGTTAATAGCTTGCTCTTCGGAAATGTCTTCAAGAAGATCGTAAGTATCGTCAGAAGATAAAAATCGCAGGTCTGTGTTTCTGTTTGCCATAATCTGTAAAGAGAGGTATAATATAATACAGAGCGTATTAATACTGTATCGTAAAATATCTGCGCCATATTGAAAAACTGTTATTAATTTCTTATAAGATGTTATTCTTGCGAAATGAACAATAACAAAGTTTTTCATATCGTGCACAATTTTTGCGACATACTGTATATTATCTATAATTCAGCAAAATTAAATTTTTTAAAAGCTATGTCAAACTAATATTATATGTAGATATTCTGACTCTATAGCAAATATATCAAAGCTATTCTAAAAAAATACACTCTTAAATTCAGAACTGCATTAAATGCACATAAATCACTACATTTAACACTTATACATGTTATGGCGCGCATCTTTTACATCGGTTAACTGAGTGTACCTTGGAACGTTTAGTAGAGTTTCAGTACATGCAACACATGACATTAGAACAGCAGAATGAAATTATTTTAAAACAGGGCGGGTTTTTTTGAATAGTGGTTAGTTAAGTGACTCTACCACTTAAAGGGTTAAATGAATCTCCTTGATGAGGTATGTCCATCGGAAAATAAACATTCCACTGCCTTTTGACGGTTTTGTTTTTTCTTGAACTACTTATAAAATCAAATACAGCATCCAATATAAACAATGTTGTACTTTCAAAATATACAATTAATATAAAAAAATGATTTCGTCCTATATGTAATGGGAGTAACCAGACATCATATTTTGAATATTGTCGATTTATTAACCATTTTTGAAACTCGGGGCTAATACTTCTGCTGAATATTCCTTCTGTTAATAATGTTTCCATGTACATAACATTTTTATTGGCATTTATAGCTTCGTCAAAATAAATCGATGCAAAACCATTAATGACATTGTCGTCTATCCATTCCTTATCCGATAATGATTTAAATGTTATACAATCGATCTCGTAACCACGTACTGTGTTTTTAAGATTAGGAAATCCTGGAGGATATTCTTGTTCTGTCGAGAATAGAAGTTTGCGTGCTCGGTCTAAATCTGTGTACTTTTCCAAATTATCTTGGTTCATTGATGTTTGTTGAACTGGTTCTTTAGTGTGGTAGTTTTGGAATTGTTTTGGGTGCTTAAAATGAATATTACCTTTGGTCTTAAATGGTTTCTTTCTCATCCAGAATTCCTCTGCTGTTTCAACTATGCAGTCTTCCAGTATTTTACGATTTGTTTGACGATGCGTTTTAAATGAATATTTTCTATCTATAAGACGACCAGAAAGCAATTTTTCTTGAAATTTATTAAAACGTTGAGGCACCATATTTTTTTCTTTAGCATAAATATGTTTAAAAATTTTGTGCCAGTTTTCTATTGAAGCATTACTATCGCGGAGAATATTAAATTTTTTAATTGTAGCGCGGACCAAAGAGGGAAAGATGGGAACCAAATATCTAACAAATAATGAATAATCTCTGGGCATTAAAATTTATTTTTGACTTATTTTCTAAATGAATGGGTTTGTTGGATGAAGTCGTATAATCGTTGAAAATGTCGATAGAATAGCGAATTTTTAAGGATGCTTGAATCAATGCACTTTTCTTCTTCATTTTATTTATCAGCCTCGATATTAGTATTATTTTCATTTTCCGATGACAGGGAAAATTAGTAATCTAAATTCAATAAACGATTTTTGCTGTCGTCTATTTTTTTATGGCAAGTAGATGTAGCAAATAATACTGCGGCTGTACTAAAACTCGAGAAGCTTTTTCTGTTGTATCACAATGGATAAGGTTAGCGCCACCCTCATTGCAACAGAAAATATCTGACTATGAGTTACCAAACCTATCTTTCTAATTTTTCGCGAAAAAGTCTAAATCATATATGATGAGCATATGTGAATTATTGTCAATGAAGAGACCCGTTCAGCGTTGTTATATATATATGGTTAATATATTCAATTAAAGGCAATTTGTTAAATGCTTGAGATTTAGAATGTAATAGAGCCAAACTAAAATTAGTTTCGATTTTAGTAATTGTTGGAATTTTTGTTGAAAATTTTTTTTAGCTGCAATACTACTAAACTTAAAAAATAAACAATATACGTATCGGAATGTGCTCCACTAATAAATTCAGCAATGGGAAAAGGTTCGCTAACGTCAGTTCCAGATAAAATTAATGAATAATAATATATGCGCATAGAATTTTTAGGTATTTTAATTAACGGTCCAGGTCATTTGGGCGCGGGGACATTTGGGTGCAAGGAAATTAAACACATATTATTACGAGTACTATTACTGTTTTTAAAATAACCAAAAAAGGTTGACAGCTGTGTGCACGTAGTTTAGATTCAAAAGGAAAAACTTGTATTTCGTGCAAAACTTTTTTATTAATCAATGCAAAGCGCTTTCGGCTTATTTGCCATCATCAGTGCTCATCTACAAAAATTGTGGATGTAAACTTACAATTTAAAAGATTTTAAAAAATATATTATAAAATCTGAATTAGACTTTTAAGTCAAAAGTTAAAATAGTATATATACAATTGTTTGAACAAATTAAAAATTACAAGAAACAAACAAAGTGACAAAAAACTGGTATTGGGAATAGTGAGTGTGGGATAAGCCCTTACAAATCAAATCTGATCTCCAGAAGCAAGTTAGCTTGTGTGGAATTAAGGAATCATGCCACCCTCACTATTCACAAAATTGAAAAAAGGTTAACAAATTAGTTAAAATTTAAAGAAATTTACAATTAGAGGGTGACTGTGGAAGATATATTGAAATTTCAATCTAGAATACAATATTTGATATGAAGAAAGTAAAACGCAGAAGGCCAAAGTAAAAAAACTGAAGGTTTTTTTTATATATTTTATATACATTATAATTATGAAAAAGTCTACCTACTGTCCACAACGTATCCAACAAGTTCCTGGTCATCCTCACTCCCAAAATTATATATTTCGGGATATTTACAACTTGCTAAATCATAATTTTATTAATATTAATATTTTCAAATTTAAATTTCTCTCTTCATTTTGGTTCAAGTTGTTTAACCGTTTCCACATGACAGTGGTGACAAGCGACACTTGAAGACTTTAACTTGTCAAATGTCAACAGAAGGAGGTGCGTTCACCTCAGTGTGGAAAATGTTTCTCCGAGTGTGATCCGAGTGATTGGAGGTTAACGGAGATCAAAATTTGTTATTGAATTTAAAGATTTAATTTATTGTTAGTTAAATTTAAATAAATGTTTAATATAAATGATATTATTATTTTGATGTCAAGACAAAACAAAAATGTCACTCGCGTGATTCTGATGTGCCAGCCCGGGCTCTACAGAACATTCTTTCAGAGAACCCAAGATGGCACAACTGAACCCGCGGTCCCTAAAGGTGAATCTGATGTTTAGTCCTAAAAATTACTAAATCACTCAACAAGCGTACTCATGGTTAAAAGAGACAAAATAGAGAACAAAAAAGTTTTAAACAAAGGAGTACCATGGTCCCAAAGGTAGGCTCTGATGGGTGAAATCGAGTTTAGGAGGGGATGGCTCTCGAAGGCTTGTATTGGGTGACTCGGACCTACATTATCATAGAGGGTTAATTGAGTTGTCTATGGAGTGGTATGAAATTTCTGTTAAGGTTCACTTGAGTGTTGAGACAGAGTATATTGTCACTTTCGAGAGTAATTTCAACATCTTCATGAAAATCTAATAAATTGAAATTTTTTGTGTTTAAGTTAACTAATAATTTGGAGTTTTTTGTTGGGCTGAAATTATGTTGATTGAACCTTAAGTGATGTCCGAATGCAGATGTGCCCGGCTTCTTGATGTGCTCGCCTATCCGTACTCCCAGAGATCTACAAGTTCTGCCGATGTAACTGGCATCGCAATTGCTGCATTGCAACCTGTATACTCCACTCTTATCTAACAAATTCGTTTTGTCTTTTGTGTTGACTAGATGGGAGTATAGTTTATTAATTGATTTAAAAGATACTTTGATGTTATCTACGTTGTTAGCAAAAATTTTTGAAATGCTCTTAGCTAAGTTATTTTCCCAGAAGAAGATTGATATGTAAAAATTATTAATGTGACTTAAATTGGGGTAGGCTAATTTTTGAATTTTCTTGAACTTAATTTTGGTGATTAGAGATTGAATTATGTCAGGGTCATACCCGTTGTTAAATGCTATTTGTTTAAGTATTGCCGCGTTTAGGGTTTTTATGTTTCCCTAAACGAGCTGAGGGGTTAATTATAGCTAGATGGTAGAACTACTTTAATAAAACATAATAATAATAATAATTGAAAATATTTATTTAATAAGTAAATGATTGGTTAAAAAATGAAAAAGACAATCTCCATTGAATAATGATAAAAATAACAAATTAATTAGGTACTCACCAGGGGTACACCATTTTAAGAGGGATGGTGCTTGTGTCGCTCTTCAAAACCAAGTGATTAATCATATTTAACATTTTATAAAGAAAGTTCGGGTTCATGCACTTTTGCTTGATCAGGTGTTGAACTGCGTTTACTGCTGTCTTTGCAACTTCAACGAATTTCCATAAAAGTATCAATTAATTAAGAAACTTGAATTTACACTTCCTCTTTAGAAATAATATCTTTAAATAAACTAAACAATGAATGTGAAAAATGAAAATAATAATTTAATATGAGATTAATATTTTTTAATAAATGAATAATTATTTAACTATTTTACCTATAGTACATGAACCCTAAATATATTATTTGACAGTATATTTATTTCTTGAAGATAATTAATTTTATTTAGAGGAATTGAAAGAAGTCTATGAATATAGCAATAGAAAGCAGACATTTTATGTTGGTGGGGGTGATTTGAAGAATAGTGTATCACGTGGTCTGTTTGGGTGGGTTTTCTATATATGCTAAATTCGAATTTGTTACCCTGTCTATAGACAGAAAGGTCCAAAAAGTTCAAACAACATTCTTTTTCGGCTTCCAGAGTGAATTTTATATTAGGATGAATAGTATTGATTGAGTTTAGAATATTAGAAGCCGTGTTGGCGTTACCATTTATTAAGCAAAAAATGTCATCAACGTATCTGTGGTAGATTAAAATATTTTTATGTTGTGGAATAATGTAACTAGTTTCTAAATGATTCATAAAGATATCAGCGATTAAAGGAGATAGGCCACATCCCATAGCAAGGCCATCCGGTTGTTCGTGATAATTAAGGTGATATTGTTAAAAGTAAAGAAATTTTGTGCACATTTGACAAGTTAAAGTCTTCAAGTGTCGCTTGTCACCACTGTCATGTGGAAACGGTTAAACAACTTGAACCAAAATGAAGAGAGAAATTTAAATTTGAAAATATTAATATTAATAAAATTATGATTTAGCAAGTTGTAAATATCCCGAAATATATAATTTTGGGAGTGAGGATGACCAGGAACTTGTTGGATACGTTGTGGACAGTAGGTAGACTTTTTCATAATTATAATGTATATAAAATATATAAAAAAACCTTCAGTTTTTTTACTTTGGCCTTCTGCGTTTTACTTTCTTCATATCAAATATTGTATTCTAGATTCAAATTTAAATATATCTTCCACAGTCACCCTCTAATTGTAAATTTCTTTAAATTTTAACTAATTTGTTAACCTTTTTTCAATTTTGTGAATAGTGAGGGTGGCATGATTCCTTAATTCCACACAAGCTAACTTGCTTCTGGAGATCAGATTTGATTTGTAAGGGCTTATCACACACTCACTATTCCCAATACCAGTTTTTTGTCACTTTGTTTCTTGTAATTTTTAATTTGTTCAAACAATTGTATATATACTATTTTAACTTTTGACTTAAAAGTCTAATTCAGATTTTATAATATATTTTTTAAAATCTTTTTAAATTGTAAGTTTACATCCACAATTTTTGTAGATGAGCACTGATGATGGCAAATAAGCCGAAAGCGCTTTGCATTGATTAATAAAAAAGTTTTGCACGAAATACAAGTTTTTCCTTTTGAATCTATTACTGTTTTATTCTAAAATAAAATATATACAATTTTATAGAAACTAAATTTTAAGCAGTTATTTTGTAATTGTATGAAATTCCTCTTAAAAATTCAATATTATTCCTATCATTTGCGCCATGACCATTATTGTAATCTTCAATCATTTTTTTTATTCTTTTATCAGCCTGGATATATTTTTGTTTATGCAAGTAAGTGCTCATAAGCAACATCTCTCCTCCGTTGGACAGTTTTCAGGCTGTTGATGAATTTCCAAATGGTTGGATGGTTCATCGACAGCTCTGTTTGTAGCCTTCTGTGTGCTGCCTATGCATGGTTTTTTGTTAACTGTCAACAAGGCCTATAATTGTTCTTCTGTAAATAAAATTACGAAAAAATGTTTCACTGATATTCCCTGAATAAAATTATTAAATTGTTGCCCTTTCCATTTTTTTTATATATATAGCATCCAATTTTTGAATGGAATCGATGAAGTCATTGGAAATATTAGAGCACCTATTTTCGCTTGACATTTTCTGCAAAAGCAATAAAGTCAAGGCATCATTCATATTCCCATAGAAGATCTTTATTTGCTCCTATCAACATTAAATATTTTTTCTTTTTCGATTGGCCAACAATGTTCAAGATCTTTTTTAATAGCATCGCGTTCCTTCCCTTTTATAAATCGCCGATGAATTTCTCCTCCATTATGATTGATCTCTAAATACACGCACTACTAAAGATCTAAACGGAAGAACGAGTGAATTGCATAAAAATTTAAATAGTTGAACACAAGATGAGTGTTTGTATCTTGCAGAAGCTTGAAAATAAATACATTTTCTTCCCCCTTTTTTATTACATATATGCAAATCAAATTTATGCACACATGTAATTTTTTTGGAATATTTTTACGAAACTTTCCCCCCAGTCGGTCTTAAGTTGACCAAAATTCTTGTGGAAAAACTAATAAAATATCTTCTATTAATTCATTTATATTTTTGCTTCTTTGTGTTTTTCTTTTCGATAATAAATCCGAACATATGGACTTGCCTTTTAGGCACTTAATTGTATAATATGTGGGTGAGAGTTTTTTATGGCCATATTTAATCGTGATTCCAGCCTTAGACGAAGTTGTTTGTTCGATGCTTTTAACTAAAAATGTTCCACATATCAATGTCTAGGACTGCATTTTCCCTCCATTGTTTAATGAAATAATCTTGAAAGTGCTGCAACTTTGAAGTAGTAGCGTCACCTTCCATAATGCTTAACAAACCATTTTATAGTTCCATGGGAGGAATATATGCTAATGCTGCACACATACGTATATGTAACCTGACTTCCGCATTTTGTTTATATTATTCGGTCAGCCCCAACTCTTGTACTTTCCTCCTTAAGCATTGATTGAAATGAAAGTTGCAACCACTAATTCTAATGTTTGAAAACTTGCTTCTCAAAGCTGCTATTGCAGCCATTTCAAAGTCAATTTTTACTGTTTTCGGCGACTACCTGGGAAGTTTTTCTTTTATTATTTCACACAATCTAATATATGTTTTCTTCTGCTTGTTTTGCAGTAGCGCAAACATTACAGGAACTATGTTCGTTTCGGTGCAGTTGCTTCCTATGTCTACATGAAACTAATATAATTGCGAGAATTGTTTACAGCAACTTTTGGAAGTTCCGTCTATATTGTTTCGGCTGTACTGAGTAGAATTTGCCCACTATCGGATGAAAACGCCATTATTCTGTACCCTGGCTTATCATCAGCCATCTGCCATCGCATAAATATCGTCTGGAAGGACAATTTCTTTCTCACTCGATGTTTCTTTAAGCGACCCTCGTGCAGCATGTCGAATCCGGTTGACTATTCTTTTGACAGATGAATACGACGGAACAGCAGCAATCAATCAATCAATATATGTTTATTGTCAAAGCTACAAGAACTTATAGACAAACACTTATAAATATAATTATTATGCAGTACTTACAATTACATGCATAAAAATTTAAAAATTGTATAAAAACGTTAAATATAAAATTAGAGGTTAATTACAAATGCAAATACGTAACACAACATCGATAAAATTATATAAATACAAAAACATGTACGTTCAAACAGTCACAACTATTTAAGAGTCATTGTAAAATTCCGTCAAAGCATAATATGCTTTTGTCATCAACATATCTCTAAGCAGTATTTTAAATGTTGTGACCGTTTCCGTCGATTTAATATCATTTGGCAACTTATGGTACATTTTAATCCCATTAAAAATGAAAGAGCCCCTTACCAGTTCAGATTTGGGTATGGGCAACCGCAGGTTGTCAACTTGTCGCGTTAGCCGAGCGTTAGTATTGGCATAGTTCGATTTATTTTTATGTATAATACAAGTGGTTTCAAGAATGAACAACGATGTTAATGTTAAAATTTCATGTCTAATAAAATGTGGCTGACATGACTCAAGCTTGTTCATTCCACATAAAAATCGTATTGCTCTCTTTTGCAGACAAAAAACAGTATTGAATAATTCGCGGCTGCAACCTCCCCAAAATGCAATTCCATATCTCAAATGGGACTCAACTAGGGCGTAATACACAATTTTTGATGCCTTAAAACCTAGTTCTTTTGCCACAGTTCTGACTGCAAAACATCCAGAAGAAAGTTTTCTGTTTAACAATTCTATATGGTTTCTAAATTTCAAATTATTATCTAAATTAATTCCCAGAAATTTTATTGTGTCAGTACATTCAATAATACGACTTCCCAACTGAATATTTGGTAGGGAACATTTAAGGGTTAGCATTTTAGTTTTTCCCATATTAAGACGCAAATAGTTGGCATCGCACCATGCTTTGATTTTCTTAATGTCACAGGATATGGTGTTGTATAGGACAGAAGTGTCATTGCTGTGCCATAAAATCGTAGTATCATCTGCAAATAGAGTGAAAGTACCTGCAATTTCAAGTTGAGCTAATTCATTCACATATAGGAGAAATAAAATGGGACCTAACACAGAACCCTGAGGGACACCCCAACTAATATCTAAAACTTGAAAATCATGAGACGCTCTTACCATTTGCTTACGTTCTGAAAGATAAGATTTTACCCAACTCAGCGCTCCGTTTATGATCCCGTAAACTCGAAGTTTATCCAACACTACTGTATGATTGACGCAATCGAACGCCTTAGTTAAATCACAGAATATCGCTGCTACAGAATCGTCAACATTACTTCTAGAATGTTTAAGCATGTTCAAGATAAGAAAATATCGCATCAGAAGTACTTTTGTTCCTTTGAAAACCAAACTGTTGTGTTTCCAGCAATTTGTGAGTTTCTAGATAATGAATCAAACGTTTTTTTACAACTTTTTCAATAATTTTGGCCACTGTAGGAATGAGAGATATAGGCCTGAAGTTCGAAGGATCGTAGTTACTGCCGCCTTTATGTATGGGAACAATAACACTGGTCTTAAGAAATGACGGAAAATTTGATTCAACGAAACTTTGGTTGATCAGACTAGCAAGGACTAACATTGCTGATTCAGGAAGGTTTAGGATAACTCTAATAGAAATATCATACCCAGCACCATTTTTGTTTTTAATATCTGAACATATTTCCATTATTTCAAAACATGTTGTAAAACTTAGAGTAAAGTTGGAGTTAACATGGGTATTTTTTAAATAATCTAAAGGATCAACTGACGATCTGAAATTATTAGTCAGATTTTCAGCAATTGAGCAATAATACTGATTAAATGTTTCTGAATCGATGTAGTTCTTAACGGATTTGGAATTTTGTTTATTTTTCAATTCATTAATAATATTCCAAGTTTCTTTTACTTTATTATTAGATTTTTCAATTCTAGAATAATAGTATATGTCCTTAGCTTTTTTAATAACAGCTCTATATATTTTCCTGTCATATCCCATGTCTCTCACAGGTACTATTTCTTCTTCATATAATTTCCTTACTGTTACGTCCTCTACTCGAGCCCTTTTACGAGTTTCGGCAAATCGCTTCTTCACATCTACGGCAGCGGTATCGGATTAGATTTTCTGGATGTATTCGATCTTGGTTTATATTTCTAATATTGAAACCTTTTTTGGTTAAGGTTCTGAAAATTCCATATTCACTTCTGTAATATTCTTCTCCACTTATGAGAATTTGATTATGTGCAGATTTAGACCTTTGATTGTGCAAATGAAAAATGCCATGATCCTATAGGCTTTAAAACAGTATCAGCTTCTTTACGCCAATCGTAAAACTCAAAATCTGTTTCAGCCACTAACAACGTCTCATGGGTTTTTATAATATTATAATCATTTGGATTTGCAACTTTTTGAACTGATTTTCTAAAATACCAAAGACTATCTGGATGAATAAACGAATGTCCACGCACAGGAAACAATATCTCGATAGATTGGATATTGTTTGGCGCTTCTAAAAACCATCTGCAACACATGGCCAAAACAATTTTGTTTTTGTTTTGCCCTCCACAACCGTCTGCAGCCAACCTTATTTTCGTATAAGAAAATAAGTCCGTATTTTGCAATCGGTGAAATATGGCAAATGCCACTTGATTGGACCCTTTCCCATATACATCTTCAGTCCAACAGTATCTAAAGCAATTTTCGGTACTTAATTGGCTTGTCGATGATCCTTGCACTACAGTGAAATTATGTAAGTATAACTGGCGGCTATAATATGCCTGCTGATCTGGTATTTTGGGAAGACACAAATTCTTTTCCATGTCTAACGACAATATAAGTGTATCTGAATCTACATCTTTCAGTAATGTCAAAAATGCTGAAGCCCGAAGTTTATGCACTCTCACATGTCAATTCGAGCTCCTCCAAGTCCAAAATTAAAATTTGTAATGAATATTTGTCGAAAAAATTATCTATTTACTTTGACTTCATCCGCCGCCTGTGAGTTATTGATGGAAAAAAGTTTATTGGTGCTTAGGTTGGAAGATAAATACTTTTCCTCTGCAATAGTGAGATTCTACACACTGCAGTGAGCAAATAAATTTAATGACTGCTTGTTTTTTATCGTAAAATAATTTTGCTTTCCTGTCTCCACCTCTTTTTTCACATGCATTATTCCCATTTGTTACAAATTGGCGATATATGAAACTCTTGCTTTGGTTACATGCAAAACGTTTAAAAATGTCATTTAACATACAGGTACGCAACGATAGTGAGAACCTCGAATAGTAAATTTTGTCTGCATTTCCCGTTTTCCCCCTCCATTGCCGTTTTTAGGTTTCCTGGGTAGTAGGGACATATATTTAAGGATAAAGTTTTCTTGACTAGTCTTAGTCAAGTTTTCATGAAATTTGTTGTTAAATTTGAATAAGTCTCCCATTTTCAACGTAGCACACATAAATGCTTTGGAGTTATGTCCACATTCAGGAAAGGTAGGTAAACTTTTTGCCGAATACCTAAAACAATATGACAGTCCTAAATATGTATTTAAGATAATAATAGCCTAAACTTTTAATTTTATTTAAGTTTATATATGTAATATATGTAATAAGTTTTGTAGATACACTGAACCGTTATATTTATTTACCCAATGGTTACGAAAAATGTATTTAATAAAAATAATGTATCCTTAAAAAGTTGTTATTAAAATTAACGCTGGAAATAGAAGAGCCGGAAGTAGCAGGTACGATTCATATCTACACCGACGGTTCTAAAACGAAACAAGGCTCAGGATGTGGAATATACTCCAGATTCTTAAACCTAAACATAAAATGGATTGTGAGCAATTGTGCCAGTGTAGTTCAAACAGAGCTAACGGGGATTTTCATAGCAGCAAAAGAAATAACCAGAAACAATATCACTGGAAGAAACATGCTCATCTATACAGATAACAGACAAGTACTACTCACCCTGAACAGACCACGAATTTATTCAGGGTTACTATTAGAATGTCACGAATCTTTGGTCGAAGTATCCATCAACAACGTGGTCACCTTAAGATGGATTAAAGGTTACGCCACATCGAAAGGTAACCGTCTTGCTGATTCACTAGCCAAGAAAGCAGCCAACCAAATACTTTTTAAACCTGGCCTGACAAAATCGGCAGTGACAGACCAAATCAAAGAACATTCCCTTGTGAAATTTAAGGAAAGATGGGATGAAACAAGAAACTGCAGAGTTGCCAGGGAGCTCTAAGTTATCCTGACAACACTGCAGCAAAGAAATACTTGACTATAACTAGACAGAATCTGCGCCTAGTCGCAGGCATTCTGACTGGTCATTGCCAAGTACGAAAGCATCTCCATATCAGGGGGCTGTCAGAATCCGCACTCTGCAGAGGGTGTGAACAAGAAGATGAGACTATCGAGCATATCCTTTATGATTGCTCGACGTTCTCATTTATTAGAAAATTTGTGTTCGGCGAGTATCGGCTAACACCGGCCGATATAAGAGAAGCACCTCTTGGCGACGTTGTCAACTACATTAAATCTGTAGGATGGCTCAGGAGCTAGCCGGTAGCTACTTTAGTAGCATCCATATTTGTGACGTGTATAGGCGCGCGGGCTACACTTGTAGACTGCATCCCGAACAACTTCTACGTGTCGATTTGACATAAACATGATTACATGCATTTTTAGCTGTCCCCCTAAATACTCATGAGGTAAACAAAGACAATAAATTGACTACAAACGCAACAAAATTGTTTTTATATTCATACAAAGAAAACAGAGACAAATAAAAACCATTTAAATAATATGAAAACAAATTGCTAGTAAGTTGCAAAATTTGTTATAAATAAAAGTAAGTCCAAGTCAATGCGAAAATCGTTGGCGAGTCTTGGAACGAGGCTATAAAGAATACGTAGATGATTAGTCTTCCACTGGCAGAGGAAAACATTTTTTTGTGTATGAGTAGGAAATGAATTTTATTTGGGGTAAGAAAAAAATGTATTTCCTCAACTTTTACTTGAGGCAGATACGCTGAAAAAGAAAATATAAATAGGGCCGACGAATCGGAAAAAAGAAGTATAGGTTCTGTCGAAACTGAAATAGTTTCAACCCAAAATAAAAAACTACGGAAAAGAAGGTCTACAGTGTTAAAAACTAGGACGAATCAACAAAAAAAAATAATATTAGGATGAGAGACTTGCAATCGAGAACAAAAATTGAACAAATGAAGATAAGAAATGAATTAATAAAAGCAAGAAATGTGATATTAAAAGAAAAAAGTGCATTTGTCATGACGTCTAGGTTGGTGTTTGTTATCTGTCCAGCACGTGCTTCAATCGTACCTCTTGCTGGAAAATGTTCATATCACCTCTGTGAAGGTCACAGAAAAGATATGCTAATTGTCATTTGGCTAGGCCGCTGCTAAAGGGCTGTCAGATACTCAAATTTCTAATTATTTCTTAAAATTTACAATGCACATTAGATTAGATTACTCACTTGAAATGTCTTAGTGGCTCACATACTTAAGCATTTAACAAGTATTTATCTTTGTATTTCGTGACCGCGATTCAATTGCTTTAATGGAGAATTGAACTACATGGTCGCGAAATGTGACTGTATATTGAATGCTTAAGCATGTGAGCCAACGGGACATGTCGAAGTGAGTTTTCTTATCAAATATGTGTATTATTGTAAATTTGAGGGCGTCTGACAGCCTTTCAGCAGTAACCTAGCCTTCTGGCGATTTGCATACCTTATCTGTGACCTTCAAAGAAGTGATTCCTTGACAGGGGTTCTGTACTTAATTCTTGCGGATAAGACTTCTTGATGGTCCCGCTAATTACTTCACAACATTCCAGTCCGAGGTAGGATCATACCATCTTGCGAGTCAATCTGCCAACAAAAAATAATTTCCACACTTTTGCTCTAATGTTCGATATAAAGTAGAGTTTTTTAAAACTCAACCGTCATGTACCGAACCAGGATATCCCACAAATACATCAATAATTCTCTTCTAGTGGTCACATACTACTTGCATCTAAAAGATGATCAGAAAATAGAAATAAGCATTCCTTTGTTTTAAATTATTAAATGACATGTATTGAATAAAATCCTTTTCTATTCATGTAGGAGTCAATGTCAACATCAGGCTTATTAATTTTAATATGACATTCGTCGATTGCGCCGATGGCCGATTGACTTGAAAATGTTCCTCACTTACTCTTTTTTCATCATTCGTTGGCCATTTAATAATTTGGACGACATATTACTTAAACAAAATATTACACGTCGTAAAATTCTGTATAAAGAACTTAAAGTAATGTTAAACCTATCTGCAACATCACGAAAACTAACAGTTTGGGTACCCATGTACCATAGTGTGATAAGAACCTAAAATTATTAAAATTTACATGAAGGAAGTATATTTATCACCACCTTACTTGTTTAGTAGCTGTAGTTTTTCCAAAATGCCCGAACTGTATTTTAAATAATCACTTTAACATTTAAAAAAATATATGATACATACCAAGAAAATTTGTATTTTTTACTCGATGTGACATTAAAATATCTTCCTCATCAGACGAATAGGACATTTCCGAATTTTTTCACTTTAAATATTACTCATTTTCTTATCTCTTAAAAAATATATTAATGTACGATTTTTAATACTTCATATGTCGATTTTTATCACAAATACCTACTTACAAAAAGAAAATGTACTACACAACATAACTTCAATTTAAAGACATACGAGTACAAAGCCAACTAATCTAACTTAACTTAAATCCAAAACATTTAAAAAATGACACGAACGATAAATTACCTAAAAGCTTATGTGCTGATTATTTGTACAAGCGATAAACCTCTGATATATTTGACAATCCGCTGATACATTCATGTACGAATCAGAAAATTTGTTGGAAGGTTTTACTGACAGTTCATTGGATTATCCCTGGCTCTGTAGGAGCGGACTATTTTCAATGCGTATGTCGTCTGACGTCCATCTGATGATCAGAAGACCTGTTGGAACATCTACGTGTTTGCTTGAGAATTGTCACTGTTCGAAAAGACGTAGTCTACAATCGTACAATGTTTTTAATTTTAAATTTAAAACCAAAATTGAATATTTTTATCTACATCAGCTCCGAATTGAGATACCAACCCTTGTACCTAAAATTTCAATTACACTAGCATTGACACTTGTAATTTGATAACTTTGTTCTGGACCACCGCGAGTTCCGAGTTTGTAACACTTCTCGTTGACAATTTTTTGTTTCGTTCTTTTTGGTGTTTTCATATTTTTTCTTAAATTCGTGGAGCATCCAAAAACTACGCCACTTTGATTACTAAATTAATTTTGTATCTTAGTTCAACATTCGTTTTTCAATAATCTTCCGTTTGTATCTGTTTTCTTACATTCAATTAGATCTTTGACTTCAGCCACAAGAGCAACTAGCAGCGATTCTTCCTCGCTGGAAAAATTGGGTGCCCGTTAGAGTTTGGTATTCATTTTTTCTTACGATTAAAAATTAAAAATGTTCAGATTATGATTAGCAACGCGTAGTGTCGCGTAGTCAAACTCACAAAGTCTAACTTTTGAGGTTATATATTCTTTTTAAGTGAAATTTCCTATAAAATTGGGTTAACCAGCCGACAACATTTGTCATTGAACTGAGTTTACTTAAAAGTAGCATTGTACAACACAATTTGAAATTGAGGATAGGTTCAACCTTCATCAGAGTTTAATTGAACCAAGATTTAGGGTGAGATTACAGAAAATGCACGTCTGCAACTTTGCAGATCTGCAAATACGGCGGACTCAAGATACGAGTATCAATTTTTCGTATTCCAAAAAAGCATTTGCAAAAATCCGCCATATTTATTGTGAAGAAACAGGTTTATTACCACGGATTTTTAGACTTTCACTGTCATATATGTCAAATTACGCCATATTTAATTTTTTATTTATTTCACTTCACTTGAACACAATAATTTAAAGTGGACAATATACAGGGTGTCTGTAAAAGGTCTTTACAAAAACATACCACATATTCCTTAGACCAAAATAAGTCGATTTAAGTAAAATTACCTTAGTACAAAGTTGCTTCGTTTGGGCTCCAGAGGGCCTTGAAGTTACAATTTTTAAATCGTTTTTCCCATATAAATTTAAAACGGCATATGCGATTTTGCTGAAATTTGGTATATTGGTAGAGTTTTATGTGGCAAAAAAAAAGGTATTAAAATTTTGTCCGATAATAATACATAGGCGTAGAACTTGATTTTTTTAATAATTGCACCTTTAAAAATTCTACGCCAATGGAAGAAAAGGAGTTTGAGTATGAAATTTAGATTGCGCAACTCATTTACTTTAAAAAAGGTACTCTTGATAAGACTCGATTACTCTCATGGTTTTGACGAAATTTGCATTTTAGTAATTTTAGAACATAAACAATAATTATTAAAATACAAACTTTGTCAAAACAATGAGAGTAAATCGAGTGTTATCAATGGTACTTTTTTGTAGTAAATAAGTACACAATCCAAATTTCATACTCAAACCCCTTTTCTGCCATTGGCGTAGAATTTTTAAAGGTGCAATTAATTATAAAATCAAGTTCTACGCATATGTATTATTATCGGACAAAATTTTAATACAATTTTTTTTGCCACATAAAACTCTACCAATATACTAAATTTCAGCAAAATCGCATATGCCGTTTTAAATTTATATGGGAAAAACGATTTAAAAATTGTAACTTCAAGGCCCTCTGGAGCCCAAACGAAGCAACTTTGTACCAAGGTAATTTTACTTAAATCGACTTATTTTGGTCTAAGGAATATGTGGCATGTTTTTGTAAAGACCTTTTACAGACACCCTACCCTGTATATCTAATAACTTTACTATGAAAGATATCAATATTGATATTGACGAGGATAATGAACTAGCCAAAGGTTGGTTATAGTTTCTCTTAATTTTGTACTTTTCTTGGCATGGTTTGATATATGATACAGGAGAACTAGTTGGTAAATATTCTACCACTTCTAAAATAATGGATAGGTTGCAGAATATTGCAAGTAAAATTATTGCGTCAGAATGCTTGAATCATAGTGGTGAAGAATTAAATAATCAGCTAGCAGATTTAAAACCAAAAACAAAGAAAAAATGAGCTAATTTAAGATAACATGAGGAAGCCACAGGAAGCGGAAACCTTTTAAAAATATCTCTAACTTTACTATAAATTACGGGTTCAATTGTGGTTACCGGTGTAAATGAAGAGTTAGATATTTTTATACAAAGTGCAGGTAACCTATATTTTAAATTAATAATACTACAGTTTCTCAAGCAGATGAAGCCTCAGTGGCCCTGGAAATAAAGTACCGCCAAATAGTTTTAAGACAAAAATAATCAGAGAAAAGTAAAAAACTATAAAAGAAACAACACACAAAAGGCCTCTCAAACAAAAAAGAAATGGACCAGTCACATAAAATATAATGAAAAAACTACTTATATTAAAAAAACAAGAAGTAGATTTTTTAATTAAATTGCTTCTTCAGTTTACCTAGAGTAACTGATATTTTTTAAAAACTTTTAATCCTAATCTTATTTTTAACTCTTAAAAGACTGTTTTATTATTGTGCCGTTATTAGTTATTAATTAAGATTATTTTATATCTGTGTGGAATACTAAACATTATTTTTAGGTAGATATATACCTATATAGTTTTGTTACGTTATCAATACATTATGTTCTTTAACAATTCAGTTTTGTATGGAGTAATCCACAAAAAAATGTTGGAAAAATTCATGTATTTGGAGCATGTCAATAAAATTATTCTTTTCAGGATTTATGACATATCTGTCTGTCAGTCATGGCCTACCTTAAAAACATGTTTTGTTGACTACTCTTTATTTTTTGAGCTGCTTAGTATTTACATTTATTTATTTTTATGTTCTTCTCAAAAAACTAGTAACAAGTATACTAAATATACTCATATTTGAATGTGATATTTTTGTTCCATCCAAGCGGTCCATAAATTTATAGCTACCTCTAGCAGGGTAAATACATTCCTACCTCTATTGGAACCAGCGCTGTTCCGATGAGGCGAAGAAAAAGACATTCATAAAGTTGCATTTCGCGTATTTGCAATTAGCACATGTTTACTTGCGGTGGTGAATATCGCCACACTCATTATGTTATTCTTTTATTTCATTATGTGAACTATTTAGTTAATAAAGTGTTATACATCAAATTACCTATTTTAACCAACCATATACTACATAAAGCAAAGTGTAGTACAGTCAGAAGAAAAATACCGGTAAGTGCGATCCCATTTACCACATGTATCCTTTTTATTCTTGAATCAGTGTAGGGTAGGTGGGGGCAAAGCCACGCAATTTTTAGTTAAACCGAATTTTGGGAAGTTAGAAGTGTTAAGTAGGGATCCTACCTATAACCTAATTACTACACTTGTGGTATCTGAACATGTGTTAATTAAAAATGGTCATTGTTTTTTTTTGCAGGAATTTGCCTCACCAAATGGGGCGGACACCCGCGGTGCGGGGATTTACCTCAATGGTGGGTAAAGTGGGTTAAAAAGAAAATAATTTCATGACAATGTTGTTATTAACATGTTTTAATATTTTATTTCTAGAGAAACTGAAAAGTATTTTTTTATTTAAAAAATGTGAAGCTAGGTATAAAAAAATAAATTAGGTTAGAACTGTAGTGACAGTCCACTAGTACAGTGTAAAGTTAGTCAAATTTTCTGTGAATGTTATAACATTATGAAACCTAGCAGAGTTAATCTCAGTAGGTTTTGACAATTTAAAAACAATATCGTCTTCAGGAATAAAGGACTTTTTATTCATTTCCGAAAACTTTTAAGCTTGCGGTAATTTCTTATAAATTACTCCTTCATAACCTGCTTGATAAGTATAAATGATCCTAGCTACGTAGTGTCGAAAAGAGTTTTTGGCTTACCTTCAACTTTAACTATAGCGTACTCATTTGGCAACATCATTTTAGAGCTCTGATGTAAGTTCTTAATCTCTTCCTCTTGGGCGTTTATCTCATTATCAGATTGAAAATCAGAGCTACTGCCATGTATAGAATAATCTGCGTCGGTGTCTGAAGAGTCTAGTTCTCTGGAAATATTCTTACCCTTTTTTGAATTGACGGTTGAGAAGAGTTGTTTAGTAACGTTTCCTATTGTACATTTTTTCAGCCAGTTCTTTTTCCATACGTTCTTTATTAGGTGTGGATGTAAGCAACTCAAAAGTCAACTATTTTCCTTTGCGTTTTTTCCTTATTTTTATTTTCTATATCCAGGAGTTAAATGAGCTTGATTGGGGCGAACATCTTCACTCAAAGATATCGTTCCATTAGCAATATGGCTGCTGCTTGGTTGCATATCCTCGTCTATTGCAACAGCAAGTGGATTTTCTTTTAAAGGTATTTCAATAGCAGGGTGACTGCTGCCTTGTTGCATATCTATTTCTGTTGCAACAGTAAGTGATACTGAAGTGAATTGTGGATCATACGCTTTAGGAATAGCTTGTACAATATCTAGCTCATCAACATCATTATTAAATATTGCCATTCGATCATCATCGTCTCGCTCTTCTTTTGGCTGCTGGTCTGTCACTTCTGAGGGTAAAAAGTCCGCGTCTCAGAATATATTCCCGTTCAAGGGATAAATACCTATTGCTTTATAAGCTTGAACTGCATCTTTAACAGTGCTTGCCTTTTCAAAAGCTACCTTGAATGCCTCAGCAACATTATAAACGCTGAAGGTTTCTCCTGGATGAGGAACATCCCATGAATCTACAGTTGCATCCATAATAGGCCTTGATCGACCGGAAAATATAACGATCAAGAGGTTCTGTTTCGTGACTACTGTGGGGTGGATTTGGTTAGATTTTGCAAAAGTTACTGCCTCTAGACTTTTGTGAGAAACATGATTATCAAGTATGAGCAATATTGGGTTACCCTCGCTTGGTTTTGCATATTTTAAGAAGTGTTTTAGCCTCTGGATAAAGGTAGGTAGATGCGTTTATATATCCTCTGTCGGTTACAACTATGTCGCATCCTAACGCCGCCTTTAATTAAAAGCCGATTTTCTCTTTTTCGTGCGTAAATGAAGAACGGAGGTACAAAATAGCCAATAGGACTCATTGCAAACTCAGCTGTTACTGTTTGTCCTTGTTCTGTTGCTACTGCCTTTGCGACTTCTTTTTTTGCAGTGGGGGCAACGTGTTTTGGAAGTATATTTTGAACTGTTTGTACCCCTGTTTCGTCCATATTGAAGATATGGTTGGTAGTAAAACTGTACTTCTTCATGACTTCCTCCAAGTTACCAAAATATCGATAAACTTTTACCTTAGTAAACCCCATTATTCGAGCAACGCTAGTTTTCCCGGGAACACGCAGAGATAGCTTGTTTCTTTTCATGAAGGCTCGCGCGAAATCCCTCCCAGCTAGTCAGCCGAAAATCGCTTGTCCAGTTCAATACACTACCAACTCTGTTTCCTTATCTAACGAAAAGGTTGCCCGAACTCGTCCGAGTTTTTGCACTCCTCCTTTTTTGAGTCGATCTCTGTGTTGACTCATAAAACCCGACTTCTTCGGTCATTGGCAAGTACTGGGTTTTTCTTTTATAGTTTATAAAATAAAAATATAAATTAAAATGTGCGTAAAATATTTTATAAACAAAATGTGGCAAATTCCCACATCATGAGGCAAGTCCCCGAATGCAGGACTTTGCCTCTAAAAGGCTGCGGAGTTTTGCCCCACTCCGTATTGTTTACAGCCATTCATTCTTACATTTGTAAACAAGGCGAAAAAAATTCAAACACATAGAAATAAAGCTCAAGATGCATACTCACTGAGGTTTTGCTCTTAAAAAAAATCGTAATGACATGCACATATAACCGAACTAAATTAATATCAATTTTCATGTTAGACTAGACGTTATCAAGGCCGACCTGCCGCATGGCGGCGGTTCTGAGGTCGTTCCCGGGCTATTCAAAAAGCCAGTGCGTGGCTTTGACCCCACCTACCTTCGAGTAAGATATAAGTCAAATAATGAAATAAAAGAATAACAGAATGAGTGTCGTGATATGCACTACCGCAAGTGATCATTTGCTAATTGCGAATGCGTGAAATGCAACTTTTTATTAATGTCTTTGTCTGCGTCTCATTGGAACGACGCTGGTTCCAATAGAGGTATGTAGAGGGAATGTATTTACCCTAGTAGAGGTAGTTATAAATAAATGGAGCGCTAAGATGGAACAATTTTGTTTTTGGATTTTGGTATTTATTAATACATAAATCTATTTTGAATTATCTGTAAACGAACAGCCTCGCCTCTTATAAAATTTATATTTTGAATATCGTTGCGTTCTTTATCTCCATCCTGCATATTATCAGCGTCATCATAGTGTTTTCTGAAGTTGCGAGCCAATCTTATGTTCTGTAACATTACACAACATGTAACAATTTTAACAACTTTATTTGGCTTGTAGAGAAGATTACTCTCCATACTGATTTCAATACTCCAAATACTATTTCTACTAAATTTCTGCTATGTATATATATACAAATTATTGTAACTTTCTTCCATATCAATATTTGAATTTCCAGCTGATGTAATAATAGAGTGCTCTAATTGATAACCACAATCACCAAGCAACCATGAATTTACAGGCAGTTCAGGAAGTGCAAAAATCTTCCACAGTTATTGTAAATGAATGAATCATGGACACTTCCAGGATACTGAGCTACAAGATATATAATTTTTATGTTGCTAGTGCAAATCTAAAAAAAAATATACTTAAGATTTAATGTACTTCAGTGAGAAATTTCATTTTATAAATTTACGAAGTACCTACTTGCCAATTGTATATTTAATGAATATCTCCCTTTTCAACTTAAGAAAGCATTCCAGTGTCTCTAATGCTGCAAATATATATATACAATCTATAAAAAATATTATAAAGTAAGGTATCTATTAATATTATACCCTTGTACTTATTGACCTGGAAATTGATAGTCTTTTTTTGATTTGAATTTCTTCAATAGTTCTAAGGAAGGTAATATATTCTCTTCTATGTCGTATAAATACATTCAAAAAGTTTGAAAATATGTTACTCTCTGTAGGTTGTCTCAATTTGTGGAAAATACTTTCACAACATTTTGGAAATTTCTACTAGCCAAAAGATGCGGTGAAACTAATACCTAAAACGTGTAGATAATTTTAGATTTAGAAACAAGTAGAGCTATTTTAACATACCTGAACTCTTTCAATTATTTGTTGTTCTGACAATTCTTCTTCGTTACCTCCACTTATCATATCAATATCATTTTAAATGCTAATAAATTCATCAAGTAAAGTTATTGTATTTTTTAATGTGTCCGGTAATTCTAAAATTTCTACATCAATTATTTTTTTTCTTTTTGATATAGATTTTCTAAATATTTAGTAAATGTAACCAACGACGATTTTGTACTACCACGTGTTTCTTTTTTAATTTTTTTAATTCAGCCATTTTATAGTTATTTATTGAATATTATGGGAGACTATCAATTAAAATATAGATATTGCCTTGAATAATAATTGTAGTTAAATTTTACAATTTGTGACTCAATCTGACGCAGTATTGTTTATTGAATGTTATTGAAAGGTTTTAAAAATAGGAACACTCACCACTTATAGACCAGACAAATAATGTTGTACCTATTATCCAGTGTGTAGGATCTTCGCGCTTTCTTTTGCTGTTTGCACCGATTGTATCGACCAGTTGAATTATCGGTTTGCCTGCCGCTGAGAATATGGCGTTGAGACGTTCTAGTGCTGACTCGCTTTTATCTTTTGTTGAATAGTGAGCTAGAAAAAAAAGTATATGGCATGTAATGGGCACGTATCATCACATATGACGACATATCGCGCTAATTCACTGCCCGTTGCCAATTAGACAGAATCTTGGTGGTCTGCCTTGCAGGACCAAGAGTAGTCTTCATTCTATGCCGGAACAATTATTGACCGGTTTAAAAGAAGAGTATAAACGTAATCATTATCAAAACAAAACAATTAAGGATTGAATAGGTATATTAAAAAAAGTAAAAAAATATATTTTAAATAAAATATATTACTTTTTTATAGCTCCTTGGTGGTGAAAATTCTCATGGACACTCTCTTGCCTGCTAAAAACACCACCTTCACTGTTTCCTATTACACCGAAAAACCGCTCTCGCATTTTTGTCTATGATGTAATTTCATTATACGTTAATATATTTTTCTTCTATAGGTAAATAATCTTAACATTTTCTTAAATAAAGATCGTCCATTATTATTGTCTGAAACATTCATGTCTGGAACACCCTCGAGTTGTAAAGTAGTCTACTTCTCCAAACTGTCGCCCAACCCATTGTTCAATATTAGGATGAGTGTCCATGTCCAGCATCCCTTCGAACTAGAATCTCACATATCTTCCTTTGGCTTTAGACGTGTCCTTGAGAATTTGCAAGTTTATTTAATTAATGAATATATCTGAGAATTGATACACTTCTTGTACCTAGGTAGGTACTTGTGTATGTCTTTATTGTCACTGATTTTACTTGTTTATTTTTTTAATATATTTAATAATAATCATGTTCGCTTAATATATTTAAATTCTGAGCAATTTTAAAGGATTGACTGGTGAACCATTTATAAATTGTGCTGCTTATTTTGGGTTATATTTTAGTGGAGAAGAAGGAAAGTTGTATTTTTTATTTTCTTATTGGCTAGTTCCCCTAAAAAATATATACTTAAGTTTTGTATTCAAAACAACAGCTGTTAAACTAAATTCCTACCTTGAGGTAACTGATTTTCCTTTTATGAAAGAATACGCTTTGTAATTTTCAGTGGTTGACAATATGTGGTAACATATGTTCAAAATCAGTGTTCTTACATATTTCAACCTGAAGTTTCAATTCATTTAGCTCAGTCTTGATTTTTTCTTTACTTAGATTCACATCAGTATTTTTTTTTCTATCAGCTAAGATTGCTAATCACTGACATTTTTCTAGTTCAGTAGCTGATTGAGCGAATGGTTGCCTTACAATTTCCGACAACTGTTCCACTTTCTTCAAATTTAATATGAATAAAATGAATACGCTTGCAAATCATGGCTTTTATATAACAATCAACACAATTACAATCATATTTATGTATGCATATTTGACAAAATGGACACCGTAGATGTCAATTTGAAACTTCACACGGATTCTTTTTTGATACATCATATTCATTACTATTTGAGCTCAAAGTCCAAATATTTACATCATTTAAATGAATATTAAAGGAACTAGTTAAAGCAGATCTGTGACGTTTGTGAATGTTCTGAATATGAAAGTTGTTATATCCTTTTGTAAATTTTATTATTCTGGAAACTATGTTATCCCTTACATATTTTAACACCGCAGTTATTCCTTTGTCTAATCGATTTACTATTTTTCCTTCCAAGTAAAAATATTTTACAGTTTTATGCACACTTTCAAGTATCTAAAAAAGAAAATAAACAATTTATCTTTTAAATTTATAGCAAAATAGCTCTAACATGAACCTTTTTTTTTTCTATTACAATTTTCAAGCAAAGTTTATTTCAAAAGTACTGAGTTAATGAACATGCAAAATAGGCTAAATACAAAATGCTATAGTAGGGTTAACAATCGTCATCTCTAGTTAAACAAAAATAAACATGCAAAAATTTGCTAAAAAAATAGACCATCACCATATTTGTATTTATTCCAGAATTCTTTCTTCAGCAGTATGCAAATAATTTGACGATTATTCACATAATTATCCCTAATATAGGTTTAAAAATTGTTGGTTTCTGGTTCTGTAGATGTTAATTTTTTTTCAAAATCTTCTATATTTAAAGTGTTCTATAATACTTTTAACATTTGGTAAATTTATTTTCTCTTTTCTAAGTTCGAAATTTTATTTAAATGACACCTCTAGGCTCTGTCAATATGCCATGAACAATACAGCTATTGCATATCCACACCTCCATAACATTAAGCCAAGCATTTATATAGACAGTGGTAATGTCTTTGTTATATAATAAGTTGGGATGTTTTTCTTTTAATTCTTTAAATTACATTTTTTTTGGAGGTTTTTTTATTCTGAATATGTTTTTGAAATAAAATAATTATTATTTTCTTTTGTTGGTCTGTCCCCGAACTCGTTTTTTTATAGCATAGTTTGAGTTTATATTGCTAATTGTGGATGGTTTTTGACTAAGCTGAAACATGTTTTCAGATTCTTTCTTTATTTCTTCTATTTTCAGTCTGTCGTCATTTTCTAGTAAATTTTATTCCATTTCAACCGGTATTTTCTCTAAGGATTTTCCTGTAAATTTGTTGCCGAGCCTTTCTCCATTAATAATTAAAATTTTAGTAATTTTTGCTGTCTGATATATATCTTCGGGGAGTCTATATGACTTCTTGTAAATTCCTGGAGCGTGCCCCATAAACGACGATAATTACTCTAGTTATTTTCAGACATATTAAAAACTTAAGAGGAATAATCAGCACGTGACCTTCTGTATTTTATGTATTAACGTTTTTGAAAGACCGGGCAGACTGGTATAATATAATGGCAACAGTGTGCGCTTCGAAGGAATCCGGAACTACAGGCCAGCATGGGACTCAGATATATTTTATTAAATCATCCTTTAATAGTTTTATGTCTTAATTTTCTATATTTTTGTATTTAATTACTACTTTTAAGTGTTTTGTAACACTAAATAATTACTGATAGTATTTAAAAGTTACTATATAAATTCCAAAATAAAACGACAATTTTTCAATTCTAAGATGGCGGATTCCCAAAATTTATTAAATAGAAATATTTATAAATATAAAATTTATTAAAATATTTACAATGTAAATACATTTAAAAAACAATAATAAAATTTTATTTTTTCACTTTATCCCTAATAGGTAGTCCTTTAGGGAAAAGTGGATCCACTTACTCTGGCAATAAAAAGTTGTGGTAAAATGTGTTTAATTTATTTAACATTTTTTCTTGCCAAAACTATCTAAAAAAGTGTTATAATAAATATTTAAAATATACCAGCAATAATACAATGACTTTGTTTTTGTTAAAATGCAATAATTTCTTGAACCTTTTAGTTAGTTCTTTAGTAAAAGATAATCAATGATATTTTCAAACAATTTGGCTAAAAATACCTTTAATGGAAAATATATATTTTTTCATACGATATAACTGTACCTGTTCTACCAACATGCCGAAGGGACTCCTGACAACAAAATAGCAAGTTTGTTTATTTGACAAAGCTAACTGACCTTGAACTTGATAGAAGTAGTTGTGGTTTTTGAAATGAGGTATGGGGATTTAATTTCTACAAGGGCATTTTCACCAATTATTTCATCTGGACTTGCACCTAAATAAAAATGTTCACGACCTATGAAAAAACCACATCGTGTGATTTTAATAGAGAATTGTTTTTCAAAATCCACGATTGCACGAGTTTCGCTTTCATTGCCGTGTATTGTAGCTTTATTTTCCGCAAAGTTGCCATAAAAAAGGTTTTTAATAGTATTAATGAGCGAAGTTTGCAGTCGCATTTTACAAATCTGACCAAAACAAAAGACTTCCGTCGTTTATTATTGAATTTAAAAACTATATCTAAAATTTCATAATATTTCTTCATTTAGTGTTGACGTATTTCGTTACGGCGATTTTCAAGATAATAGGTAGGTGATGACGCCTCTTAAGAAAGGGTTGGTTAATGTGTTCTTAGTCGAGTTGATATAAGTACTTTTGGATTTTTGGCACCACATGAATTTGCATAATGCTGCAGTATTTTATATCCCGTAAAGGGCTTATTAGAACCACAGCTGCTTACAAAAATAGTAGTTTGTGGAATAAGTGGGTACAATCTATTCGAGTTGTACAATATATTTCTTCTACGACCCACTATCGAAAATCTACAAATTTAAAAAATTAGTTTAGGTTATTAAGAGAAAATAACTAATTTTAAAATAATTTATGACTTTTACTATTTTATAAAATAAAATAAACATGAAAAAAAAATGAAGATTCAATTAGTTCCCCTCCCAGATTCGAACATGAGGCTTTCCCGTGGAATACAGATGCCGTATCCCTAGCTCCACCTCAACATTTTCAGTTTTAATACTCGTATTTAAATTAGTTTGATTCAAATTTACGATATTTTCAAAATGTTGACCAAATAAAAATAGAAATGCTATTATTTATCGATTCTACAAAAAGATAACTCATTTTAATGTATATTTAATATCAGTAACTAAAAAAATTTATACTGACAATTGGTTTGACAATATTGTCACTTAATTTTTTTAAATTATAGCAGTAGTTGGGTGTCCAAAATATGAAATTTATTTATAGTCTGCGCGTAGATAAGACAATATCCACGTGGGTGTAGAAAAAAATTTATTAGTTTTTTCGATAAGTTTTTCTGTAACACTTTATATTAAATAACTTTAATATGATCCTGTACATCTGGGCTAAAGAAAACCGGTACCCCACAGTCTCTTTTTCCCTTAATAACATTTCTTTTGATTTTTTTGGTGGAGAAAAATTTGCCTTATCACCAGAATCATCTGTTGGATGTGGAGGAACATTTTTAATATTAACATAATTTTCCACTGAAGCTAGATAATTATTTTTCGTATCATCAAATTTATTATCTGAAAGTGGATGCACACTAAACTTTTCAGAATTATCTTTAAAAAGGCGCGCATTACAAAATAAGTTGTAACTAACGAATATACGAGTAGATCCTATAGCCTAAGAGAACGAGTAGAATAATTATATTGACTCCAAAGGAATATAAAAAGTATAATGACGCCAAAAGGTTGCCCACATTTGACGATTATTCACATAATTATCCCTAATATAGGTTCCACAATTATTGTTGGCTTTTGGGTCTGATATAAAAAGTTGTACTACAGATGTTAACTTTTTTGTCAAAATCTTCTATATTTAAAGTGTTCTGTAATACTTTTAACATTTGGTAAGTTTGTTTTATCTCTTCTAAGTTCGAAATTTTATTTAAATGACACCTCCAGGCTCTATCAGTATGCCATGAATAATACAGATGTTGCATATCCACACCTCCCATAACATTAAGCCAAGCATTTATATACAGTGGTAATATCAGACATGAAAACTTTAGGACTAATAGTTGTATCACATTTAAACTTAATTATTTCAAAGAACATTTCATAGCTCAAAATATCCTTCCTATTGGTGAACATGCACGCAGCTGGAAAACCCTCACCAAACTTATCTGAAATCATCAAAGTTTTCAGTTTAAAGTCACATATATTAAATTAATGAGCAATAACTGATATTCCAATTTTTTTAACATTTGTTCCTGCACCATAATTATAAATATAAGACAAAAATCGTCCACTCTATGCCCTTTTTAAAAAGCAGAACCTCATTCTCTGCCTCTTGACACTGCATTAATAAAATATCTACACTAATGCTATCATTTAAATGTCGACATAACCTTGAATATCAATGTGAAAAGCAGATTTACTATTATTGATATCTTTTCTAGTAATTAAGTTTGCCCTGGACAAATTGTCGTCAACAAAAATTTTTCTATACATATCCAAAACTCTAGAAATAAAATCATTATCGAATTTTTAATAATACATTTTCTGTTTTATATATTTTTCACAAAATATGCAAATGTTAGTTACTTTGTTGCTGTAACACCACTTGTTAAGTTATAAGCCACTTCTGTACGTTTTTGTTTGGGAAGGGGAGCATGTTGAACTTGATTTAAGTGATCGTAGTGAGATTTGAAATAAGTTGCTTAATATGTATTTTTATTGTTCTTAATTATAATGAATTGACTTACACAGTTATTGCCAATTTTGCATGAGCCTTGATTTTTTAAAGCTCTTTTTCTATTTTTAGATTTAACTTTAATTTTGCTTGAAAAATGGTTTAATTTTACTATTTTTATTACCATTTTAATCAAATGCGGTCACATTTACATATATATGTAATGCTAAATACTTGATCTATTGCAGTTAAAATAAACTCTAATTTTATCTAATTCTCCTTCCCGAAAATAACCTAAATTACTTTTTGCACAGATGTCATTAAACCAGGTCTCAAATTCTGAAATTAAAAAAATATTTAGGTATGATATTCAATAAAACAAAATCCAATATTATTTCTTGACCAAAGAGTAGTTAGCCATGAGTTGGTAGGTAGTTGCATAATATTATCTTTATAACTAGTGCTGATTTTTGATTATTGTAACTAGTTATACTTACCCCCTTTTTACATGAAAAATTAATTATCTATCTCTCCATTTTTAATGCATGATATTCTTCGAGATAATATCTAAGATCTGTAGTCTATACGAAGTATTGCAGCCTTTTTCAAACATTTATTATTAAATTTTTCAATCTTATGAGAATTATTGCCTTTTTGTCCATTTTGTAAACATTTTTTTTGACTCTTCATCAGATTTCCCTTATTTGAAAATATTTTGGAACAAAATGTACACGTCAGTGCCATTTTTGGTTTGGTTAAAAAATTCAAATACAAACTAATATGTTAAATAAAAACCCTAATAAACCTAATAAAACCTAAAACACACGAAAGCCCGCGAAAGTGAAAACCTAATATTATTTTTGGGGTTATGTCTTATCCATGCCTAGTCGGGACAGTTATTCGTCAAATAAAATTACAACTTTGCAACATTGCGGATAATATCTACGGATCTAGCCGCTCCTGCTGTGATAGCATGTCAGTAACAGAAAACTTTATCAATTTTTATATAAAAATTGAAGCAATTGACATTGTACATGTTTGCAGGACGTTCTAACCACCCGGAAAGTTACAGTTGATTTGCAGACGCAAAAAATGAAAACACGTTTCTGTAATATCATCTTTCTCATTTGCAACGGCAACTAATAGTTGCAGATGCAAGTATGATTTGCAGTACTTGTGTAATATTATTCTTGAACTTGGATTGTACAACCCGGCCTGTAAGTTTGTTAATATTCATACTTAATTTCAATAATAGAGATCGCTGATCAGATCGTTTTAGCACATATACATTGGGCAATATCACATGGTTAAGAACGTAATCACCAACTTCAAAACACTTATCACAAGAAGAATATCAACTGATTTTTATACATTTAATATATGCCATTGCAGGAGCATCACACACAAAACTGTGAATTTGAATGCTGAATGTTTTACCATTTAAAACTATATCATTTTCAATTAATCCGGATAATAAAATATTTAGGATAAATATCAAGAGGTGCACGTTTGGATTTCCCAAAGAAAAAATCCGACAGCAATTGATTTTAAATTAGTATCAATATTCTTAACCAATCCGAGAATAGGCCAAATGTGTTTGGTAGAATTATTAAACAATTAATGACCATCAATATTAAATGATAAATGTAGAGAAATTGCATGACAATAATCTATCAATACTCTCAAGTAAACCCCATGTTGTCCATTGCCTAATGTTTTTAAAACTTGATTAGAAACTGGTGATTTTAATAAGGTCCTTGCGTATAATAGCAGAATGATATGGATATATTATGTAACAGATCAGATATTGCTTGAAGTGGAACTTTATTATAATGAACAGCCCAGTCATTAGCTTAGTTTTTATTTTATTTTCCTCTTCAGATTCATTATCATTATTTATACCATCTAATTGTTACAAAAAGAGGATCATTGCATTTTTAGAATTATAAATATTATTAGACTTTATATTTTGAGATGAAGGAGAAGTATGAATGAATAGTTAATTCTTCAAAATTACTACTAGCTAAATCAATTTTTGTATTTTGACATAAATTTTTTAATGTAAATTCAACTTCTTTAACAATTCTCTTTTGCACTTGTCTCTTTCCCACTACTTTTCTTTTATATTTAATACAGCTGTTGTCTTTTGGTATTTTTTAATAATAAAAATAAGTGGGTTTCAATTATTACGTAAGCAGAATGGGCATTCAAGTTTTTCTTAGGAAGTGGCTTCTTTCGTAGCCGGTAGTCACCCAGGATTGGTCAAAATTCGGTGGGCGGAACTACCGGTTAAGAACTTCCTTATCGGTAATAAACTTTCTTAAAAATATTATCCTTATTTTTGATACTGATTTACGAAAATAGTTAGTCTATAATATTAAAAACATAAGTTGCAGACTATTATTTTTTTCATTTGTTTTTTAACCTCGTGATTAATTTAACCCACTTTTATATTATGATTTTATAATTTGGCATCAGTTAGACGTATTTATAGGTAACTTTATTTTTTATAACTGATAAATTACAGGACGTAAATATGAAAAGTATCAATTTAAAATTTAATTACAATTGCAGAAACTTTCTTTCTTTTTTCTCCACAACTAAGGACACGTTGTTTTTTGCGTGGTAATGTTTCAACTGCCACTTCAATATTGTGATCTTTATCAATTATTACTTCTTCTGGCTGATTTTTATTCCAATTTTTAAGAAGCCTGTGATTATTTCTGTAGTATGTTAGTGTCCATCTTTTGTCAATTAGGTTTTCATCAAAATATGAAAGTTTTTCCTTTTTCCTCACACAAAAAATGTGTTGACACGGTAGCAACATGGCAGTAAAAAATTAACATTCACATTTTAAGGTAGTTGTGAGTACAAAATGATTATTATACTGGAATACATATTCATCACCGTTGCAACTAACTTTTCAAATTGACGTAGAACAATGCTTTCCTGCCTCTTTAGTTGAACAATTTTCATATTTAATAATTTCAGAATTTGTTTCTGTTCTATGAAGGCGCCTTTTTTTTGAAGACTGCAAACAGCATCGTAATCTCTTTTATCCTCTAATGACTGAACAATTGTAAAAAACTTTTTAAGAACTCTTCCAACGAACTATTTTTGGAAATTACACTCTTTAATTTTTAATTTAGACACTCAATGCGATTATTCGTATTATTAAGAAAATTACTCTTTAGAAAAGAACTGCTAACATTCCATTCATGTTTAATTTCATGCCAATTTTTGTGATAATAATCCAAAACAACTTTGGGAGCGATATGTTTTAGCTTCTCATATATTTGAAGAAATTGAGTGTCTGTTTTTGCATACACTAATTCCTGCAACACTTCTAGGGTCTGTTATATCTGAGACTGAGTAATTCCTAGTTTCTCACAAGTGATTTCTCTTCGAAAAGTTTTTAGTGTATGGAAAACGCAAAGAATCAAATTGGCATTTGGAAATGCTGCTTTTAACAAACACCGTTCAGTCAAATCTTTATCGGTCATAATTGATCTTGTCCTATGGAAAGTAGGATTCTTATCTTTAAAAGTATTAATAAACCACAATAAGTTGTCTTTTTCCTCAAAAATAAGCAAGCACATTGCCACTATTTCGCTTGCACAATTTCCATCCTCAATCAAAATTAAAAAAGTGGTATTCCAATATTAAGAAGCTTATATGTTGCATCTATGGGAATAAACTCTGGGTAAGCGCCATACATTGCGTTAAACGTAACCTACAAATTACAGAGACGCCTGGATATCACAACACAATCCAACGTTGTCAGATTGCACCGTTTTAAATACTGACAAGAAAGAAGAACTTTAGGTTTGTTCGTGTTCTTTAAAACAGAACCGTTCTAAAATTGCGCAGAACTTGTTGCGTAGTGGCACAAATTTAGAATTCTTCCGAACGATGTTACAGCCCTTTGTATATTACAGGTTTGTATTCTATACTTATGTATTCTGGGCTAGCTATTTGTTACGAGAGCGGAAAGGGGTTCATGCACCCAATTAAAACAAAACTTGCGGTGCATACATTTATTGAATAGACAATCTGTCTGGTTAGTTTCTAGCTTATCGTGATATTTGGTGACATTAATTTTATATACAAGGGATACCCAGTACCGAGGGTTGCCCCAATTGGACCAATTGGTTCACACAGAACCGTAATTTAATATATTTACACTACATAAATTTTAGGTACAATTATTATCACACAAACAGTTTAATGATGAATTATTTTCGTTTCGGCTCAACCACCAGTAACAAAGATACAATAAAACTGGAAAATTCTTACTTGCAATCAATATCCAGGCTCAAGATGCAGGCACTAAACAGCAGGCAGGCTCTAGCGGACGAAACAGAGCTGGTAAAATAGGACGAATAGCAAATAAGCAACATGCAGGAAATAGCATCAACAGCGCTGGAGGGCTGCGGCAAGCAACAAGCAGCATGCATTAAGATCTTAAATTTTATCTGATGTGCCAGCAACGTCACCTTGAGTGTTACTTATAATCAGTTAAGTAGTTTTTTCCCAATATAAGTACGTCTAAGAAAATAGAACGAAGAGTAAAAGCGTAGAATAAGAGTAGGAGAAAAAGAAAAAGGCCTAAAAATAAAGAAACAGAATGTAAAATAGGTATAGGGTATTGTACATTTCACGAGGTACTTACCGAAGTTGGGGATCGGCCTTGGGAAATTCAAAGGTTTAAATTGAATTACGGGAAATCCACTTATAGTGCAAATTTTCAACAGAAAACTAGTAATTCAAATTTAACCAGTTTATTTTTGTTTCAGAGTATAAAATCCGTAAAACGATAACTGCAACCAGCACAAGATATACCCAAAAAAAAAACAATTTCCACAAAAACTAGAGGAAAAATCAAGCTTCTAGAAGTTCCTCTCCCAGACCAAAAGCTTATACCATTTAAGACAATTAGTCACCTTCCAATAAGTGAAATTACTTAAGATACCCAAGGACTAAAATAAAAGAAGAAGTACTTAGATTGACATAGCAGATTGGAACTACCTAACCTATATAACAATGTACAAACAATTTTTGTAAACAAATCAATTATCTACTTATTTATATCAGGAACTGAGAGTATGGAATGACTGAAGTTGTAAATAAAGTTTGTAAATATGGTTTGCTTTTTAATTTAAGTAAGTTACTTATTTATTTTAATTAGACTTTCTGATTTGAAAATATTGTTGCGGTGAAACCGTAACAACGATTTTGAATTAGGAAATTAACACGAACGAACACCACAATAATCAACTGTCAATTGTCATTTGTCAAAATTGTTTATGGTATGTGTGTGTAGGTAGACCACAGAAGTCTTTGAAGTCCTCTTCTTCATTTGTATTTTTTATATATGAGACTTTGATAAATTAATGATACAATAATTATTTTCATACTAGATAATTAAAAAAATAACCGTTATTATAGATTAACATGAAGTTTTCCTGTTTGCAAATTGGTAAGTTAAACTAGTTCTTATTGTGTATTCATATTAAAGCTCTTAAATTTTTACAGGGCAAAATAATGATGAATAATTTTTTTTAACCGGGAGAAAACACTGGCTTAGATAAAATTGTACAGAACTTACATGCCAAAAATAGGAAAAACGATAAAAAGTATGAAACTAATGTGGAAGGTTATTGCCCGTGATATTTCAAATTTATTTAAAATTACAATTGCTGTCACTAAATGCGAAAATAAGTTCAAAGTGCTTGAACGAAATTATAAGAAGGTAGCTGACAATAATAACAAAACGGGCAGTGGACGCAAAACATTTGACTTTGAATCTGAATTTGATGATATATATGGCAAATCACGAATAATTACACCTGTTACATTAGTAAACAGCGTTGATACCATACAAAGACAACCACGTATTAACCCATTTTCCTCAAATGAAATTCAAATTCCTGAAACAATAAATATTACACAAGAATTAATACCCCACCTACTCAAACACAACCAGCACCAGCTCAACTAACACCAGCTCAAAAAAGAAAACGCAGAAATGACAATAGAGACGGGCCATTTTATAAAAAAAAAGAAATGATATTCTTATTGATATTAAAAATGATATGCGAGATTATTATAGAGAAAAATTACAAATTGAAAGAGAAAAATTAATTATTAAAAAAAAATCTGTAGAAGAATGTGTAAGAAGAACAGAAATTTTTGTTTTTGTTTTGTTAAGTATTTGCCTACAGTGAGGATGTAAATTGTACCCACCATCTTAACTTCTAATTAGAACAAGTTAGAGACATAAAAGTTATAGACATATCAAAGTTAATGTAAAACCAAAAACAAAGGGGAGGAGACACAATTCACGTCCTCACTGTATATTTATATAAGGTAACGGTAATTATGAAGATTTGGTGCTGCCTATATTTTTCCATACTTGGGGCCACAAGTATTGTTATTAGAACATTTTTAGTTTATTGTAATGTAAATTCATATTTCACCCAGTTAAAAAATATATTTTATAAGGTCCGTATTTTTAAACCAATCTTGGCTAAGACATCCTTTCAAAGTTGTAGTAAAATTGCTTGAAATCTACAGCCATACACTGAAATTTATAGACAGACAGCAACAAATCCGTAAATGTACAGTGCAGTAACTATAGTACATTTACGGATTTGTTATAGTACATCTCCAAATAACTGAGTTATCCTTTTCTGATGGTCTTGATGAAGACTGGTTTATGAATACTAGCCTTAAGTCTAGGGAATTAGTTACCAGCTCTCAGGTATTAGTCCAATATAAACATGAGACTTGAATATTTATTTATTTGTAACACAATAAAATAAATTATATGAATAATTTAACATTTTGTTTATTTCTATATTATCTCTGTATTTATTTTGTTTTTGATGTATTTTTTACGTAGTTTAGTAGATATTTTTGTTTACCCATTTTTTTTTTAACTATTACATTCCGTATTCTAATGTAATTCGGGATAATTTTTATGTTTGTGTTACAAAGTTTTGTTGATTAAAACAATTTTAAATGTTTAACTAAGAATTTTATTTAAAGTATTTTAAAAATGTTGAAAATGAGAAAATACCATAACCGAAGTTTTCAGTGTTAACAAAGAAGGTAAAGCCTTGCAGCAATGTAATTTCGGAAGTTAATACCATCCCATTGGTCCTCATTTTCCTCATCTGCTATTTCAGCATTTAAATTAGGTTCAATAATATCTTCATTTTCAATATTCTCAATATCATTATTATTATCAACTGCTATGTTGTGTAATACAGCACAAGCTCTTATGAAATGGCATATTGTGGTAATATTTTTCAATTTAATATGATAAAACTGCCTGAAGCGTTGTTTTAACATGCCAAATGTATGTTCTATTGCCACACGACAGTGACTAAGTGTTTTATTAAAATGCCTTTCAGTATTTGATAATCGTCCATTATCTTTGTATGGAGTAAGGATGTTTCTCTTACAGGGATATGCACTATCTGCCAATATTACTTTATCTCCACATTTTTCTGGGAGTAAATCAGAAATTGTAGAATTTCGGAAAACTCTTGCATCGTGAACAGATCCAGGATATCCTACAAAAATATCTCTTATTTTCTTTTTGCTGTCACAAATGACTTGAACCTTAAATACAATTGTTTCAATAATAAATAAGTACATACCTATAATTTAAAAATAAACCTCACCTGTATTGAATAAAACTTCTTTTGATTATAATATGCCACAGGATCTTCTTAGGAGTATCTATCTTTACGTGACTTCCATCCAGACAACCTATTACATCGGGAAATCCCATCTCACGAAAATCTTCTGAAATTAACAATTTTTCTTCATCTGATGGCCATGTAATGACTCTTTTGGACATTTTAGATATGAAGCAGGATACATTACAGATAATGATTTCATGCAAGGTGCTGATAGTAACATTAAACCTATCAGCCACATCTCGAAAAGAATATGTCTGATGGCCTGCATACCAAAGAAATATTAGTATTGTTTTCTCTGGTGAAATTCTCTCATGTCCTGTATCAAATTCAGAATAAAAATCTGATTGTTGGAATTGAGTTGCCAAAGTAATCATAAGGAATCTTGAAATTCTATAAATAAATGCTTTTATAAATGATGTTGCATACTTATGTATCCTAGTTCTTACCTAAAATGTTCTATAAATTCTTGGTCCGACCATAAGTCCACTGTATTTTCAATAAAATTTGTATTTTTTGGTTTCGTTTTTTGAAGCTCCGTCACCATTAAAATATTTAGAAGCACATCCTCTTCTTCGTTTGAAGAAGATGAACTTGCACTTTCCCAGTCGAATTCCAAAAAGTCTATTTTTATAATATTTAAAGAAATAATTGAAAATAAATTCACAATATAACATTAACTATAAAGTATAATTTATAACCACCGTAACGTAACTTAACTTAACGCCGTAGAAACTTAACCTAAGATATAAAAATAAAGTCTATTTATAAATATCCGTAACGTAAGAGTTGAGCATGCGTGCTAATTTCAGAGATTATTAAATTAGTGACAACTTTATGAAATAAACAAGTGTAAACTATGTACTTAACCTCTAAATAAAACTTATAAATTATGATTTTGTTATATAGAAAGAATATATTCACTACTTTAAAAGCAATAATATAAAAATATAATAAAACAGAATAGCTTACCGAAGATGTTGATTGTTTTTGAGCAATAATGAGAATTTAATCTTTCCTAGCAAACTAGTTTTGTGTCTTATTTCAGTTCTAGACTTGATGTTTATAGGTATTATATAAAATATTTTTTTTTTTTTAAATAATAGTACCCTTGGGAAGGTGTTCCCATATGGTACCTTTAGGTGCAACCCCAGTATTACACACTTATAGAAATTACACATTAGTTATTCTTAAAAATATTTCTACTGAATATGAAATGAGCGAAAGCAGTCGATACAAAGCCCTATATTGCACTTGGAGCACATTGTTCTTCCTCTGCTCTTACAATTTTCACCAGCACATCTTCTTTTACCTTCAGGTATCGAAATGACGTAATGATGTAATCCGTCATATCTTAAATCATTACTGACCCTGGAATCAGCAGCAGCAGCTTTCGGAATTCGACCTGGATTTCGAGGCGGTACACCATATCTTGTCAGATATGTCTGAAAATTAAAAATACTACACTTTTAGTAGTCCTATTATTTTAATAAATATTGGAAGTTTTACCTGTACAATATTTCTTCTAAAATCTAACTGACTTATCTTTCTTCCACTCTTTCTATATAATGTCCAGGCGTTTTGAATTGCAGCATCAATCAGATAAGTAAAAATGGGCCAGTACCACTTTTTTGAGCGAACTCCAATACGGTAACTAAAAAATATATGTAAAATCACAGGTATAAATAAAATCAATAAAATAACTAACCATGAAATATTGTTGTCCATCTGGTCGGTCCCGCCCATATTCTTGTTATATTGCATGGTCAAATCTGGCCGTGGTACATTAACAATCTTCTTTTCACTTCTACTGAACCTCTGAACTGCCTTTACTGGTGCTACGCCATAAGAAGTGCTTGCCATCGTTACCACCTTATTATCAAGCCATCTTACATATAATATACCACTTTCTTTCTCTAATATAGCAGAATAATCACCTCTGCTTTGCTTTTCTAATTGCTTTGTAGGTAAAAGAGGACAGTTCTTTGGCAATCGGTTTTCACGTATAGTACCAGTTCCGCCATAACCATTTGCTTTCAGAGTACATAATAAATTGGCACCAGTGAATAAATTATCGAAAAAGAAATTATTTCTAAAGTTATTTTTGTCACCCATTTCTTCTATCATTTGCAACAATGGAGCTGCTGCTTTACCATAGGACTTCTCGTATTCTGTATTTGATCTGGGATTCTTTCCTTGATAAATTTCAAAATTGATTAGATAGCCACTCGGAGTGATTAGGCTCCAAACTTTATAGCCGAATCTCACAGGTTTGCCACGAATGAACTGCTTGCATCCATGGCGACCAAAATACCTGATCATCGATTCATCATATGATAGGTTTTCCTCGGGTACAAAGTGTTGAATAAATCTTTCTTTTATTTTATCTGTTAGGGATCGAAGCTTATACATTTTGTCCGATTTATCAATATCATTATTGTTTGCAACATGAATAAATTTGCAAATCTGCATAAAACGATCCCTTCTCATAGCTTCTGCTACCATAACGTTTTTTAAATCCTTGGAATTTTCCCAATAGTTCCTTTTCGATGGTAAAATGTTATACCCACTTAAAATAAGTATTCCCAGAAACACACGCAGTTCTTGAATGGTTACTTGAGGGTCGGGACTATTTTTGAACAGCGCATAATTTGTTGTTTCTTTACTAATCATCTGCAATATTTCATCGGTATAAAATAATTCAAAGATCTCCACACAGGACATAGAACTATATTCTGAGTAATCTCCACATGAAAATTTATGATTAGCATATTGCAAATCTCCCTTAGTAAATTTTGGCACATTAGGTTTCGATGCTAATTTCAAATCGCAGTCAGATATTTGACGCAAAGGAGTTACTTCCTCAAAGTCTGTTTCAGTCCCCAGCCTTTCGCTATTTGTCAGAACAACCTCTGCAGTAGCAGAAAGTTGCCTTGAACTCAAGTTTTCTACAAGACCTCCCTCATCCTCATCTGCTGAATCTTCGTCTGTAAGTGTATTACTCTCAGGAGGTTCAATAAATATGTCCTCGACATCTTCTTCATCATAAATAATATCTAGTGCTTCTTGGAGCGTAATTCCACTAAAACAACAAAAAACACAAACCCCGTTAACGCCTAAAGAGCCCATTTGGGAACATCAAAGTTTACAAGAAACTATTTCATCAACAAAAAAGTGAAGACGAATTTGTTTTCTAGAGATAAATTGCTCTATGTGTTGGTTAAGTAAATGCTAAGTTGAATTTGAAACAGGAGTAATGACGTAATAAAAACAATACTTACACGAACTTGATGTCCATATTTCCAAAAAAAGTCTACAAGCACTGAATTCACCTAACGAAAATAACCAACAAATTTCAAAGCAAACCTGCAGAACCTTACTCACGTACTCCACAAACCTTACTGAACTAACGCTAAACATTTATACTACGCAAACACCGACCAGGCCCGTACTCAGCCCTTTGAATGCTTCGCTAACGTCTGGCTCCTATGGTACCTTTAGGCGTTAATGGGTTAAAATAAATAAAGTTTTTTTTGAAGAATCTTGTCAGACTTATGCAATGGGAACTTACTTAGTTTTCTTATCTGAATTTCTCAAGAATTTTGAAATTGTTTCAATTTATTCCATCCTGGTACAGGTTCTTGATTTTTATTTCTTCCATAAACTTACTATTTTCATCATGATGCTCATTCTTAACGTTTTCTGTTGCTAGCATGTCAACAACCTCACCTAAAACAGAATCGCTCCCCTTCTCGGGATAATACAAATTTACCAAGTGTATATGTTTACACATGATAGTTTTTACAGAATATTAAGACACACTTGTGAATGAATGCAAACTTTGCATAATCTACAACACTGTAACAATGCTCACCTAGCTCCATGCCACCTCTACTGAGGGCCCATAATTCCGCCACATATTACAAAAAATCGCTAAAACTTAACCTTTCTATAATAGTAAAAGAGTAATTAAAATGTACTTCTATAAAATAAGACAATTAGAATATTGAATAATAAAAACTGAAGAAAACATTAGGTCTTACTCATCAGAAGCAACAGTTCTTGACAAATGGTCGTGCAATAAACCATTTATCACAACCTGTTCCTCTTCTGTAGGTTTTTTGATATATTCTGTACGGTTCAGTTTTCTCCTTTTCGTTGAAAAAATGTGGCTTGTTTTTTTATTTTCTTGTTTTCCGGTTCTCTAATTGTTGATTCTAAAGGTGAGAAGTTTGGATTTACATTTTCATTCATATTCATAATTTTTTTTGCCACTTTAAGATGCTGATTTGTAGTTACTGTTTCATAAGAGAGATTTTGGCCTTCTAAATTATTTATAATTGAAATTGCATCATCTTCAATTTCTTGCTTCTTAAGTTCTAATGTAAATTCATTTTTGCAAAGCGATTTAGCAAGTTTTATAGAACTGCAAGGAATATCATTAGTGTCGTTTGTTATTGTATCCGATAAAGTGTGGATATTTGAAACCTGGTGATTTAAAACTAAGAAATGAATATGTACACATATTATTGATCTAATTAAAAAGTAACATATATTGCAAAAATTGCATTTGATTTGGCAACAATTTGATTTAATCTCATTTTTTATGATTTGATATTGTTTCTTTGTTTTAAGGCGCCTCTTACAAAGATTTAATTTTGTGGATTCCGCCATATAGCGTAATCTTCCTTTAAGGCTGCAGCACGATGCATTGAATGAATTTTCATCATGTGTTTAGTTGTTTTTCCCTTTGTTAATTTAATAAGACGTTCTACACATTTATCATGTAAAAAAATTAAGAGCATGTTAATGCTTTTATCCATCCTCTTAATTTTCTTACCATCAAAATACAAGTACTTTAAGTTTCTATGCATGTTTTCCAAGTGCATGTTTGTGTTTATTTGGCATTCCTTTCTAAAAGCATATGCCCATTGCTTTTTTATAAGAACATAGTTATCTAAAAAATATTTTTTAAAATTATTTAATTTGTGGTCCTCCAATCACTTTAAAAGAACTTTCAAATTATTTTCAAAATGGTATTCATTTAATTCATACTGAACTATTTTTAATTGCTTGTATAAAAGCTTCCTCGTGTTAACATCGACAACTTTTTTAAATTTTTTGCCAGCACCTATCAACATGCCACGAACAAAACAAATGGAATTCAACTAAACCCATGATTTTTTTCCATGCATTATAATATGCAGGAGCAATGTCACTCATAAAAACTTGGCATCCAACAATTCCAATTGTCTCCTTAATTTTGTTGAAGAATACTTCAAAAACGTAAGTATCTTTACAATTGGAATACACAGAAGCGCCTAAAAAAAAAAAGAATTAAATTAGAATTGTATAATAAACAAAAAAAAAATTGTATGGTTGTTTATATATTTTAAAATTAAGGTATTCTTATTAAACGTCATTCTAGAAAATACAACACCCTGCTGCTATACCTTTCCAGACCGTTCTACAATTCTCCAAAAATTACATGCATGTACTTTTAAACTTAACGAGAATCTGTAGTAAACCTTCATATTCCTTTACAAATAAAATAAAACTACAAAACTACCTGGAAAACCTTCACCATACTCATCTACCACCATTAATGTGGTCAACTCAAAATCATAAGAGTTAAGGCCGTATGTACCATCTATACAAATTATATTGCAATGTGTAGTCTCCAGAATATACCTTTGTGCGGGAGTCATAACAAACAAAAATCTTCCTTCTTAAAATTATACCCTTCTAACAATATGCCCTGTTTTTTGTAATAGAGAACTGGATTAGATTCTTCTTTAAATTCATGAACCCATAAATCAACACTTGTGGCATCATCTTGATGGTAAACACCCTCATTTATATTAAGTTTGTAAGACACTTTTATATTATTAACATCCTTCCTAGTAATTAAATCTTTTCGTGTAACATTTCCACTGCCTACTAACTTTCGCTCATCGATTGAAATTCTAAAACAAAATACACCTTGTCACCTTAAGTATAAATAGTATACCTACATGATGACAAAATATTGATTTTAAATTTACCTGCTAGGAGTAACGCCTGAATGTAATTTTTTTGCAACATATTCCTTGGTCATTGTTGGTAACGGAATATGTTTGATATCGATTGCATGTCCATAATGTTGTAGATAATAAGTCCCAGAAATAGTTCCTGTAGTCAAATCCTTTTTTATTACAATTTGACTAGTGCAACTGCGATTTATTTTGCATGATCCATTTAATTTGGTAATTTTTGTCTTTTCCTTTTTTTCTTGGATTTTTCCTAAATTATTCAAAATAATAATTTGTAACAGCCTATTATAATAATAATAATTAATAACAAACTTACCAGAACGATTGCAGTTATAATAAGTAAGTTTTATTTTTTTTTTTCCTTTTTGTATATAGTTGAAGCTACAAAATATTGGACATTCTTAGAATATTCTTCATTCTTAATCCACTTTAGAAATTCTAAAATCACAAATAGATATATATTATGACGTCAATATATTGGTTCGAAGTATAGTATATTTACCTTCATGTAAGGAAAACTGCAATTCTGTAGTTTCTGTAATAATATTATGTTCTTCTTGTAGGTGCATTCTTAAGTCATTACAATTTTTAAAACTTTTGCATCACAGTTCAAACACTGGAAATTATTTTTTTTTTCAAGTGGTACAATATTATTACTAATATTGTGCTTTTCTGATAGATGACGATTTAAATTGCTCAATAGTCAATACCTTGACAAAGTAAAAGCGGGAAAACGAATTTTTCGAACTTCTAACCCTACAGTTCTTCTCTTTATTTAAATTGGTACTATCTGGCAACGTTGGATTGTGCTGTGATATCCAGACGCCTCTCAAATTACCGGCAGCAAAGTTCGTAACTGGTACGGTAGTTCCGCCCTCTGAATTTTGACCAATCCTGGTCAACTACCGGCTACTAAAACAGTCGCCGGTACCGGCTACCTAGCCACTGCCTTTTTCTCATGTTTGCTGATAAAGGGATCAGGGAGACATTAGAAATATTACGCAAAATAAAAAATTACAAATTAAAGAAAATGTCTTATAATTTTTAAATTAAATTATTAACACTATATTTGGACGTTATTAGTTCAAATAGTGAACCAATTGTTAATGATGACGAAACTTGGATACGGAGTCCGTGGACAATAAATGATTCTGAATTTTCTAATTATAATAAAACAGTATTATTTTAATCTTAAAAATAATTAATTTTTTTAAAATTTTAATACGTAATAAAAATTATGAAAAAATTATTACATCTTATAATTTGTAGTTTGGAAGTACACGATTTTTTATTTTTGCTTATATAGGGGCATAGGGCTAAAAATCATTTAAAGTGTATTTACGTAATACTTCAAGGCTCCCTAACAAAAATGAACGAACCGTAACAAAAAAAAAATAAATGGCCAGACTATTTTTACACACCTCAATACCAGACGGTCGTAACTTTTACGACTCTCCTAAATAATAGTAATATTTTTCTTCCAAAATATTTTTTTTTAAGAAAATAAAATATTACATTTTATTTTAAAATTAACAAGAAAAAGTCCAAAACAACTTAATTATTTACACATGAAACACAACGATTGGATTTATGTTCGCACAAATTGGAAGTTGACATTTACAGCAATATGTTATTGCCATCCTTCTCAAACGGCTTGGACAAAAATGGCCACCTTACACTTTTTTCACGAAGTTTTGGAATTGAAACTGGCATATCGATTTTTAAAATATTGTGGATATTCTCCTTAAGCGAGAGTTTCAAAATTGGTACTTCTTTTCAAATTTGTAGCCATGGAGTAATAAGAGACTTTGCTAGATCTAGTGAAAATGAATGACGTTTTAATGGAAATTCTGTTTTTTATATTTATTGAAACTGTATATGACATAAGAATTGATAGATGTCATGTTTACCTTATTATAAAAAATGGCCATTGGCCAGGTCGACTTTTTCAGCCACAATTTATATTACTACATATTTGGTCGAAAGTATCGACCCCACCCTTTGTCTCGGTGTATCCATGTATAATCACTGGTTTATTTGTTTCTGCTTTTAGTTTAACCCCTTTATGCATTTTTGATAAAATTAACACAAGCTTGTTACGTTTTGGTTTATATGATACTAACGTCTTCTCCATGTCGAAGCAAAACATTGATGAGCCAGTTTGTCTGCTTTTGACTTTTAAAAGTTTAGGGGAATATCTCTCTTATTTTTCCTAATTGTTCCAAGCATTGTCAAATAGTTTCAGTCAGAGATTTCACATAATGATTAGCTAATGGCAAACCATTGGTGTTTGTTGATTTACCTAATGGACTCGCGTTGATAATATATTTTGTCATAATATCACAAAGTAAGACAATTTTCAGAGCATATTTGGTCGACTTGTTTGGTATGTATATTTTAAATCCACAACGCCCTCGAAACGATACTAGTTTATCATCTATTGTTACATATATTGTTGAGATGTAAGAATGTTTGCATATGTTTATAAACGTACACCATATTTCTCGAATAGGTACAAACACTTTTCTAGTATCTTAATCATCGAATCTCAAGCGGTCCAAAAGAAAATGAAATCTGGTACAACTTAATGTGGATTTGTAAATAGATCCAGATAAGGTACTATCAAATATACAGGGTGTCAATTTAAAATCTTTCAATGCGAATATCTCGCAAAATAAAGAAGTTGGAGAAACGCCGTTTGGCACAAATGTTATAGAGTTAGGGGGAACTAGAACCACCATATTTCAGTGAAGGGGTGAGTCACCCCTTAGGCGCGACACACCCCAACTTTAAAATGTCAAATGGCACCTACCCCTTTTGTTTTACCTCAAATGAAAGGTCTCATTTAGTAGTATTCACCTGTACACTAAATTTTTTCCACATAATACAGGGGTAACAAAAACAAAAAATTCGAATAAAAAAATTTATTGATATTTTATTTGATTAGATGTTCAAAATGCATTCCATTTTGTGCTAAACAATAGTATAATCGATTTTAAAATTCTGTTCTAACATTGTGGAACATTTCTCTTGGAATATTGCTGCATTCCGTAATACTTAGTTGCCGAAGATCTTCTATTGAATCCGGTTTTGTTTTAAATACGATGGATTTCAAATGTCCCCAGAGAAAAAAGTTTAAATGAAACGTGCGTTCGTCGCTAAAACAAATATTTTTTAGCAACTGGGGAGTAACACGTAACATTTCGGTCATGTCCTCGCAAAATTGCATTCTTCGATCGGGGTCATCCTCCTGCAACTCCTGAAGAATTTGCATTTTGTAGGGTAAAACTTATGAAGTTTGAGTACCCGACGAACAGCTTCATGAGAAATTCCCGTTATCGCCGAAGCTTGGCGTAGAGATATTGTAGGATTCATATCAAAATGTCCTAAAACTTCCACTTGATGGACCCTTTTTTTGTTTGCCACTGATCCTGTTTCTTTAAATTTAATAATCAGTTGTCTGATGTAAGTATGACTTACATTTTTCCGGGGTTTATTTCGTTAAATGCTGCAGCAGTTCTTAAGGTACAACGATTTTCTAAACCATAAATAAACACCATCTGAATTCTTCCACCCAAACTGTAGACTATGATGAACAGAAAATAAAAATTATACTCGTATTTCTTCAATTAGGCAGTTCTGACTTTGCAGTACAACCTTGCACAAACGACTAAATTTTATACAAACATTGATAGGTAGGTACGTACCCGATAAATTCAATGCTATTTTTTATTCTCAGATAAGTGCTCCAAAATTTTAGAATGGAATTTGAAGTTTTTTTTGTTTACAAAAGAATAGAATGCATGTTGAACATCTAATGAAATAAAATATCATCTTAATAACAATAACGGAGTTTGAAAATCGATTGTACTATCGTTTAGAAATAAATGGAATTCATTTTGAATTTTCTGATCAAATAAAGTACCATTTTAACAAAATACAGTTTATTTTATTCGAATTCATGTTTTTATTACACCCTGCATTGAATGGAAAAACATTCTTGTACAGGTGAATACTACTAAATAAGACCTTTCATTTGAGGAATAACAAAAGGGGTAGTGCTATTTGACATTTTAAAGTTGGGGTGTGTCGCTCCTAAGGGGTGACTCACCCCTTCACTGAAATATGGTGGGTCTAGTTCCCTCTAACTCTATAACATTTGTGCCCAACGGCGTTTCTCCAACTTCTTTATTTTGCGAGATATTCGCATTGAAAGTTTTCAAATTGACACCCTGTATGTCTTGCATCGAGGTGGTTATTTTTTCATGGTACCAGACAAAATCAATAAACCAATCTAAAAAATAGTAGCTATTGAAAAAATTACGTGAAACAGAGTAGTATCGTTTTTTTTTATTATAAATGACTGATCCAATTATTGACCTAAAAGTCACATAGTGTCAAAAACTGCTTACTAACGAATACATTTGATATATCCTTTGCTTCTAGGAATATTTCAAGAATGTTCTACAGGTATTTCTGCAGACAACTTTTTTAAAAGTCCTAATTGCTCCAACTTGGATAGATTCATCTACATTATTATATTTTTTTTTTATTTCCAGAATGTTTTCCAAAAGGACTTGAAATGCTGATATAATTTTACATATACATTAAAAGGATAATTATAATCACAGAAAATGTTTATTTATATAATTCTTATTAAAAACTTACCTGGTTTTTCAATTAGTGAGCTTTCTGTTATTGTACTGATACTACTGGGGCCACGACAACTGAAGGTGTCCTTGAAAGAGTTAGTGATGGTTATGTTACCTCTGATGGTAATAAATCTATTAAAGAAAAAATAAAAAATACGTGTGGCACTCGGGGACTGCCGCGGTAAAGCTATTGCATAGCATTTTTTTTCTTTGATATTAATTCTTTTTTCTTTGTTATTAATTAAAGTTACACTTTTTGAGGGTGGTGACCGATAAGAAAACAATTTTTTTTTCTTTTATTGAATAAATGAGAAGTTAATATTGTTTAAAATATTTTTATTATCTTACAATACATGTAGGTTATTCAGGAATTTTTATCATTGAAACTATAGGTTTATGGTAACTGAAATAAGAAACATAAGTTTGAGACTTGATATCCTCTAAATATCTGGAAAATACCGCGTCAATGGTGGTCCCATATTTTGTTGTGCATTCTTGTGGATCATTATTCATTTTCAAATTCAATTTTTCCGAAATTGTGTCTAAAAGATATAGAATCAGTTATAAGTAGTTAGCAGCTAGTTTACACGCATACGTCTAGTCGCACGCACACAAACACCGTGCCGAAGTCTGCCGAACTGAAACGATGTTAGACGACGCATTGGTTTCAATGCCGCACCGCTGTGCCGGTCGGAGTGGGGGTGTTAGGTTTATTTCCGTTAGAAATTTCTTGATTCGGTCGCCGCGCTCAAAACCCAAAAATTCTGTGTAATAGCTTAATAATGAAACAGTTACCACTGATAAAATAAAAATTAATATTTTTTCTATACCCGTATTATAATAATGCACTTATATGCCCATAATACGTTTCATAATGATACCCAGTATGATACAGATTTTTCATTACGATACAGATTTTTAATCAATAGAAACCTACAATTTGTCAATCAAGCATGCTGTTTGACGTTTGTCATAGGTTCCTATGTAATTGTTTTAGTTGTCAAAACTTATTAAATTTTCGTAGATAGCTAAACTTCGATAATTATAATATTAAAATGTCTAATATCGGCGATATAGAAGACTCCTCCACACATATTGGAGAAAGCAGAAAATACAGTACAAAATATTTTGCCGCAAAAATCTAGGGAAATACCAATACCCGAAGTAATACCATTAATTACAATTTTGTAGAATTTTTTATAGAAATATCAATATAAATATAATATTTATAGGTCTTGATTATTTATCGGGTGTAGAAAAAATAGCGTATGCAACTCTCAATGTAATGGTTATTAAAACACTCGCATAAACCATACGAAACTCGCCTTTGTCTCGTTTCGTATCCCGGTTAATGCTCGTGTATTAATAAGCATTACATGATCGTTGCATAATATACTATTATAAATCTTGCAAAAAAAAATAATATCTAATATTTACGCCAGCCGGGAACATTTGTGATACCAATTTATTAGAGGCCAGAGAAAACTCTTCTAGTTCTTGTATTGCATAAACGTTCTAGTCCGCAGACGTATATTTAACTCCGCTTCATACTAATACGAATAGGGTCGAATAAAACCTTCCACGGCTTTCAAAACGCCGCACCGCTGTGCCGGTCGGAGTGGGGGGTGTTAAGCCTTGGTTTCTTTGAACACTCTGTCGCGGTGAGCGGACATTCCGTCGACCGTCGCGTTTTGACGATTTTATCCAACCAGAGTATTTAAATGGGAACGGTTTTCTTGAATCCGTTTAGCTGAGCAGGACGGCGTCATGTCGCTGATTTATCGCGACTAGTCGGTTCATATCTGTTGAGTTTGATATCAGCGGAATCGTCGGCATGTGCGGAGACAGTTTATGAATACAAATAATTATATTGTTATTATTTTTAAAACAATGAGTGACAAATTCACACATACAGATGACTTTATGACTTTATTTGTAGGTTTCTTGGAAATGTCGCCCTTTATAAAACTCAACACGAATTTAAAAAGATGAGTAGGAAGTCTAAAATACTTCCTAAATTTGGTTTCTTTTCCAAAACACCTCCGCTGCACAATGATATTAAAGGCACCTTCTGTATCGTGACACAAAAACAACTTATCTACTGGCCTATTGCAATTTTTGACGGTTGCAATAGCCAGTTCCTCTTATTCTTCCTCTGCCAATAATAACAACGCAAACAATTTATTTGCGTTCATTTTAGTACATTTCGTTTACATTCATAATACATAAACAGAACGTACAGACATAGTGAAGGTCTCATTTTCTATATTTAACAAACCACCTCTGGCGAAAATGGCTGTCCTCAGCGATCGACAGACTGTCCGCTCACCGCGACAGAGTGTTCAAAGAAACCAAAGATTTAGGTTTATTTTCGCTACAGAATTACGGAATTTCTTTATTCGGTCGCCATGCTCAAAGTCCGCGATAAAAGTTATGCAATAGCTTAATAAAATGTATGTACATAGAGTACTCACTCATTTTCTTTCACTATTTTTTCATCACTTTCTTCATTAATAAATGCACTTTGTTTATTCATATTTAAAACACTTTATACACAAATTTTACGCGTACAGCTATTCACTGTTGTACATAGATACACCTATTTGGATTTGGATAGTGTGGATAGCAAGTTGTTGGTTAGAGCCCCGAAACTTTTATTTTTTTTTTTTTTGTTTTTTTTTTATTTAAAAAAAAAGGAAAAATATTACTGTTTTATTATTTCACAGTCTTGGTAATTTAAAATGTTTAGTTTTTAAAAAGTATATACTTATTCAGTGATTTTCCACACTCGTGTGATAGTCGCACTCGGCTTGTGCCTCGTGCGACAATATTTCCTGCTCGTGTGAAAAATGTCACTTTCCACACTTGTAATGTAATATACTATTCCTATTTTTTTGAATTTAAATAAACTAAGTCTCCACTGGTAGCTTGCATTTTTAAAATTAGCTGAACTTGAATGAACCTCGTTATGCGCCACTATGAATTGAATAAGTATTTACTTTTTAAAAACTAAACATTTTAAATTACCAAGACTGAAATAATAATACAATAATATTTTTCCTTTATAAAAAAAATACAAAAAACTAAAAGTTTCGGGGCTCGAACCACCAACTTGCTATCCACACTATCCAAGCACATATTGATAGACGTTTGGAATCGCTTATAATAATATATAACAATTTATTACAAATATTTACGAAACATTTTATCATGTCAAATGATACCTATATTGTAATTTAATGGAATCACAAATATATGATTTAAATACTATAAAAGTATTATTATTACTTAATTGTATTAATTTTTAATCTTGAGATATAAACTTCCATGGCTTTAAGGCCGCACTGCTGTGCCGATCGGAGTGGGGGTTGTTAGGTTTATTTTCGTTACGGTGTTACGAAATTTCTTGATTCGGTCGCCGCTTAAAGCCCGCGAAAAAAGCTATGTAATAGCTTAAAAAAACCTAACCGAATATTAATGCATTTTTGATGTCGCTCTAAAGAGGTTTTCTTCTAGATTTCAAATTCTGGTAATCATTTTATTATGCATTATTTTTCGTTTGTATTTTTTTCTTGTTCAGTTAAAATTTAATTCAGCCAATTTGCATTGCATACATAACCAAATTAAATCTACTATTTAATACACTTCTTGACTTATAATAATAGTGTCTCATTTTGACAAACATAAGGGGGTCCAAGAATTTTGGCGATGTGTGTATAATCCGCAATCATATTTTTTTGTCAGCCAGTATATTGTACTTTTCAGCCAGATGGTTTGAGGCCAGGCTCCTCACAACAGTTTCAGTTGGTCTTCTTCTATTAAGCGGCCTCTGAATTGCATTAGTTACATTTCTAACGTTAATATTGTCAAGACCATGTGATGGCTAAACAATTTAATTATTATTTTTTTAAATCCTACTGTACTGCTACTCACAAGTTCTTCTCTGGGCCTTTTTAAAGGTGTCGATATCGGTCTGAGTAAGTCTGACCCTTTTTTCCAACCAGTTTGTTCAAACTCACATCTATTAATTTTTTGTTTCTTCTACAGCCATATACAAAAACTTATTTACATAATACAACTTATAAATTATAAAATGTTTTTCAATAGGTCTTACCACAAGTGAATGTGAAAACTGCAACGAGCTAGCATTAGAGCAAGCAAGAAACGAATAACATCAGCATTGCCGGTATATACGGCCCTTCAACATTATAATATTGGCTGGGATGTATAAACTGGCATCGCTGATATTATTCGTCTTCTGTTCGTTCTACTGCTGACTCCCTGTAGTTGTCACATGCAAGAAGTTTAATAGCTGATACTGTATGAATAAGTTATGTTGTGTCTATATTACAGTGTATTTCTACCTACCTCCTTTATTGTATTTTTAGTTTTACTGTCATGTTTGTCATCTGGATTTTCCAGCTCGAAGGTGAATAGTAACATTATTAAGAGACAAGCTATCTGAACCATATAGGCTAGTACCTCCAACAATAGATAGTGGATCAACAACTGATAACATTAATTCCTGGGCCGGGTCTCTTATTATTTTTTTTTATATCTCACCGCCAGTCACTGGCACTTTTTTTCTTCCCTCATCTTTTTCTTTCCTAACTTGTCTTTCTTTGTTATCATATAATTTTTTAAGAGAATCTGTTTCTCGATGACATCCTTCAGGACATGCTGAGTTAAATGCATTTTTAATTTTTTGGTTTTATTTTTTTTTGCATCGAAACCCCATCTGTTTTTTGTTTTCTAGGATATTTTTAAAATCACTTATGAGGGACATTATTTGTTAATGTCCCTCACATTAAAAAAATTGTCTCGTTGGGAGTGAAATTAGCACTTCGTTTTTTTCCTTTAATTTGGGCAATTTGGCTACTACAACTCGGCTAATTTTCACTTTCACTCATGTCTATTGATAAAATAAATTTTTAAAGTTGTTCTATTTTTTTTTTTTTTTTAGTTCCACTACTTCTATCTGTCTAATGTTTCCGTGTTTTATAAATTTATAGTCGTACAATAATAACTAGCGAAAATAAGATGCACCCTCGTGATCATCACATAAAAAGTGAGGTTGGTTTTATTTAATAATTAACTTTTTAGCAGCATATCCAATATACAGTTAAAAAAAAGATAATTTACCAGATTTTTGCGAGGTTGCTACCTACTTTCTGTGCCTAAGCACCGAGGTGGGATTTATATTAATCCAATGTTGGATGCCGACTAACAACAGTGAAGAAGGGGGTGAGTCGTAGAAAAAGTTATGTTCGTGAGTGGGCGCCAGGAGTTTAACCTCACATCCAACAATCCATGTGACAGTTCACTACCAAACTCCAAATAGAAAACTATAGCATCTCCTCTACAAGGCTATCAAGCGGCTACAAATCGAGTATGCTCCTATTATATTATAATTGTACTTTACCATAAAAATAAATGCTGATAGTTAGCAAGTGGGGATAAATAATAAGTAAAGTTCAATATATATATCCAAGTTTAATATAAATAATTATTGTGTTGACATGGGGGGTCAACTTCGTTCACACTTCAAAATTTAACAAATTAATAACAACTAAATCACTTAGTACATTACTAACAGATTCCCTAACTATTAACAGTAATCCAGTATCACTGGGAGTAATATTTACAACTAAAACGATATATTAAACTTTAAAATCATTAAATGGGACTAAGGGTAATCGTAAAAATGTAACACATGAGGTGTGAATATACACAAAAAAGTACTCTCGCAAAATTTTCATAAAATGGACCGTTATTGAGTTATGGACCGTCTCGTATAAGGTGGGACATCCTGTATAAGCAATCAAAGGTTTTTTTTTTTAATTTTGAGGAGCCGTCCACATGCCGGGAGCACTGCAGCCTATTGGCTTATTGTACTCTTCTCTCATATTTAGTCCACCCATCCTGTGACCCTGGTTCCATCTAGGAGACGGTACAAGTCCAGCGGATAGGTGCCATACATTTCGGGAGGCACCTTGGTGTCTTCAAATATTAATTGTTTTAAATGAAAGGATTAAATAATTATCTAGTTATTTTTTTAATGTTTATTTATATGTAAAACAGTATAAGCATAAAAAGTCGCCAGCTGAAGAATTGGGCGCTGACTAAAATTAAAAGGAAATGTAACCAAAACAAAATTCTATAATGCAAAACAAAAAAAATATTTAAAAAATGTAATTAAAAAATAAAATTATTCTATAACGTAAAATAGTTTAAAATCCGAGAGGCCTTGTCCTCTCTTGCCCTGCGGTCGCAACGCCTACGTAAGCATCATACAATTATTATTTTATTGTTTTATTATAGTTATAGATGCAATATTTAATATCTTGCCAAGATCTTTTTGCAAGAACGTCGTGTTTATCTTTACATTCCAAACATCTTTCTTTTCCTGGTACCACTTTGTTTTTAATTTCATTTTTAAAAAACTATAAAACAACTTTTTTTTCATCTAAAGTCCATTTAACTCTTCTTCCTGCTTTTTCTTTTCTTCCTGGTTTCTCCGGTTTTTTTGGTCTTATGTTTTTCTTATTCATTTTTATTTCGTTTTCAACAGAATTACTTTGTGCTACTGGAGAAGTACTTTCCACTACTGGAGAAGTACCTTCTAAGACCTCATCTTCATTGCATTCTGGTAATTCAGGAAGATCTAAAATATTAGAAAAGTTGTGAATATTATAAAAAGAAAAATAGATAATCCGAGAGCCCATCATTTTAATGAAATCAGTTATTTTATTTGTAGGTATAGTTAATAAATAAGAGAACACCAGAATGCTCGGTTGTTAATTACCCTGCATCTAATAAATTTTAGTGCCACTAAAAATGTCTTGAAAAGTAATAAGCCCAAAAAGGCATTATATAATTCGCGAAAAATTTACAAATTAAATATTGTCAATCTATTATTCATAAAACAAATTCGAGTGATCTTTGCCAGAATTTTAATTAAACATTTTGACTATGAGAATGTATTATTTAGAGAAACAAAGCAGAACTTTTCGGTCAAAGTAAATAACTGCAACAAAATAAACATTTTCTGAAAAAAATCCCAAGACTAATAAATAATAGTAAAGTAATAAAAATTGCACTGAATTAGAAGAAAATGTATTGATAATAACTTAAGTCTGAAAAAGCACTAGTGGTTGGCAAAATAAGATCCGAAATGATCAGTTTACTACAAAAAATTGATTAAATTAAAATAATGTACCTAAGGATTTAATAGTTGTTACAATAAAGATTTATTACCAATTAAAAAAAAAAAAAATCAATTTTCAAATGTGAAACGGTTATGAAAATTATTGAGAATATAACAGATATTTATGTGAACTATTGAAAGGTATTAATGTTGTACAGGTTTATTCATTATAAATTACCCACCCCTTATTATCGTTATTATTGCCTATAGAAAAAAAAAGCTTCAAATAAAAGTTATGTGGTAATAACTGAATTTTGTTAAAATGCTATCAGATGTATAGTGGCGTGCGGATTTAAAGGGATACAAAAATATAATATACTTTTTTTAATGGGACACCCTGTATATTATTACATTTTTGGATTTGTAATTTTTTTCTGATTTCAAAAATATATAATATGTCGAATATCTAAGGTAACTTGTTACTGCAAATATGAAAAAGTTATCATTATTAAAGTAGGCTATGAAAGTGAAGCAGTATATCTAGCTACTCTTCCTGGTTTGCTTGAACTACACGCTTTTTTCTACTAAAACTGGATGTGTGATTCACCTTTAGATAAATATTTTTGAACGTATTTTCTGATGGTGTTGGAAGATTTGGATACAATAATATGCTCTTTTTCTTGCACGTTTATTTTTGGTATTTTGCATATAACAAGTAAATATTTGGACTTTTTCTTCCTCACTGTAAACCATTTTGATTATTTCAAACATAATAGTAGTCATTTTCATAGCCTACTTTAATATAATAAGAACTTTTTCATATTTGCAGTAACTAGTTACACAAGATCTTCGACGTATGATAACTCAAAAACGGTATAAGGTAGGGGTAATATATTATATATTTTTGAAATCAGAAAAAAATAACAAATCAAAAAATGAAATAATATACAGGGTGCCCATTAAAAAAATTATTATATTTTTGTATCCCTTTAAATCCGCACGCCACTGTATAGTTGATAGCATTTTAACAAAATTCAGTTATTACCACACAACTTTTATTTGAAACTTTTTTTTCTATAGACAATAATAACGATAAGGGGTGGGTAATTTATAATGAATAACCCTGTACAAAACAAAACTGATAGGCACATTACCTGTTAGGTTAATATCTGACAGTTTATTTCCTTTAAATACATGGGCTTCACCACTTTCTATTGCTAAAAGGATTCTGCTAACCTTAGTGAGTTCGACCGATGAGTCATCGGCGATGACTCGTGCAATCTATAAAAATCACGATGAACTCTAATATCGTGACCAAGGTGTCGTGCCAACCAATCTGTTTCGTTTTCAGTTAAATTGAAAACTTGACATACTGTCGCTATATATTTTCGAAATTTGGTTCCATTCATCAGTTCTGGTTTTTTAAAACTAATTTCGCTGGTGCATTTTCTGATAGCATCATGCCCCCTAATATAATTTAAAGACTCGAAACCTCTCGCAAATACATAGGAATTTTTGGTTGAAATTTGAACTTCTTCCCTTTTTTCCAAGAGCAAATCGATACTTTGGGTCACGTCTTTAGTTAAAATTAGATTAACAGTTCTTTCACGTTTACCTTTTATTTGAACTAGACAAAATTTGGAAGCTAGTTCAAGTTCAACTGGTGACATAGAATTTTTGAATTCTTCAGTTCCAACTTGCATCCAGTCTGGTTTGTTTTTATATTGGTCAAGCTTCATTTTAGCTGCCTCACCGGATCGTCTTTTGTTAAAGAGTATTAATTTAGCCAGTACCACAGTTGCTAAACGATTCCAGTTTGGATAAGTGCAATTTAAATTTAAAACATTATTATATTTTTTAATTTCATCGTTTAAGTAATTATTGAGAGTTACCAAATCTTCTGTTAAAGGCAGTAGTTCAACTGTGTTCATTTTTCTTGTTTCAAATGTTGCGAGTGCATTAGCAGATATTTTAATTGACCATTCCATGTCCATAATTTCTAAAAATCTATTTAATTTATCATAATTTTGTATATCTCCTTTCCGAAGTGACATTCCTTTTAAAATATTAACACATTTTTTAATTGAATATCCTAATTTTAGGGCCAAAGGCGGTACGTTATAAATTGGACGAGCCGAAGTGTCCTCTTGAAAGGAGCATACTTTTCTGATGCTTTCAATAATTGTGTCAAAATATTCAGGGTACAACCACTCATCTAAATTATTCTTGTTTTGGTCCCTAGTTCTTAATTCCAAAAGAAGTCGTCCTAATTGACGAAGTGATTGACGAATGAGTTCACTCTGTGTATTATGATATTTTTCAAATTGCATGTAAGCAAATCTCATTATTAGTAGGTCTTGCTTACACACGAGACTTATGTTGTCAGTTCGTAACTTATCTATAATATTTTTAAAGAATTCACTACTAAAGTTATTTCCTAGCGTATGCGCTATGAGCGCGCAACTTTCTGATACAAAATTTCGACGGAAAGTATTAGGTTTATCAGTGGGTGATTTTTTGCATCCATATTCTATATGATGCCACAAGTGTTTCTTAAGCATAAATCCAAGACATTCTGGGCAAGGGCCATAATCGTTATATGTAAAAGAATCGGCTTCTGCTGGTGAAGGTCTTCTAACTAAAATAAGACTCCCTTCTTTTAAAGTAAGCACTTCACAGTTGTGATAGTAATTCCCTACTTTCAATATCTTAGAGAATTCGTCTCGTCTTTTCTTACTATTTTTCGGCATTGCTAAAATTTTGGAAACCCCAATTTCATTGCTGTTTCTTCTCCAGGTGTTTTGCTATTTGACCAACCATCTTCTGACAATAATAACAACTATATCTTTTATCTCTGATCATTTTATTAAAATTATTTTTTCGAACTTCTACAACCTTAATAGAAGATGAACAGGCGAGATTATAGTCGGTTTCCTTTTTTCTGGCAAGTTTACATTCTTTCGGTTCGACAGTTACATCTGACTCTTTGTTCTGATTTTCTTCTGTTTCTTTCTTACTTTTATTTTCACTTCTGGCATCCAGGTTTTTCTGTTGGAGATTTATGCTTTTCACTTTAATTTGTATTGCTTCTTCATCATCTTTTTTGTTTCTATTTTTAGTTGTGGGTTGTTTTTTAGTCTTTGTAAGCTTTTTTAAACTTTTATCGGTTTTTTTGATTTCTACTTCTTCCTCTGAGTCTTCACAATCTGATGGAAAATACTCAGAAGGAGAGGGCTGAAACATATTTTCTATGGAAGTTGATGTATTGTAGCTGGCACGCTTGGTATCGTTTGCTAAATTTGATGTATTATAGTTGCACTGTTCTGCTTCAAGCACTGAAAGAATTTCAATGAATATTACAATATTTTCGCCAAATGTAACGTTAACTTTTGATTATTTGCAAAATAGCGTTTTTTAGATGTAAACGGAATTTAAGGAAGTTAAGGAAGTCTCACCATAACGGTGCAATTTTTGTAAAATTTTGCAAGAGTACTTTTTATTCTTTTTATTTTATTTTTTCAAAATTAGTTTTAACTATACAGGTTGTCCGAAGAAAAAGTTGTATATCAAAGTTATGTTTTTTTAAATGGAACACTCTGTATATTTTCGTATTTTTTAAATCTTCTCGACGAGCTGATTTCACGTATGTATGTTTCGTAAGAGTTGCCAATTATAATGTAAACTTACATTTTAACAAAATTAGCTTTGCGCATTAGTTAGTTTCTGAAACTTCTTTGTGGTTCTTCTTAATTGGATTCCATTTTTTTGGGTTTAACCACATATATTTAATTTTTTAAATATTTATTGAAAAAAATCAATAACATATAATAAAATAAATAAAAAATTGAAGGTCCCTTTTATTTTTTTTAAGAATTCATTTATTTTTGTTTTGTTCCAAGAAGAACTTAGACCCCTTTCAGACGATCGGGTTTGACCTGTCAGGTTCCGTGCCGGATTAAAACCGAACAATGAAAAATTCATACGATTTGTATCCGGTTTTCATCAGGTTCCGTTTGATTAGTGGACAACTACGGTTTCAATCAGGTAAGAAACCGTCAAGCGACATTTAACAAAATTAAGTATTTAGATTTTGGTGTTCACGCTTTTTTGATATGTTATTATTTATATTGTAACGGTTTGGCTCTACGGACGAGACAGTGCCAGGGTTTGCCACAACAGTACGAGACAACGAACCGTCAAGGTGACAGGAAACCCAACCTACAATCGGGCAGGCTGACAGAGACTGGGAGAAAGTGTGAAGAATGATCGAGAATGGTCATGGAAGCCGTTACCATAGTTTGTTGTGATACGAGACTGTCAATTTGGAGTGGAAGAGAGAAAGAGGGTCAGCGCGGGGCGGATCAACGTTTTAATTGTAAATAGTTTACGCGTTCGGATATTTATTTTGTATTTTAATTAAATAAATAGTTTCAACCCACACTCGTGTTACAATATTATTGTATTCAAAAGTATTTACGCGCCCAAAAAATTCGTGAACACCAAAATCTAAATACCTAATTTTCTTAAATGTCGCCTGACGATAACCTTATAGTATCGAAACGTCTTAAAAGTCAATGTATATCATACGGCTGTATTAGGAATTCACAGTACTTTCAGAAAATAAAATTAAAAATGCAGGTCCGTATTTAAAAAATATGCCTTGATGGTGGCCTCTTGGTTACGAAACGGATTGCAAATTTCATTACACAAACCAAAGCTACATTTACAACTAAATAAAAAACCTTAATACAATTTTTTACAATTTTAAGAAATAAAGGCTCCAGAGCCAATAGAAGAAAATCGACCTATTTCGTTTTCCTCAAAAATGTTGGAAACCGGACCTGATATCCGGAACTTCAAAACATTACCGTATTGGTCTTATATTCAGGTAACTGTTTCCCCATTTAACCGATCTTGTAACTCTTACGGTTTCCGAGATAGCAATGCTGTCCAATATAAAAAGTAGCCACCCTATTTATGGTATAGTTAGAATACTAGAAAATATTTGATTGTTTTCTTTATTTTTATTTCGATCATTTTTTGAAAGATGACATTATAACAACAGCTGTATATAGAAAACCAACAAATAGGTACAAATCAGTATTAAAATTTCCACAGTAACCACTCTTATAACGTCAAATCAGGTTTAGTTAAATCATTACATGACAGAGCCAAAATCCAGTAAACTTTATTCAAAAAGTATTTCAAAAAAATTATCAAAATAAAAATAAAGAAAACAATCAAATATTTTCATGTATTCTAACTATACCATATATAAAGGGGTTATCAGAAAAATTAAGCAGAATCTGACAACAATACAAAATCAGAACCGTTTTTGAAACAAACAACCTTTTAAGAAGTATTTTGACGAAAACAAAACCTGATAATCGAATTCAAGAAACAAAAAACTGTGTATACAAAATTATTTGTGAATGAGGGAAATTTTACATAGGTGAAAGCTCAAGACCATTAAGTGTACGCATAGATGAGCATAAATCATACATAAAGAAAAAATAATTCAATAGATCTCAAATTTGTCAACATGCTTGACCAAAATAAATGATATAATATAAATTGGGAATCATCATCAATAATAGAAAAGGAATCAGTTCACACAAAAAGAAAAATTAAAGAATCAGATTACATACTATTTAATAAAAATGAGTGTGTTGCTAATTGTTCCATATAGAACCTAAGCATAGAACTAAGTTCATCTTGGATAAATACCTATGCTTAAAAAGAACACAAAACAAAAATAAAAGAATTCTTAAGAAAAGGAAAATAGACCTTCAATTTTTTATTTATTGTCAATTTTTTTACCAAAAATCAAATTTTACATTTTTTATGTTTTAATTTTTATAACTTGAAGACGATTCTAGGTTAAGAATCGAAACGTGTTTTATTGTATTATATGTTATTGATTTTTTCAGTAAATCTTTAAAAAATTTGGTTAAACCCAAAAAAATGGAATCCAATGAAGAAGAACCACTGAGAAACTACATATGTAATAGATGAACAAATACTATATAAATATTTATCTTCTATAACCGTCCTAAAATTTCAATAATAAATTGTCCTCTATATGTTTTATAATGAAATTAATTATGATACAGGAAAAATAAATATTACCGTCACCGGCGAATTCAAATATTCCTAAATCTTCTTTTTGTAAATCTTGATTACATTCGTAAATAATATATCCCATTTCTTGAGATTCTTGTGTTTCCTTATCTTTTTCTTTATTGTATTCAGAACTAATATGTTTAACTGGGCTCGTATCTCCACTTAATGGTTTTAGTGAGGTAAAGGCCATTTTTTCATCACAGACTAAAAAATTATTTATTATTTTAGTAATCAGTTAATTTTAATTTTAATTTAGTAATTAATTTTTAGTAAAATAAAATCTTACATTTTAAGCATCTGTTAGACCCCTTTCAGACGATCGGGTTTGACCTGTCAGGTTCCGTGCCGGATGAAAACCGAACAATTAAAAATTATTCATACGATTTGTATCCGGTTTCCATCAGGTTCCGTTTGATTAGTGGACAACTACGGTTTCAATCAGGTAAGAAACCGAAACCGTATCATGTGAAAAGGTACATATACATGAATGTATCTCTACTCATTCGGTTTTCATCCGGCACGGAACCACAGGTCAAACCCGATCGTCTGAAAGGGGTCTTAGTTATAAATTCAAAAAAGTATTTTTGTTGTAAAACATTTGGAATATTCAAGGTGTAAAGTTAAGTAATTAACAATAGATTTCACTCAATTCTTAAACCTTTTGCTGTAGAAAGTTAACATTTGTTGATCAGAAGAAAAGTTTAGAAAAGTTTGTTGGAAAAAGAAAGAAAATCGATTAATATAAATTACAGTTAATTAATTAACGAACGATATGAATTTTAATTGTTAATAAATGATATGGCTAAATATGGCTAATGTAACGAAACTATCAAAAGAAAACAACTGACCTTTTTTATTCTTTATTAATTGTAAACCTTACCTTTATTACTCTGTTCTAGCCATTGAGTAATTCTGTTTAATTTATCGATATCTGGTGCATTTTCTACGTTGTAAACAGTGAGCTTTTGAGAATAACTGGCAGTAACACAATTTTTTCCGCAATTACACCCTTTTTTATAAAAAAATCTTCTTCCTTTATCAGTACACGATGGTGTATCAAATAACTTTGATGCATCTAAAAAGGTTTTTAATAACCATTTTATAATTTTTTTCTTTTTTTCCCGCTCTTCCCGCGGTAATCAGACAAAAGAAAACTAATTGAAAATGTCACAATATACAGGGCGTGCCATTTCAAATAAATACGCCACATAAGTTTCTGACTCGTTATAAAAAATTCCAATTATTCTCCTACAAATTTAATTTGAAAGTCTTTTTTGTATAGGCCGACAGAAATACACATGGACGCGACTGCGCGACCTTGTAGTGTTAAAAGGTAGGTATGATCGGCCTGTACCGTTAATAATTAAAAAAATAGTTGGTGGGCCAAGATACAGTAAGACTGAAGAAGCCTGCACCATTTTTTTATTAATCATTTGACAGAAATTTTATTCCCGATAAAACTTGTTACTTTGCAAAAAACTTCCATTGGAATTGTCAAACTTTCAAATTTCTAAATGGTATAACGGGGATGACAAAAAATAGGAGTTTTGACTAAGCAGTAAATTACCCTTATTTTTGACATTATCAAAGAAGTTTATTTAGGAAAATTGTTAAGAACTAAATATTACACTCAAATTTTTTTGTTTTTAGCCTAGTTTAAAAAAATATCAACTCAGATGCATCTTAAGAATTTTCCTTTCATCACTATAACTTTTAGTTCGAAAAAATTTGAATTTATTCGGTATTTTTACACTATTTTCGGCATTTGTTAAAAATTGTTATGATTTTTGTTTTTTTTGTGTGTGTACCTACAGTTGATAAATTTACCCTGTATGTATGTATACAGAAACCACCACTTTGATTTATTTCAATAATATCAGTAAGCAAATAAACTTAATAAAACACAACAACTAAATAATACATCTGAGGAGCTTTACAATGACTTTAATAGTAGTGTAAATTAAAACCGTAGAAATAAAAAACTGAAGTACAAAATTGTTGAGAAACCAACTAACTAAAAAAATTAATTTACTAATCGTCATTCTTAAACTTATTACAGTGATGTAAAAAAGACCCCCTAAGGTGCATCTGATGTTAATATTTTTGTGAGCTAAGCTAAATATATATATATATATATATATATATATATATATATATATATTATTTGATACTGTCAATAATGAGGGTATTTTACTCTTGGTCAAAATTCCTGTTTTTTGTCCTTCTCTGCGTATATTATTTGGAAATTTGAAAGTTTGACGATTCCAATGGAAGTTTTTTGCAATGCCAACTTGTATCAGGAATTACAATGTTCTGTCAAATGAATAATAAAAATTTTATCCATATGGTACAGATTTTTTGAGTCTCACTGTATAATCAATCACCCTGTACTTCTTTTTGTTAAACTCTTTAGTTGCAAATTGAGATATTTTGATCAAAATCAACAAATTAACTCTAAAATTTTGATTTTAACATGCTGAATGTACTGTGATGAAATTTTTGTACAAAAGTTTATAAAATAGTTACTAGAGTTGAGCAAATTTTGACTAGTATTCCATAGAAAATAGAGTTTAATCTAAATAATTGCATTTGCAAAATAAAACTAGAAGATACTTAGTTGTCAATAATTTTGATTTTTCTTCTCTTGTGGTTGTTTTCGTGCTTTCGTATTTCGGTTGATGGAGTTCATCCAACAATTGCAACATTTTTTTTTTGTACGTGAGCCCATGATGAACACTTTAACACTGATAAACATGCACTGATTTGCCCTAAGATCGGCCGTTCCTTTTTTACGGCTTTTGTGATCGCGTTAGAAAAGAATAACATAAAAAATAAGACAGTGAAACACGTGATCAGGATGAAATGCGTTTGGTACGTCACAAGTTGGGGTTAGGTATGATAGATGTGTTTAGGACGTTTTGCTCTTTTTTATCTTTTAAGAATTTGTCTGATTGACCACTCATAAACCCAAGACGTCACAATTGGGTATACATAAATTAGAATTACTTTGAAAAATGTCAGAATATTAGAATTTTTGCTGGTAAAATAAAGGGCTAAGTGCATCTTTGATTTTCACTCTAATTGGAAGCTAAAACTTTATAATTATAATAATAATAATAATTTATTTGTGTAATAATTTGCATATACATTACAATAACTTACTAAAAAAAATTACACAAAAAAGGCTGAAAACAGCTTTGACCTATACAATAGGCCAGCTGGTCTTAGTTTCAGCCTTAAAACAATTACATAAATATTAATGAAATAAAAAGTGGATCTAAAAAAAAAGTAGAGGTTTAATATTTGAAAAAGTAATAAAATATAATTTCACTTTGAAAAAAAAAATCAAAAATTTAAAAACAATGTCGCTAACACAATTATTAAGAAAAAAAATATTACTTAATGAATGTGTTGTTGGCTCAAAAGATGTAATTTAAAATGACGCTTAAAAATTGAGAGTGACATTAGTTTGAAGGAAGAGGGTATATTATTATAAACTATGACAGTGATAGTTAAATGTAGTATAACTACCTACCTACCTATGGTGCAGAATTAATCAATATTTTCACTTTATGAGTTGCAATTGTATCAGTGGAAATGTATTTTTTTTTCAGAATTTAAAATTGGTAAATAATCTAACAAATTTTCATAATTTTACTATGACCAGACACATTCAAGATATGCACATAATAGCTTCGACATTGGTATGCCTTAAGCCGCATTTAGACTATGCAACATGTTTTATTAACTTGTGTTTTACAACAAAGTTTTCAACAAGTTTAAAAATGCAATTGAAAAGGTTATAAAACAAGCGTGTTGTACAACCAAATATCGTGTTTTATGGAACAAGTTGCAGTCTTCTCTGCACAAGTCGGTAAGATCAAAGGAAAATATGTGTTTTATAAACTTTTGTTTATCAACTTGTTGAAAACCTATAAGTATCGGCAACTTGTTCACAAAAACTGCTAATCAAATCTACATGGTCAGTGCGTTTTCACCTGTCGTCATCAAATAATCATAGATACTTGGTTTGTGATAGATACTGCGTACTTTTTTGTTTTTGGTGGTATGATGGAGTGGCTGGCGCCAACGTTTTAAAGCTAATAGGGACATACAAAGAAAGAAAACTTACCTGGGATCCACTCATGGACTATTTTAAAAATAGAAATAAACGGCACGACGCGCTTGGTCTTAGATAGATTAACTATATTTTCTGTCGAGAATGGGGAAAGTAAGAAGAAAATGAGAAAGCTGGAGTAAATCGGCTTACATATCCCTATCCTAACTTTTTTACTCTATCTATTGATGTAAGAATAAACATTATACGGAATGTTTAAAAATCATGTTTGTTTGACCTCCCTCTTTAAAGTTTATTTCTACAGTGTGGAACGTATGTATGGAATAAACTCATTTTTAGCGTTATTATGAACTTTACACTCTTTTCAACCCCTTCTTAATTATGACCAGACCTCCGAAAATTTTAAATAAGAAAGGGGTCGTGTAATACCTTTTTAAAAAAGATAAAAAAAAAGGATAAAGCAGAAATTAACAGTATAAACACTGAAGTCCTCTAAAATGTTTTACGAGAATTCCAAAATCGCCTTGTTAATTGTCAACAAGTGAATGTAAACATTCAAGTTTTTGTAAATTAAATTGCAAAAAACGTTCTAAATTCTAAATACTATGTGATATTCTATAGTTGTTTGTAGTCAAATAAAATTTCACATTTTCAAAACTGATTTTCTCAGTGATGAATGAAGCAAATTTAAAAAAGTATATATCGCTGAAAAGAGAATTAAAATCGCTTTCAAATAAGGCATCACACGACCCCCTTTCTCATTTAAAATTTTCGTGAGTGTGGTCGTAATTAAGAGGGGTTGAAATGAGGGCGTAATATTTTCATACCAAACATTGGCAAATTAAGAATAAAAATCGACCTATTTCAGGCTTTTTTCCGAAAATTCATAATAACGCTAAAAATGAATTTATTCCATACATGTTCCACACTAAATATCATCAATAATAGTGTAAAAAAAGTTAGGATAGGGACATGTCAGCCGATTTACCCGTTTCTTTACGATTTTGTTTAGATAACCGCTTAAACTTCAAAAATTACATTTTCAACACCCTATATCTCCTTAACTTATAGGTTTACCTCCTACATATAATAGTTCGTTGAAATCAGTGTTTCTGGAAGAATTCAAAAATGCAAAAAACGTGTTTTAATTATCAAAAAAAGGTATGCTGGCTTTGTTTGTAGTTATATGGTACACCTTGTATTTATAGAACTAATTTTAGAGTACGTAGGTTTAACCTTCGGACAACTTTTGTATATAATATATTTTTGTTCTTTTTAATAAAAACTTAAATAAGGCCGACGTCCTTTCTTAGTTGTTCGCCCGGTACAAACTGTACAAAACGAAAAATAAAACAAGTGCAAAGATAAAACGTGCTTAGTCATTCATTGTTACACGTGAACTGTCAAATTATTACCATATAGCAGCAGTCACTATTGCGTCGTCAATTAAAGCCATCATGTCAACTGAAATTTTAGGAAGCCGACAGTTAGTAATGATGTACAACAAATGTTGTTTAAAAACAAAAGTTCGATGTTTAGGTTTTAGGCAACATGTTTACTAAACAAAAGTTTAGGCAACATGTTTACTTAACAAAAGTTTAGAAAACATGTTGCATAGTCTAAATGTGGCTTAATGCAAATGCTTTACAGATTATATCAAATTTTTACAAGAATTTGAATATCTATAGTACCAAGGCAAGTTAATATCGACCAATTAACTTCTATTGTTTCAAATAAAGGTAAAGCGTCTCTGTCAAGGATTAACAGATAAAATTAATTTTTTTTTCATGTATAATGTCTTTCATATTTTAACTTACACTTTGTTTACTATTGTTTATTTTTTTACTCGCCCTCAGTAAGCACAATTATTGTGCAATAAAGTTTATTATTATTATTATTTTTCTTTTTTTTTTTGATGACACATGTCGTGGTAGTATTATTCCCCATTTCGCCGGATTTCTCAAATGAGGTGTCACTTGGACAGGGTTCGGCAGATGATCGCCGTTGTACCTAATATGACCGCCTTTTGCATCTAACAAATTGAACTCTCATGCAAACCCAATTCGTTGAGGTGAGTAGGGAGCTTTTTGTGGACTATAACCATTTGCAGATATGAACATGGGTCTTTTATTTCTGCAGGTCTTGATATTTTGAGAACTTTTGCTTGGAGGCTTTTCCGATATTATCATCCAGGGGCACTGAGAAATCGATGATAGAACAAGTTTGCTTCTCCTTGTTGATTACAATGATATCCGGTCTATTATGTTGAACTGGTCTATCTGTTATAATAGGTTGATCCCAATATATTTTTCACAAGTTATTTTCAAGGATAGGTGAAGGTTCATACTTATAGTAAGGCAACTGCTGTTGTAAAATACCTGTCTGTTGCGATAAAAGCTGGTGAATCATTTTAATTAATTGTAATTTGATTGGACAATACAACACACCCAGAGACTTGCCCGGGAATCGAAACCGGGACCTACGGTATGAGAGGCGATGACGCACCAATATATTTGTCAGTTTGACTGAAAATAAATATAATTGAATATCTATGATTGCCAAGGTTGAACCCGCGCTGGTTTGGCCTGTATTAAAAGATAGGCCAGACAATCGTGCATAGCAAGGTTATATTCACGGATAGTTTCGTTTCACTATTATACCATATGCTAAATACTGACTCTTTACATATAATTTTTTAATATCTGACGGTTATTAGTAATTTTTTGCACTCATGAAATCGATAACTTTGGCGCGTCAGACTGGAAAATAGCCTCACAGTTTTGGTCAGACAATATGAAAAGTTGTTTTTGCATTTTCTAAAGAAAATATTTTGAGAAAATCAGCTGGTTATTAATAAATTTTTCTATAGTGGTTTTTTCGATATATTCGAGGTGGCAAACATCTGGAATGACCCACGTTTTTTGTCAGGGAATTTTATTTTCGCGGTTTATTTAAAATGTTTAAGTTATTATATTAAAAAAACAGTATCTATAAATTTTTCACATGTCGGCCAAACGACTATCTACTCACTTACGACTGAATTCTCGAAAAGTCACTCGGACAGGTCGATTTTCATATCTTATTTTCAGCATTATACAAAAAAAAATTTTTACAGGATGATCCGTATTTGTGTAGTGACGTCATTCATATTTTTTTAAATGGGATACCCTGTATATTTTTACATTTTAATAATCTCCTTGAAAATCTGATTTCAGTATTACACTTCTTGATGTCTAAAAGATCTGTAACCACTTGAAAATTTGATTTTTTCTGGTAGCAAAACAGATGAAAATCGATAAAAAGGGCTTACATGTCCCTATCCTAACTTTTTGAGATGTACCTACCTATATACAATGGCATAAAAAATATTTGACAGTATGATCAAAGAATACGTCAATAGTTTTGATCACCCTGTATCAAATATTTTTCATGCCATTGTATACATCTCAAAAAGTTAGGATAGGGACATGCAAGCGCTTTTTCTCGATTTTCATTGGTTTTGCTACCATAGCCGCCTAAATACACAAAAATCAAATTTTTAAATAATTATAAATTCAAAAACATATGAGTGACGTCACTACACAAATATGCATAATTCTGTATAAAAAAAATTCTTGTATAATGCTGCAAATAAGAAATAAAAATCGACCTGTCCGAAGGACTTTTCGAAAAATATCAAATATTTCTCGTCTGCTGTACCTCATCCGTGGACACACTGTAGATTAGAACAACTAGATAAATTAAGATTTGTCAAAAATCTAATGGAAAAAAACATTCAATAACAAATAATAATATAATACCAGAGGTCCTACATATCTGTAAGAAAAAACTAGAACTTGACTTTCTAGAAGAACGAGAAATTAAGAAGTATTCTGTTATCCTCAGTAGACGCTATTAAATGAACAAGTAAATCTTGGAACCTCTTCACTTTTGAACCGTCTTCTAATCTAGAAATTTGTATTGTGAACTTTCTTTTAAACTAAAATAGTTTAACTTAAAGTGGTTCAAAACAGATGGTACCAACATTTCAAAAATAAAGGGCCTTTATTCCTATTTTCTATGGTTACATCAATTTGTTTATGATATGACATTGTCAATTGAGAATAATTTCTTGTCTCCTGAAGTTGCAAATTTATATTTATAGATAAGTATTATTTTAAATATAGTGGAATTTTTGAATTTTATTTTATTTAAAATCTTATTTGGTGTCTCTCTTGTAAAAATTTTGTGCTTCTACGTTAAGCCGTTTCGGCTGTGAGTTGCTCGTACAAGTCATTATAACTGAATAATTTCACAAAATCGTTTCACACATATTTTTACACACTTAGAATGCCACAGTTAATTGAAAACAGTTCGAAAACACAAGACGTCACTGCTAATGTAATACCTAAACAAATAACATTCACACCAGAGGGCGCTTTTATCAGTGTTTTTGTTTAACGCCACAGTTAATGTAGAATAAGAAAAAATACACAACCTGATTTGAACATACACTGTGGCGCATTTTTTCAAAAGTAGTTAAAGTAGGTACGGTTCGATTCGTCATAAGACAAGCAGACCAAAAATGCAATAAAAAATTGTGGCGGCCTGCAAAATGCGTCACAATTTGAGTATACCGCCACAATTGAGTCCTATTCTCACACAGTGCGCCACAGTTAATGTTACACACACACACACACACACACACACACACACACACACACACACACACACACACACACACACACACACACACACACACACACACACACACACACACACACACACACACACACACACACACACACACACACACACACACACACACACACACACACACACACACACACACACACACACACACACACACACACACACACACACACACACACACACACACACACACACACACACACACACACACACACACACACACACACACACACACACACACACACACACACACACACACACACACACACACACACACACACACACACACACACACACACACACACACACACACACACACACGCACACGCACACGCACACGCACACGCACACGCACACGCACACGCACACGCACACGCACACGCACACGCACACGCACACGCACACGCACACGCACACGCACACGCACACGCACACGCACACGCACACGCACACGCACACGCACACGCACACGCACACGCACACGCACACGCACACGCACACGCACACGCACACGCACACGCACACGCACACGCACACGCACACGCACACGCACACGCACACGCACACGCACACGCACACGCACACGCACACGCACACGCACACGCACACGCACACGCACACGCACACGCACACGCACACGCACACGCACACGCACACGCACACGCACACGCACACGCACACGCACACGCACACGCACACGCACACGCACACGCACACGCACACGCACACGCACACGCACACGCACACGCACACGCACACGCACACGCACACGCACACGCACACGCACACGCACACGCACACGCACACGCACACGCACACGCACACGCACACGCACACGCACACGCACACGCACACGCACACGCACACGCACACGCACACGCACACGCACACGCACACGCACACACACATACACACACACACACACATACACACACCTATACTTGGCTCGGGGGTCTTAGGAGGTCTTTACTGTTTAAGATATGTTACGAGGTCCACTTTAAAAAATATGTTTTTAAATAAAAAATTTATCAAACACTCCATATTTTACCTTGATATTTTCAAATAACACTATACACACGGCAAACACTCGAAAAAAATTTTTTTTGTCAGTAATCAAAATATTTTGCGAGGTATCCAATTTAATCCATAGCTACGAGGTTCGCCTCCAATCTACCGAGGATATATGAGGTCCTAATGATGATAATGACGTAGCATCTGTGTAAGAAAATCAATACACCGTTAAATAAGGTTATGGGGTCTTCTAAATAATGGGTCTGTTCCTACAAAAAGTCACAGACTTGCTACCAGTAAGTTACTGTTGAACCCTGTAGTTCAGCATAGCCAAATCAGAATCAGAAGTTTGTTGGAACGCTTAAATTATGACTGCGCACGCTCGTGACGATAACTTGCAGTTTCTGGCTATTTCTGACTGCTTGTAGGAACAGACCTATTATGTTCAATTTTATTTGACACTGACTGTTTTTATATTTTTTTAAATAGATACGTGTAAAATATATAAGGCAGGCAGACCTGACTTAGTCCTATAACTCTTATTCTATAAACCCTAGAATTTCGTTTAAAAATATTTATAACAATATTAAAATAATTGTTTTTCCAACTTTTGATTTTTACCTAGAAAATATATATATATATTTCTATATCATTTTTTTACAATAAATTAGATGTCAGTACATTAATTTTGACATTTAGCTTTAAAAACTATTGGATCACGCTATATGCATTTACATATTTTTGAACATTACTTAGGTTTTATGGGATAAGATTTATGCGACTACCATATTTATTAGTAAAAATAAGATCTCCATAGTAAGTAAGGTTACTAATACAAATAATTTTGAAAGGAAGGGAAAAAATAAAAACCTTACGGTAATGAAACAAGAATACCTAAATTTACATTTTTTTAAATAGTGTCGTCTACATAGTGTTACTAAATTGGTATGCACTCACTATAAGGAAAACTTGTTTATATCAGGTAATGTTATTCTTGAAAGTTAGTAGGACTTTGCCTACAAGCCAATTTTCATGGATTTAATGTTAGAAATTATAATTTTTTTTTAAAGGTATGTAGAAAGTATGAATTTAGCTCAAGAGTTAAGTCAACTTATTTTTAAAAATACAGAAAAATGTTATTTAGAAAAATTGTTTAGGATCAAAATTTATTTGAAAATTCCGAAATAATTGAAGACACGATTGGATAAAGGTGCCATGTCATAAAAAAATATTTCTAAAAAAAACAAGTTTAAAGTTTTACAATTGCATTAGGATATATGGCTCATGATACCTTCCTAACTGATGAATAGCCGTTATTTATCAAAATTGAAAATCAGAACTATCACAAACAGAAAATTTAGTATATATATGAACTATAATAGGCCATAAAAAAATTTTTTATTCAAAAAAATGTGACATGGCACCTTTATCTACTTCTGTCTTCAATTACCTTAAAATAATTTTTTTAACGAGTGAACCTTTTTTGAATAATTTTATATGCAGTATAATGTCCACTAATATTTGATAGTTACGGAAACAAGTAAGGATTAGACCAGAGATAATAAAAGATGTCACTATTAACAAATATCGTGCGGTTCTGAATAAGACATATTCTAAGGGACACAGGAGGGTATAATATCCGCTGTTGTATATGCCTTTTCCATTATTCTCGTTTTGTTTACAAAATTATTTATATAAAAGAAGTTATAATATTTCAACCTATTTTATTGCAACTGAACCCAAAAAATTTTGAATCATTAGTTATATCAAATTTAAGTAAATTATATGCAATTTCACTAAGTTAGATGTAATAACTTTCAATAAATTTCCAAATTTAGTAATGTTAAGTTGGAAGTGGCAACAGAGCTTATGCCGGCATGGATATCTACGTTGTTTATTATAAGCGCACATTGCGTATACACATTTATTCATTGATAAAATAAAGTTGTATCTGCGTAAAATCCTTCTTTATCCTCTCTCTTACTTCTCACCATTCGTCTCCTCGCCGGGGACCTACAAATGGAGCGTATTGATTGTCGAATTATTTTTGCCGTCGTGAATATTATATTTTATCTATGAATAGGTATATCTGTTATCTCTGGGTTAGACACTCTTCACTTCTGGTGTTAATTAGATTTAGGTTAGGTCGCAATTTTTCTGTTAAAAGAACAGGCACGTGTCGCGGCCCATGGTGGAACCTCCCAGCGGTCATTCATCCACGACGTGACCGGAGAATCACTGCTTAACTGTTGCGAGTATGTGGATGCACACTAAGCTCGCAGCTAGCCTCTCCGGCTTTATTTAGTTATAGTTTTATTCCATTTTGCTTCTGTCAACATTATGTGTATACAAAACCTTCGTAAACCATTTCGCTTCCACAAAGTTAAATAATGCGTCAAATTTGAGAATGTATTTTATAAGAATTTCGTCCTGAAGCATTGTAGCACATTTCTTAACATACAGTACTTATTATTTCGTATTAGGCATAGCCGTGCATTCACAGAGAACATGTGGAAACTACGATATCCATGCTATCGCTATGCTCACTGATATTCGGTTCGGCTAATAATCCACCATTATATCTTGTCGACAACTGGCTGTTGCACCGTTGCCATTTTGTTAACTTATATATGCCTTATGTATGCCTAACACGAAAAAATAAGCATCTTTAAGGCACAAGACGGTGTTTTAAAAAGATTATTTTATTTATAATAATAATAATAATAATAATAATAATAATAATAATAATATTAATAATAATAATAATACTCTCCCTAATTCACCCCCTTACGAGTGAATTTCAACCCCTGAAGTCGACTGAACGACTTGTGTAGGGGAAGGGACGGCTATTCTTATTATTTGCCGTGGCGCTCCGGGGCGACTTAAAGATGATTGATGATGCCGTTTGACTTACAGGTGAGGAAAACCTCACCCACCATCATCGAGACGGTAATGCATGGCGATTTTTTAATCTGCATGTCATATCAACAGAAATTGAATTTCTATTAATACGGCACACATCAAATCCTAAACCAAACCATGCAATCTAATTAAAAATCCACATGGTCTGATCTGGGATTCGAAGCCCAGCAGTCTCAGACTCATAAACTTGCCTATAAATGAATATAAGCGCGTTAGACCGCTACACTACCGACCAGCTTCTTTAAAAACGCTTTGTTTTAACAACTGATAATTGTATGTTCTTAATTCGGATTAAACCTTCTCAATTATTTGAACTGGTCGATAAAGGTGAGAAAGCAGTAGGCAATCACGGTCTCGTTGCATCGCGGTCTGTACTAGTCTCGGGCGCGCAGTTTTCCGAGATTCTATGAAAAAAAAAGAAGGAGAATGCAATGCGAGCGAGATCACCAAGTGGAAATGCATTTTAAACTATGGAGAACTTCACTGTACGCGCACGAGACTAGCACAACTCGCTAAGTGACAGAACCGCGATTGCCTAATGCTTCCTCAACTTTGTGCTCTTGCAGTATTTTTGATCATGTCCTAATCGGTTGAACAATGCTTCGCTATGTCTAAGAATTGTTTGATTTTGTATTGATACTAAAAATATTTAATCATGCGACATCTGCCCCAAAAAAAATTCTATAAAGTTTTGTGATACTTGTGGATCTAATGGTAAAAGCAAGGAATTATTTGACGATCTTATAGAACAGTTCGGTATTAAACTCAAACATTTGTTGAATTCACATCATCTTCGATGAATTGCTAAATATTTGTTTGAAAACAAAATTGACAAGTTATTTAAGACGTACTAATTAATTCATATAATATTTAGACACTAACAATTCTAATTTATTTATTACACTTTAACTTTTCATTACAATACTGTAAACTAAACTGTCTATATACAACTGACTTCCGCGACACTCGCGATATTTATATCAAGCCAACTCTGTAACCAGATTACTCGAGACGGTGTGGAATATCCTAGACTTCCATCTCTATGACTCAACGTCACATACCTACCGCTTGTTCTGGTATATTCGAGAGGCGTCTGATTGTCTCTATATTGTCAGCGAGCCGCCAGACTCCATACCGCAGGAGTAAACAACAGACAAGGTAGGTTTTCGCGCGACATTATATAATCTTGTTGATTTATTACTATGTATTTCAGATCTTTTAGGAACTATTTCACCTTCACTACCTGTCATAGCTTAAATATGCCATTATAATATTTTTTCTACGTTATCGAGTACTCTGCTTTGGTCTCGACGTTAATAATTCTACTAAAACTGGCACTAAATATGCTTCAAATATGTAAATTGCCTAAAACATTCGTATGTGTTTTTCGAAGGACAATTCAATGCCAATGAGAAAATACCTCTCAAGACGCTTTAACGGTGGCATAAGGGGGTAAATCATTATATTTTTAAACCTTAGATAATTTACTTCAATCTCGATTTTTCAGTAAAAAAAATCTATACATATTGTTAAGCTCAGTACTCTTATCAGTACAAATTTTACTCACTTATCAAGTTTCTTTATTTATTTACATTTACTTTAACATAATATAATAATAAAATTTAATATTATTTAATTTTTTGTGTGCCATCCACTACTACGGTTATTGGCCTCGTGTTCTTTGTAGGCTTTGTTAATGTTTCTCAGCGACACTTTAGGTACAGCATTATTAATTAGAACACAACAGTGAATGGTCGAGTGGTGAATCCTGCCTATGCATTAGGATTAATTTTTTATTAGCTAAATTAAATGAAAATCCCTTATATCCGAAAGTCGAGACTCTAACCACTGAGTCAACCGACCACCCACCTCCTTATTATATATATAATTGTCTTTTTAATTTTTCTTTTATTTGGTGTAATCGGCATCAACTACTTAGATTATTAGCATCGTGTTCTGTATAGGTTTGGCGGTGTTTCCCAGCGCCACTTTAGGAAAATCACTGATCATTAGAACCCAATAGTGTTTTGTTTTTTTTTCGGTGCTCAAGCAAAATATTAATCTACATATCGCCGTTCCGGTAAAACAATGACGCAAGTGTAAAATTGTGACATTTTGATTTTGACATGTCATTAGTTTCCAAATTAGTCTCTCTATACGGTATAACAACGGCGAAATTTTATATTCACTCCCAGCCATCTAGATGGTAGTTACGTCAGTTTTCAAATATTAATGTTTTCCCCTCCACTTTTGAAAAACAATAACATATGAACAGTTGTGTCTGCAAATTTAAGGAAGACATTACTTACTCCATGGTTAAATGTCGTATTTGATATTTAGAACAAGTTTTTTGTGATTTATGTGCCCAAATTTGGAAGTAATAACATTCGTTTTTTGTCTCTCCTGAAAAATTTATAATTTTGCATTTGCGTCATTGTTTTACCGGAACAGCGATATAGAAAAAGAAATTCTCACCAAGTTTGAGCTCTTAATATTAATTTTAAGTACTTACTATTTAAATTTAAACTTTTACCATTTAAAATGCATTTAACTTTTTTTTATTTTTTAAATTTCTAATGCTTACCCACCTTTTACAATAATACAAATCGGTTTGATGGACCTCGTGGGAAATTTCATGCTCTTCGAAATTGCTTTTGTGTTTTTTTTGTGTAACTCGCACTGGTTCACCAGTAGAAGTCGTCAAAGTAGAGTTTGTGAAAACAAAATATTTTTTTCCATTTTTTCGAGCACACCGTCAAAAGTGAGGAGATAAAAGGGCTGGCTGATAAAAAAAAATTATCCGACCAATATTTAATGAATTTACAGCCATTTTTATACCTGAAAACGTAAAAAATTGATAAATAATAACTCATAATGTTATTTAGATTAATTTTTTTCTATTGATTACCATTATGTTTCCCTACACTAAGAACTTTTTTAGAATTATTATGATTTCTTACTCATAATGAATATAATTTCGAAGAGCGTGAAATTTCTCACAAGGTCCGATTTGCAATATTGCAAAAGGTGGATCAGCATTAGAAATTTTAAAAAAAATATATTTTTTTACATGCATTTTAAATGGTAAATACTTAAAATTGACATTAAGAGCTCAAACCTGATGAGAATTTCTTTTTCTATGTGTAGATAGTTATTTTGCTTGAACACCGAAAAAAAAAAATTTACGGAAATGAATCACCCTAATGGTCAAGTGAAAAATCCTACCTATGCATTAAAATTAATATTTAATTTATTAAATTAAATAAAAATGCGTCACCATATACATATAATTATTTACACAAGCACGGTTTTCCTTGTTTTTGGCAGACTCCTCTGTACATTTCAAAATATGCTAAATATGTACAATAAAAGTTAGCTATATACACTATTTCACTTAACACAAGAATGAGTAATAACGAGACCCTAAGAGGTCCTGAGGATACACATTGTTTAATAGGACAATTGCAGGAGGCTAGCTATACAAGGTCCTGGTGTGTATGAGTAGGCCCTCGCAAAAATATTTGATGTTGGAATACGTGTGTTTCAGATTATTTCAGACGAATATTTTGCGAGGTATCCAAACTACTCCGTAGCTACGAGGTTCGTGTCCAATCTACCGAGGATATGTGAGGTTCTGATAATGGTAATGACGTCGTATCTGTGTAAGAAAATTAATACGCCGTTAAATAATGTTCTGCGGTCTTTTACACATTAAAGATATTCAGATTTGTTTGACACAGACTATATTTTTTTAAATACACATGTGTGAAATATATACGGCAGGCAGATCTCTGACTTCGTCTTATAACTCTTATTCCATAAACCCTAGAATTTCGTTTAAACATATTCATCAAATATATTAAAAAAATAGTTTTTCCAACTTTTGATTTCTACCTAAAAAATATATTTTTGTACCCTTCTCTTAAAATAAATCAGATGTTAGTACATTAATTTTGACATTTACCTTTAAAAATTACTGACTGACTGACTGAATATTTTAGATTTATGCGACTTCGACAGATGTATAGTGGATATGCTGTACTTTGTTTATTTTAATTCGTAGGTATCTCTCATGGTTATTAATAATTGAATAAAACAAGGTAGGTAATGTTATATTAGTTTTTTATTAAACAAAAAATACAAATTATTTTGAGAGAAAAGGAAAAAAAAATAAAAATAAAGAGCATTCGGAAATGAGGCACTTAAACTTTACATTTTTTTAAAAATAGTTTTAAATTACTATCGCCTACATAAGGGTCTATTATGTAACAATTCCTTTATATTTAACGGCCTTTAAAAATATTGACGGCCTATAAAAATATGTTCGTATTCGTTAATTTACTTCTGTCATTATTTAAACAGATTTCTTTAAGATAATCCTGTAATGTATTTTAAAGATCCGTTTAAATAATGACAGAAGTAAAGAAGAAAATATTTTTAAAGGCCGTTAAATATAAAGGAATTGTTACAGAATAGACCCCATACACTGTTATTAAATTACTGCGCTACACAAAGTTTGTATTTTATCTCGTATCTCATTTAATTTTAAATTTAATATTTTGTGAATAGTGAATATAAAAATTTTATAATTTAAAATTATTATTCGAATCGAGGTAAAATACATGTAACTATGCAAATATTTTAGATTTACAAAATAGTGCCATTTTGCATCAGACAAATTGTATAGTTTAGCCTAACGTAAACTGCGCTTCGCATATTGTCATTAGAAAAAAGATAAAAAAGTATTTTATTAAAATATATGGGGCTTTCATATAGATTTCATATTTCAAAAAATATTCTCAAAGACGTTTTAAAAATAAGGCTATTTTCCCTTGCAAATGAAATATAAATAGTAACTGAGTAAATATATTTTTGAAAGCTTAAAATTTCAACACAAATTAATTTTTCTAAGAAATTAAAAATAAACAAAATTTCCATATGGGCAAACTAATTATTTCACACTGTTTAATTTTATTTATTATAATACTGCATTGTCTCTCTTAATTTTATTATAAATATAGTCTTTAATATTCCTCCAAGGTCTATAAGAAAGTAGGTTTCCTTCTCCAGAAAAAAATCTGTTTATATCGCTTTTTTGGGGAACGTTTTTCATAAATATAAACCTCTGGAAGAAAGTTTCTGTTAAATCGCGCTCTTTTTTAGACCACGGCTTTTTAATTAGTCTTTTCTGTTCCCTATCATTCGATATTCCCCTTTTTATTATATTTCGTTTTTTATTTTTAGTTTTTTCAGGTTTTCCATTCGTAATGATTTCGTTTTCCTCATTTCCTGCAACTGCGATATCATCAAATTGTTCGTCATGAACTAAATATGAAGGACCTGCTTCATTTAAGTCGACGTTAATTTGCGAAAAATCTTCAAAAGAATCTATTTAATCGTTTTCACTCTCGGAGTTTTCGTCTTCACCTTCATCTTCAAAAGTTATTTCATCTAAATTTTTTCCTTTCATTTCACCTAATTTTGCTTTTTCCAAATTTAGCAACAATTTGTTAATTTTTGATAGCTGAAGAGTTTCGTCAGCTAAACGATAATACTCCCTGTGCACTCGAATGTCATGGCCCATAAATTTGGCAAGATTATCAAGTTCGTGTTCTCTTAAATTTAATAGTTGAGCCATAACAGCTACATGTTTTCTTAATTTTGTGGAAGTTAGTGTACTAACATTAACACAACCTGAAGCTTTTGTCCATTTTTGAATTATTTTGTGGGTAGGATAATGACCACTAACATTTGATAGTGATGGAAATAAGTAAGGGTTAGACTTTACCACTCCACATTCTTCACGTCTGGTGTTTATTAGATTAAGGATAGATTGCAATTTTTCGGTTAAGAGAACAGGCACACCGCGGCCTATCTTTCCTTTTATTTCTAATCTAATTAGGGATTGACTTAATTGTTTTTCTGATTCCGTTAAAATTTGAAAAATATCAGAATTTGGGTCACATTTTAAAGCCGATTCGTAATCTTTAAGAAGCATATATTGTACTTCACCAACGCGTCTTCTATTTAAAATTATTGTCATGACAAGACTAATTTCAACTAAATTTTTAAAAGCCAAAATATTAGGGCCTCCTTCTAGATTGTCCTGTTCAATAATAATCTGTTTATTTAAATATTTATTCAACTTTTGAATGTCTCTAGTCAAAGGTACAGTTTTTCTTTTATTCCATTTTACTTCAGCTAATGTTCTATGAGCATGAGACGAAACCTCCGTAAACCATTTTGCTTCCATAACGCATAAAAATGCTTCCAATTCGGGAATGTATTCTCTAAGAATTTCGTCCTGAAGGTAGTCCCCTTTCAACATTGTAGCACATTTCCTAACAGATATTCCCACCTTTAAGGCATAAGACGGTTTATTAAAAAGATTAGTTTCGTTATTAAATTCAGCTTCTTTAAAAACGCTTTGTTTTAATAACTGATAATTGGAAGCTCTTAATAGTTGGCTTAATTTAGTTACATTCGGATTTAGTTCTTTAGCTTTTAATACAAGCCTTCCCAATTCTCTGCACCGGTCGATAATGGTTCTGTAGTATCTTCGGTCATGTCCTAATCGGTTGAACTCTGTTTCGCCATATCTAAGAATTGTTTGATCTTGTCTCAGTACTAGAAATATTTGATCATGCAACATTTGTCCCAAAATTTTTTCTTTAAAGTTTTTTGACACTTGTGGACCTACTGGTAAAAGCAAGAAATTTGTTGATCTAATAGACCGGTTCCGTTTCATACTCAAACAGTTATTAAATTTACATCGTCTTTGATGAATAGCTAAATATTTCTTTGAAAACAACTGAAAACAAAATTGGCACGGTATATAATCTTTTGTTGTTTTATAAGTATGTAGTCCGGGTCTTCTTTAAGTAACTATTTCACCTTCACCGCCCGTGATAACTTGGGTATTCTGTTTAAAAACGGCCTTGTTTTGAAGATCCGCTATTAAAATATTTCTTTGACTAGAATTTTTCTCAAGGCTTAGAATTCTTGCTACCTCAACCTCATTTGAGTGTTTCCTGTACCAATGTTTAGGAAGTTGAGTAAATGCCTTACTGCAGAAGAGACATACAAATCTTTTGTCCCATTTTCTCTTCTCGTTTCCAGTCCATGATATCTTACTTATTTTTAAATCGTTGTTTTCTATTTCACATGACCCTTGTTTCGATGCTCTTCTTTGTTTTTCTAGATTTTTACATTCCTTGTTCACTTCACCATTGTTGAAATTATATCGTTTTCTTTTCTTTTTATTTTCTTTTTCATTTTCATCATTGATTGTAGTTAATGACCCTTCAATCAGGGTTTTCGGCAATTTTGCCAATTTTTCATTTCTATTTTTGGATACATTTTTGTTGCAACTGTAAAGAATCTTTTGTTTTTCATTTTCTTTTTTTTTTCTTGATATTTTTTAACATAATTTTTGTGTTTAACCGTATTTACATTTTCAATGAGTTTTATCGCATTGTCCGAGATTTCTTGTTCAGAAGATAAATTTGATGTTGACAGAACATATTCATCACTGGTAGCATTGTACGAATAGGGATCAGACTTGTCGTCAGAAAAATTACTTTGACGTTCTGTATTTTTTTCAGAACTATTATTAGCAGATTCGTTGATTTTAAAAACGTCAGCAGTCTTTAAATCTGTATAAATCAGTTGTGGTGAAGAAAATTGTCATAATTTTCTGAATCTTTTATGATGATTTCTGATATTATATTGATATTTGGGCATTTCTTTATTTCGACATTTAGTTGTACCGGGGACAACGATTAATTGTATGCATTGAAAAACTCTGTACTGCCTATATCAACATCTAGAGAATTTTGTGTAGATGTCAATATATCAGACTCACTTACGTGAAAGTTTTCAACATAATTTGTGTCAGATTGTGGTATTGGCTTACGACTGAAACTGGTTTGGAGAATTTTCGAATTATTTGTGTCTAAAACTAAATAATTTGGCTTTGAGTTTAACTGCATGTTAAATGTATTTACTTGAATTTTATTATGATTGTTAGTTGGATTTATATTTATCTCCAAAGGATTTTCACTAACTGTTAACATATTTAATTCACATTGCTCAACTCGTTTGACAGTATTATTGGAGATATTTTTGCTACTTGTATCAGATAATAATGCGTTTTCAGTAGAATTTAATAAATTTAAATTAAGTGATGCTGAAGAATAAAAATTATTGACAATTTCAGAGTCATTTATAGTTCTGTTCACCTAATTTCAAGAGTGTATGCATTTCGCCTGAAGAAACTTGCTCACTTGGATTTTCTGGGTTATGTTGGTGAACTGATTGGTCAGTGTCCTGTGTTGAGGTACCTTGTAATGATTGGCATAAACTGTTATTGTCGTGAAGAACTATTTTTTTTTGGAATTTCTGTTTTAATTTTGTCGAGGCTTGTATTGCAAGACTTTCGCCAACACCTGTAAGTAAGAAAAAATTAAAAAACTAATAATTTCGATGACATCATATATCATATCATGTCCTATCATATCATGTAATATCATATCATGTCATGTCATATCATGTCATATCATATCATATCATATCATATCATATCATATCATATATCATATCATATCATATCATATCATATCATATCATATCATATCATATCATATCATATCATATCAATCATATCATATCATAATCATATCATAATCATATCATATCATATCATAGCTACTCATCATAAGTAAATAATGACGTATTTTTGGATTTTTCACATTTTAGAAGGAAGGAATATGGGGAGTAACGTAAAAATAAAACAAATAAAAAATATAAAAATAAATGAAAATAAATAAAAATAAATAAAAATAAATAAATATAAATAAAAATAAATAAAAATAAATAAAAATAAATAAAAATAAATAAAAATAAATAAAAATAAATAAAAATAAATAAAAATAAATAAAAATAATTAAAAATAAATAAAAATAAATAAAAATAAATAAAAATAAATAAAAATAAATAAGAATATGGTAAAAATTATTAAAAATTATTAAAAATTATTAAAAATTATTAAAAATTATTAAAAATTATTAAAAATTATTAAAAATTATTAAAAATTATTAAAAATTATTAAAAATTATTTAAAATTATTAAAAATTATTAAAAATTATTAAAAATTATTAAAAATTATTAAAAATTATTAAAAATTATTAAAAATTATTAAAAATTATTAAAAATTATTAAAAATTATTAAAAATTATTAAAAATTATTAAAAATTATTAAAAATTATTAAAAATTATTAAAAATTATTAAAAATTATTAAAAATTATTAAAAATTATTAAAAATTATTAAAAATTATTGAAAATTATTAAAAATAATAAAAATTAATAATCATTAATTTTTTAAATTATAAACGCGTGCAAAGCCGCGGGCAAAAGCTAGTTATTTTTTAAAATAGTTTATTCACATAGTTTATGCAATAGGTTTCAGCGCTTGATTTATTCATAGAAATATAATATAGTTCTTGGTGTTAAAAATTTTCGCTCTAAGAAAAAAAGAAAAAGTGGGTATTTGTCGATATCACTGAGAAAGAAATAGGTTAAAATAATAAAAAATTCCAAATATTTGAAGTGAAAAGTATTTTTGTTGTTTTCACCAAGAATTATTGTTATGTTCGATACATTCAAAATCTAGTACTTAATGAACTCTCCGATTATTTATAAACCAGCTTGAAGACAACAAAGTTTGCACAAAACTTATATCATCAATTTTTAAGCCAATAAGCTCTAAACAAACTAGTTTACATACTCATTGAACGTTTATAGAAATCATCGAAATAAATAAATAAAAAAAAAACTTTCAATATTCTAAAGTCATAAAATACTTTTGAGTATAATATTGTTCTGTTATGTTATGTTATGTTGAGAATGGGGTGTTAATACACTGCGACCTAAAAGATCTATTGTGCCCCCTTCTGTCGCCACTGCACTAAGGAAATGTCTCAGTGCCTATAGCGGCCCTTTCAATCCTATTTTCTCAAGAAAGTGTAGGATTTGAAGTGGCTTCAAGTTAGGTAAATATCCCTCTTTTATTTGGTATCCTCCTAGTTATAGTGCTCTTGGATTCTGGAGTGCTACACATTCAGTTAGGATGTGAATGGAGGTTTCGTCCTCCTCCTCACAGAATCTGCACTCACTATCCTCTATTACTCTCAGTTTACTTAGGTGTCCTTTTAGTCGGCAGTGCCCGGTAAGGATCCCTGTTACAATACGTAGCCTGTTCTTGCTCAGGCAGATGCAGGCTTCCGATCTTTTTTGGTTATATTCACCCAGAAGTATCTTGGCCTGTCTCAGCCCCAAGAGATTGTTCCAATTATCGGTTCTTTTACTACGCAATTCTTTTTTAATCTCTCCTAATATTATGTTACTGCTGATACCGCAGAACGGCTCAGGTCCTACAAAGGGTGTTTGAGTCCCTTTCCTTGCAAGACTATCTGCAATCTCGTTACCCTGTAGCCCGCTATGTCCCGGGACCCAAGTGAGAGTAACTCTATTTTTCTCGCCTAGCTCATTCAATTGTTCTAGTCATCTCCAGACCATTTTTGAGCTGATTACGTAAGAACTCAGCGCTTTGATGGCTGAGACATGATGATAATAATCTCTTGTCTATGATAGTTTCTCTCGATGTTAAACTGGATACACTTCTCGATGGCGTGAATTTCCGCTTGGAAGATGCTTGGGTATTTTCCCAAGCTTTCGGAGTGCTTGGTTCTCGGCCCATACACTCTTATTCCAGTTCCTTCTATGGTTTTGGAACCGTCCGTATACCACTGAATAGCACATCTTTCGGTTGCAAGCGCGATGGATTCTTGGCTCCATTCTTTCTTGCAGCCCAGCTCTGTGGTTTTGAAGTTTTTCACAAAACTGTACTTCTTTTGCATTTCATCCTGGGGCATGTCCTAGGTATCTTTAGTCCTGTTAAAAGAGCGGTATGCTTTTACGAAATTTACGTATCCCTTTTTCACGATAATATTTTCTATAGCAATAGTTTTTTTTATAATTAACAGTATTTATGACTGAAAAATTTAAATGTATTGAAATATACTAAAAAATTTGAAATGGTACGTACCTTTTTTGTAAGTAAGTTGTATCTTCCAATTTTGATTGTGCATTGTTTGAGTTCATAAGGCCTAAAAAAAATAAATATTTTCATTAATATTTGTTTATGAAAAATGTATAAACTACCAAAAAGTTATTTTTTCTACGATCACTATCCAAAGTAGGTTTTTGCGCTTCGAAATCCAATTGCAAAGTTGACGTTTTCGGCAAGTTGATATTAAGTAAGAGCTTCGTCGCTCGCCGAGCGACAAATTGACA
>OV651814.1:98730799-98998299 GCA_927349885.1 Psylliodes chrysocephalus | reverse complement strand
AGTAAAATCCCGTTTATAACGGTAAAACAATTCAAACCAAAAAAGAACTCGTACAAACACAGCTACTGTCTTGAAATCGTCTTCAAAAATTAGATTTCGTCTTAATTTTACCAAATTAAAATGGCTTGCCAATCCATTTTTACAATTCAAAATCTTTGAATATCAACAATATATTGAAAAGAAAAACTAATAAACTAGGAATTTTCGTAATAAATGGTTGAACATACTGGACTTAAATAATTCACGAACTACTATTAGAGATACGTACCTATTAAGAATTATTTCCATCTTTGTCGGTCCATTTAGTAGAACACAGTGCAGATGAATATAATCCGTTTCACCAGAGAAGAATACACCTGAAGTTGCAGTCGTATGTGCGAACATGTCGTCATAACCAGCGCCATATTATAAATTTGATGTTTGACTTCAAATCAGTAGCGTAACCATTGAAGAGGAGAAAATTAATATTAGAAATGAAAATAATTATCGACATTTTTCAACTCGTGAAGTAATTGTAAATAGTTTTTTTAATGATTGATTATAATTGCAAGTTAGGTAGTTAAATGTGTTTTATTTTCTGTAACTAAAAATATAAAATCAAGAAAATTTTTATTTTTTATATATTTAATTTAATACCTATAATAAACAGGTGAAAAAATAATTTGTCGAATTTCTTTTAAATACAAAAACATTTATGTTTATAAAAAATTATACTAAATATATTAATTATTGGTAATGATTTAAAAATTTGTTAAAAAAAATATTAAAAAAATATATAAAAATATTTCTAATTCTTGAAAATCAACTCAACTTAAGCTGAGTCAACATCTTATTTGCCTGCAATTAAAAAATAACATTTTATTATATAAAAAAAAAAATATTAATAATAACCCTAAAAGCTTACTTTCTAATTTTTGAGGAGTAATTCTTAATATCACAATCTGTTCTCCTTTTCTTCTTTTTATCTCAAATAGTTTTCTTTCTTCTTGTCACTTTTCCATTCCATGACTAATCTCTTATTTTAATGCACTCTGCTTTAATTTTTCACTCTTAATTTCCTGATTCCTGAATTGGTCTTTGGGAGCCTTCACAGTGATTGGTCTTTTCAGTCCTACTTTCAATTGGAGGTGACAATAGATCCAGTTACTTCACCTGTTTCTTCAAATACCTGAGGACTAAGTAATTTTTCTTCCGCCTCACACTCTTTATTTTGTACTTCTATTGTTGCAAAGATTTCTGACATACTTTGATCCATTTCTGTAACAAAAATGGGATTTAAAGGAAATGCATTTTTTCCATAATATCCTGTTTACCTATATTGGAATTGGACTCAAAGTCGCAATCAGGTATGTTTGCGATTCCTGCACCTGCTCTTCCAATTAAAAGCAAAACCTCCTCTAAAATATTATTTTCTTTTTGGGTACTTGGGCCATCTTCCGTACCCATTACACTTATTTTTATTTTGCTTTTATATGTTTTAGCATCGTATTTTAATTTATTCGATATTTTTTTTAAAACTATTTAACTTTCTAATAATCCATAAAAATAATGTTACCTCTTAAATTGATTATTGGAATTAAAATCCTGCTCCAATTTCATCCAAGCAATATCCTTGTATTTTTGTTGAAAACGATATTTTTTTACACAAAATGTCATTATATTTGCAATAATGCAAGCAATTTAATTTGTTCTTCCTCCTATTCTTATTCCTTTTGTCTTCCATTTATCACAAAAAGTTCTAAACCTCACTCTACTATAAAAATCACTAAAATTCAGACACAAACACGACGAACTCTTTGAAAATACACCTACATGTGAGAAGTAAATTTATGTAAAATTTGTGATTATGCCATCTTCTTTTTCTTATTCTCTTTCTAGTATGATCGATAACTATTCGGTTTTCACGTTAAAATTATCCAGTAATGCCATCTATATGTGTAAAACTATCCAAATCAAATTCACCTAGGTATTTCTTAACAAAGTATTTCTAAGGTTGGGGAAATTCGATTTAAGTATCGGATTTAAGAATTTCCTAGCTTAGGAATTACTTAGGTAGGTATTAGGTATTTTTTATTTTAATATTGGAATCCATATCATAAGTAATTCAACAAACTTTTAACCCAACAGTTTCCAATTTTTGGTTAAAAAAATTGCTAGTAACATAGAACAAGGTGTGGGGTTTAACTTAGTCATTGGAAGAAGATAATGTAATAAAAACAAATCATTTTAACAAAAATTTTAATAAAACAATTAAAAGATATTCAAGCTACAATAGAGAAAAATATGACAATTGCATACATAAAGTAGCTTAACAAGCATTTTCAATGTTGCAGCAAACAATAAATGGTCTCTCGGTCTGGCAAAGATAAGAGGTCACAAATCGCACGGATTTTTGACTAATTTCATTATTTTCTGAATAGGTATAACTATTAATTATTTCTTTTTTTTTAGTATATGATAAAGAAAATCTTTAACATTTCTTAAACTAATTACAATTTATTATTTTTTCCCACTTGCACTGGTATTTATAATATTTTGCTTGGCATTTTTTCCTTATTGTCATCTATAATTTCGTCTCATTTTTACATTGGCTATCATTATCGTTTTATTCTTCCGACATTTCATTTATTTCATCTACATCAATATCATCTAAATGTCTACCTTTCATATTATTTACATTTCCTCTCTCCATATTTAACCAAGTTTTACTAATTTTTGCTAATTGGACTGCTACGTCGCCAAAGAACCTAATTTATTTTCTTTTATATTTAAAAGTTGAACAGCAGTTGCAATATGCTTTCTCAATTTTGAGGACGTTATTGTTTCGGGATGAGCGCATCCTGTTAACTTGGCAAACTTGCTCAGCAAGTTATAGGCTCTATGATAGCCACATGTGTTGGGTAGATATGGATTTAATAAGTCGACACCGCAAGTTTCTCTTATACTATTTAGTACATCAACCTAATGTTTTAATTCTTCAGTAAGAAGGACTGCTCTTTTTCTAATTACTATTCTTGTTAACGATTCGGCCAATTTTCTTTTTGTGGCACTTAAGAGTTTTAAAGGTATCTGATTCATGGTCACCTGTCTTTGCCTTTAAGTAATCTTTCGTCATGTACTGAACTTCTCATACTCTGTTACGGTTCAAAATAATAATCATCGCTAATAACATATTTGTAAGTCTTATAAATACCGTTAAATCCAGTTTGAAATTCAATATATCCAATAATTGTTTACTTTGACTTGAATGGTACTTGTGTAGTATTTGTATGTCTCTTGTCAGTGGGATTCGTTTATTATTATTCCATTTACACTAATTAACACTAATACAGTATGGTAGGTATGGCAAGTGACATTAACGTCTGCAAAGGCATTAAATTCGTCACAGTCTTCACTTTCTGACTTTAAAAAATTTTGGCTGCAATTTTGTCTTTGGTACTTTACTTTTTGGCGATTGATATCTTCTTCTAAATGTTTAGCAACAGCATTAGGAGTAGCTGATTTTAAAGGAAACACCAAAAAAAACTTGGTAAACATCGGAAATAACTAACTCAAAAAAATTACTGTTTTTTATAACGGGAAAGGATTCATTAAATATGTACACACATACTGCCAAGGGTAGTCTATCACCCTAGGTTTCATAACTCCATGTGGCAGTCTTTCCTCTGGTTTCTGGGATTTACACACGTCACAGCTCCTAATAAACCTTGCAACATCAACAGACAACTTAGGCCAACATTAGAAGGAAGATCTTCTTTTTACGGTTTTGTAATACCCTCAATGACCTGCCGTAGCCTCATCATGATTTTACAAAAGAACAGCCTGTCGCAATTTCTTTGGAACCACCAATTTCCAGTCATACTCACTATCATACTGCTGAACTACAACATTTACGAGTTTATAAAATTTATTATTTTTAACATTAAACTTGGGTTACTTATTAGGATGTTCAGATACCTTCTCCAATAAATCGGAATACCATTTGTCTCGATCATCTTCAGTGATATCAATATAACAAACCGCAGAGATAACGCATCTGGTACAGAATGTAAAGTTCCTTTTCGGTGTACAATGTTAAAATCATATCATTGGAGTCTTAGCATCCACATACCTGGGCCAGCACTAGGATTTTTAAATGAAACAACCAACGCAAGCTACTGTGATCCGTAATAACCAGTCGTACTATATTTATCTTCTTGAGGGTTAAAAGCACGACTTGCGTAAGCAATAATCTTTTCTCCCTCGGAAAACTGTTGAGTAAGAACACAACCCAAACCTACTTGTGATGCATCGGTTTGAATGGTAAAAAGACGCAAAAAATCTGAACATGTTAAGATGGGAGCAGATATTAAACATTGTTTGATATCAAGAAAAGCGCGCGCTGCAGCTTGATCCCACAAAAATGGATAATTTTTCCTAGTAAGACTAGTCAACGGATGAACCCTACTCGCAAAATTAGTAACGAATCTTCTATACCACGAGAATAACCCAATAAATCGATGAACATCTGTAACTGTTTTCGGAGTTGGAAAGTCCACCATACTTTTAATTTTATCTGGATCCAGACGTAATCCTTTTTTTATCCACAACATATCCAAGATATTTAAGTTCGTCTTTCACAAACACACTTTTTTTTGTTAACAACCAGTCCCATATCGTTCAATCTTATAAAAAGTTCCTTTAAAAATTTCAAATGGGTTTCCAAATCAGGGGTGGCGATGATTACATCATCTAAATATACAAATAAATAGGGCTCCAAATTAGCACCCAGTTTGTTTACCAGTCGTTGGAAACATATTATTATTATAGTCTTCTCTTTTGAAGAGTCCTCTAAGAGCATTTGCCAATAAGCACGTTTAGATCAATTGAAGATAAAAATTTAGAACCTCTAAGCCTGTCCAACATCGTAGATATGTAAGAAGTAGGGTAAGCATCTGACTTAGTAACTTCATTAACCTTTCTGAAGTCTATACAAAACCTGTGTTCTCTACTAGAATTCTTTACAATGACCACTGGGGAAGACCACGGCGATTTTGACGGTTCTAGCTTTAACATTTTGTCCACCTCATCATTAATAATTGTGTGCCTATAGGGAGAACAAGGATAATACATCTGCTTAATAGGAGAAACGTTTCCTGTATCAATAATATGACATATTTTTCCAAAAATCCACACCTAAAATAATACTAACTACAATATCTAAAACTAAAGCTACATTTACATTCAATTATATACGGAATTAAGCGAATTGAAAATTGACACTTCAGAGGGTGGCCATTTACATTTTAGAACTCTGGTATAAAATTTGTTGGTTATGTTGCTTTGTTATTGTAATTAGGAAGATTAGTTTTATAAAAATGAACCGTAAAAATTGCTTCAAACTGAGAATATTAGGTGCGCTGACTACAGTTGTAGGCGTTTTATATTTAAAAAATAATAATAAAAAAAAGAAAGCGTCGCAGGATATGGGTTCAAGATATTTATTTAAAAAAAAGAGCAAAGGTTTTATAACAATCTAATTGTTGAAATGAAACTTGGTAACGCTCATTTGTTTAATTTCACAAGAATGAGTAGTACATCGTTTGAATATTTGCTCTCCCTTTGTGGAAAATATTTGGTAAAAGTTTCACCACGAGCAGCAATATAACCTGCCCTCAGGTTAATGGTAACGCTGAGATTTCTGGCGACCGGAGATTCATATCCTAGTTTAGAATACATCCATCGACAGTTTGTAACATAAGGGAAACTGGCAATGTCATATGGGAAGTTTTACATCCTATTTATTTAAAACCACTAACAGATGATGAATGGGTTCAAAAAGCTGAAGAATTTTATCACATGTGGCAGTTACCAAATTGTTTAGGTGCCATAGATGGTAAACATGTGAGAATTCTACACCTATCAATTCTGGATCGTATTTTAATTATAAAAAATACTTTAGCACATTCTTGCTAGCTCTCTGTGATGCCTAATATTTTTTTACATATGTGAATGTTGGTTCATATGGAGCTCAAAGTGATGGAGGTATTCTTCAATAAATTTTGGTCAAAAGCTAAAAGATGGAAATTTAAACATACCATTGCGAAAGGAACTACCATTCATAAATGATAAAGTATCACTATTCTTTGTTGGAGATGAGGCCTTTCCTCTTCAGATAAATTTAATGAGGCCATTTAGTAGACCACGTGTTGGTTTAAATCACAAAGAGGAAATAATTTTCAATTATCGGTATGTACTTAAAATAATATTAAATACTTACACAATATATTGATACAAGTTCATTAAGAATTGTAATGACATTGGTATGAACTGTTGTTTTTGTAATCCAATAAACAATGCTCATTTCTAATTAACTTATCTTTCAGGCTATCTCGTGCAAGGAGAACTATTGAAATTACATTTGGAATTATGGTAGCCCGCTTGCGAATATTTCACAGAGAAATAAATAGGTATGCTGAAACAGTAGATGCTATTGTGAAAGCAACTACTTGTTTACATAATTTTATTAAAAAACAAAAACAGGACACCTTAGTGTATTATGCACCCCAATTTATAGACAGGGAAATAAATGGAACTCTCTCAGAAGGCGAATGGCGTATTCAAGTTCCAACAAATAATGCTTTTTCAAATGTCGGTCTGTTTGGAAATAGAAATGCCAAAAAGGAGGCCTGGGATTACAGAAATTTTTTAAAAGATTATTTTAGCCAGTTTGATACAATTGATTGTTTATGGCAAAATAATCTTAGTGCATAGTAGACAATAAAGGTGCTTTAATATTTAGGGGAACCTGTTGTACCTCGGATCTATTTTGTTTTTTATTTATTTTTTTATTTATACATATTGTTTAGGTTCACCTAATACCCTCTATTGTATAATATGTACTGTTAAGCGTATAATACATTTTTTTTGGTAAAGAAAAATACATTTTTTGTTTCAAAAAATAACATTTAAAAAAAAATTATATATTATCCAAGGTACAACAGGGGTGGTGTACCTGGAACACAGGCAAGATGTACCTTGGACATATATTTTGGTAATATGTAACACGATACTTTTGATGCAGTAACATGGAATAAAACAACTCACTGTGATTTTAAAATGTGTTACATTGTTAAAAAGAAGAATAAAAATAAAAATTTAATGTTTAGAACTGCCTAGTAACTCAAAAGTTCTGTTAATTCTCATCAATATTGCACATATCTTTTACCTCGTTTCGAATGACTTTTCTTAGGGGGAGAAATATGTTTTAGAATGTCATCCCAGAGATAAAACATCGAGTCTATTCGCTCTGGCCATTTCCAAAAATTAAAGGTTTTCTGCATTGCACTTACCACCGCTCCCAGAATCTTACCTGGGAAAAATTTAGCATCATAAACTACAATAACAAAATCCCCCACTGCGTACCTTGGAGGAGGGTAAGATATTTGTGTAGCTTCTAGTAGCGATGTTCCAATATTCTTGTTTGATTTCATGCCCATATCTAAATCAGAAAAATGTAGAGAGCTGTCGGAATCATTTGAATCTTCTAAAGAAAAATCTTCAAATGTGGAAGTTTCTGATGAAGAATCAGGATCTGGCAGTACTTTTCGTTTAACGATTTGTTTAGGGTTATATTTGGTGTTTTTGGACTTAGCAGATACTGTAACTTTTCTTGCTTTAACTTGTTTTTGTTCTTCAATGATAAGTTTTTCAGGGGTATCAGTTAATATGCGCGATCTTCCCTTTTCTCGTCCTTTCCGAGTGTTCTTGCGTGGGGCAGCTTCGGGATGTGGCCTAATCATGGAAGGGCTAATAAAAGCACTTGATGTTGAAGGCAAAGGTTCTGCCTGGACATCTCCAATATTTGTAATCGCCTGTGTGGAGGCAAGGCAATTAGAAGTTAATTAAACATTATTAGTCAGCTGCTGATTAGATTTACCAATATTGTCTTCTGTTGCATCTGGATCAGGGCGATCAGTCACATTTGAAGGAGAAAATTCAAAATCTTGAAAAATATTCTCATTTAGAGGAACAATGTTACTTTAAATCCTTGAATGATATTGCTCGGTGTAAAAGCTAAAGGAAACGCCTTTCCTACGAGTTGAGCAAGGCCATAAATTGAGACTGGTTTACCAATATTTCCTGGCGAAATCATGTGTTCATTCATTGCTGTATTAAAATAAGTTTTAAATGTACCAAATACGGTCCTGTCTAATGGTTGCATTTTGTGACTTGTGTGAGGATAAAATGTTACCAGGATCACTCCATTATCTTTAGCTTACTGAATAACAGGCACCGATATGTGGCTCTCATGATTGTCCATCAACATAATACATGCCGAATCTTTTGACGGCTTTGCGTATTGAAGAAAGTGTTTAAAAAATTGAATAAACAATGTTTCGTTGGACCAACCAGAAGGATTTGCACCACCAATAGTTCCCAGTGGAGCTCCAGTCAACATAAATTCTTTAAAATTGACGCAAGGAAAAATAAGCATTGGTGGCGCAAAACCGCCTCCAGCATTTACCGCTGAAATCATGATAATATTCGTTCCTCTTTCTACGCTAGTCATGCTTCCAACCTGTTTAGAAACCTTTGTAGCTAGTATTTTTAGAGGAACATGGACCGTAGATAATCCGCTCATCACAATTCCATATATTAACAGCTGGTAAAGGAGGACATTTTTCTAGAGCAGTCTTATAGTTATTGAATGTGAGTGTGACATTCGTTCGATTAAAAGCTGTTGATTGCGCTAAGCTGGTAGCTTCCGGTTTGCGAAGTGCTAAATCATGTTTATACCTTTTTCTGAAAAGACGCAACCAAAATTCCCCTGCCATTTTTTCTTGATCCCACTGCGCAGGATAGCTTTTGTTATTTGACGCAGCAAATTGATAGGCTAGTTCACGAACACTTCTCAACGTTAAACCATATTGTAAAGTTGCCGCGTCTTTTATATATTCAACAAGCATATTCTTTTCTTCTCTATTGAAAACTTTCTTTGTGCTGCAATTTTGTACAAGGTTGTAGTTTTCTTTGCCTGTATTTTCAAAGTTTTGCATGTATCTGCGAATTGTGCTTCTTGCTAATCCAGTATATTTTGCAGCACTGTATAATGTAAGTCTTTTTTCTTTTATCAATTGTATCGCACTTTTCAGTTTTTCGGGATCTGGCGGATCCCGTTTCACTCCAGTTTTGCTGCGTGGCATATTTTGTTGTAAAACAACAATAACTGTAAAGAAATTTATTAATTAAAGACACATAATACCTCTATTAAATCATGATTTACCTCGAACCTGTTTTAGGTACATCGTGTTGTACGTTGGATATGCCCAAGGTACATCGTGTTTGTTATGTTCAAGGTACAACACCGTGTTCGTTCGTCAAACAATTATTCGTAGAAAATTTGAGGTTAGAAATATATCGGTTAAAAATACACAAAATAAGGGCCAAATAACCACTTAATTTATTTGAGGGAAATCCCAACCTATTAATTGTAACATACTCAAAATATTTGCGATATACTTATAAAGAAATAACTTACATTTTCAACAAAAAAAAAATAAAAGCCACTTCACAATTCTACTTTAGTCATTAGACGATCAAAATACTGTTTAGACTGTCGTATGTTCACCGGTGCATGACTAGCATTCATCCCGTTGAGTAAAAGTACCGCGCAGTTTGAATTTTGAAGTTATATTCGAGGTACAACGATGTCAAAGGTACAACAGGTTCCCCTACCTATATTTTATTTAAAAAAAAAAATATTAATTCAATTAAAAAAAATATGGCCTTGCACTTTGCCTCAATTTTCTTTTAATTTGAAGGAGTCTAATGATTGTTTCGTCAATAAATTCTTCTCGTGGTTCTTCTGAAAACTCTCAGTTCCATTACCAAATATGACGAAAAATCGTCAAGTTTATCTCTGGTATTTGGGGATGCAGAAGTAACATGTTCCACTGAATTGGACAATTTTCCTAATAGCCCCAAAACATCTAGTTCATTTTCCGTTTGAGCATCTGTTTTTTTTCTCTTACTGCTCCTTTTCTAAATTGCTACGATTAAGGTTCACTACAGGTGGAGTAGCAGATGCCTCTTGATGGTTATTAAGTAGATTACACTGATTAATTTGACTATCAAACTCTAAGTTGGTCAGACTAGCTTCATCTATCGAAGGTTCTGAAACTACTTCTGCCTCCATAATTAGCGAATGTAAATATATATTATTTTTCTCTAAAATAACACTGCTACTAGTTCTAAAAACAAAGTTATGAATATATTAATACAGTATATACCTAATATATAAATATATATTTTTTTTACACTTATACTTACTCTCTAGGTGTCTTATGATCAAACATAATAAATTCAAAGAATGACATTAACGGCCACGGTGTCGTAAATGATAATCCAGCACCAGTTCTTTGTAGCATCTGAAGTTTCTGCTTCTCTCGATTAAATTTTTCCCTAAGGGGTTTCCTTTTTTTTATAATCCTCAACTAAAATTAAACAGATACATAAATAGCAAGCAATTATATAAAAGAAAAAGTATTTTATCTACATTTTTTTTTATAATTTTATACAATTATTTACCTGTGCATTGCATGGATCTTGATATGTAATCCCATGCCTTATCAATCATAATTCTATTCATATGACCTTTCTGCTGCAAATTATATATGGCCGGGAAATCGCAAATTAATTTTAAAAATAATTCCTCGTACGCGGTTTTCCTTTACATAGAATAAACTGGCATCGGCGTTGATTATCCCGTTTTTCCAAAATATGATTTTTTCCGTCAAACCGAACATCATAAACAACTTGTGCTCGCGATGTAGAAGGTAGACTGAGTGGGCTTCCTTTTTGTAGCCGTCTACCATGTCCCAATTTTAGATAAGCAACAGCAATATTCCTTCGAAATTCCTTTATTGAAGTCTTATCCTGGGCATGCAGCAGGTTATATAATATAAAACTAAAGGGAAGTAAAAGGCTTAAAGTCCAGCCAAAGGCATTAGGCTGGACTTACTTGAAATGTATTACATTCATCAACATATTAATAACCCAGATGTGGTGTGTTTAAATTATCAATTACAACCTACATATAAGCCTATCATTTCCAGATTAACCTTCTAAAGTTTCCTAAATCCTTTGTAAATCCTTCAACCTTTTACTTGTAATAATATATATAATAGCCCCCTTTTTTTCAAAAAATTCATATATATCATAAATTTCCTTAACCTAAATCTAATGTCTAATGTCAAATTCTTCTTTTTTAAAAAAATCAAATGTCACTCTTTATAACACCAACAGAATTTACTCGTGGCCTCTCCAAAGTCTTGGACATCCTGTCAAATTGTTTAAATTTATACTATAAAATTTGTCACAAAACTAATTTAGCATATTCAATTTAACTAATGTCAAATTTAATTATTATTATCTCAACCATAATTGTAACTACGTGTCTTCCATCATATGTCAGTTGTCAAATGTCGTAAATTCTCCACCATTTTCTCATTCAACTTCACCCTTGAATGACGAAGGTGCTAAGTAAAATTCCCTAAGTTAAGTAAAGTTATTAATTATTGATACCCCTTAAGCCTAGGCTTAAGGGTGTACACAAACCAAACTCCGTCTACCCCATTTGTACTGGGGATAGGGGGAGTAACGGTATTTTTCTAAAAGTTACATTTTTCACATGGCGCCTTAAGCACACATGTGGAACTTTAAATTTGATATTATCTTTTATAACCACCTTCATTAGATGGAGGCAGGCGAGGTTCAAGATTGAACAATATCCAACCTCGAATGAGGGAGGCAGTACGTGCCAATTTATATAATTTTTACAACAATTTTTACAATTTAAAATTTTAATTCAACATATTTAATTTTTTCTGTGGACACATAGTGGTAAGACACCTAGCATTTCTATAAAAAACGTTTTGTTATCCTAAATTATTATTGCAGATTGTACCTACCTACCTACTCACTTACAAAAATTTTTTTGCCTGATGATGACCTTTGAGGTCGAAAGCGCTTGCAACCCAACCTAATAAATTTATGTGGTCGACAGACTTTGAGCCTTTTACTTCCCTTTAATCTACTTCGGACCACTTTGAGATATGGATAATATTTGGAATTTAATATAAAACTGTTTACCACAGCCATATCCACAATACGGGTGATTAAACACCAGTACCACTTTTTACCTCTTATGGCTATTGAATGTTTCTCGAGTAGCCAATCATGGTGATCTACACCGCCCATGCATTTATTATAATTATTAATAAGTCTGGGCTGTGTAATTGGAGCATGCTCTTTTTTGTCTTTATTCCACCTTTGGACTGCAAAAATTTGCTCCACAGTGTCAAAATTTGTTCCCATTGTAACGCACTTGTTGTCGTTCCATCTCACCATAAATATCTTATTTTTTTCGTCAAATCGGTAATCAAATATTCCCCTTTTCGACTTTTCCACTTCTTTAACGGACATCAAAGGGCATTTTTCTGTCCTGTTGTCTCGGATAGTGCCAGTTGCACGAAATCCTTTCTCTTTCAAAATTTTGAATAAATTGTAGCTACTAAAATAGTTATCAAAGTGAACTGTGTATCCGAACGGATTGTCTACTAGGGTCAACATATTTGTAACAACCCTTGTTCCTAAAGGGTTATTTGACTGTATTGCTTCTTTTCCACAGTATAGGGAGAAATTGAAGCAGTATCCACTGTCACCACACAAAGCCCACAATTTATAACCAAATCTGATTAGTTTTCCTCTTATAAATTGCTTTAGACCATGGCGGCCGTAATATCGTACCATCATTTCGTCTATAGACAGATGTTTTTGGAAAATCCCCCACTTTCGAAAGTTTTTATTCAGAGCATCAAGAAGGGGCCTTATTTTGAACGCCGTATCGTGTTTGTTTTCATTTGCTTTTGTATTATCTTGCAAATGTAGCAATGCCTTTATCTCTAAGTATCGGTTCCGACTCATGGCGTCCTTTACTAATTGTACACCCAAATCTTCAGCGTCAGACCAATAATCCCGTTCACTGGGCAGTCTATGATATCCAGAAAAAAACAAAAATCCAATGAATATCTTTATGTCTTCAATTTCCACAGAAAATGACTGCTTATTTTTTTGTTCAGCTGCATAACGATTTGTTTCGTCTACGATTTTCTGGTACACCTGTGCCGAAAAAAAATGTTCAAAAATTTCCAACATGCTTGCGTCAGACAAAATAGGCAACATATCGGCAAACTTTTCTTGCGGCGTATTAGTATTTTCCCATACATCAAATTGTGGATTGGTTTTCTTCCATTTGGGTACGTTTTTTTCAAGCAATATTTTTTTACTCCGCTTTGGAGCGGATTCTTCTTCCACATTGGATGAAAAATCTGACTGCTCCTTTTGATGTGACGTTGATGGCCCTTGTCTGGTAAAAACCGATAAAGGAACATTATTATCGTCTTCATCATCGAAAGGCAAGTTTATTTCCGTTTGTCCTGCAACATCCGATACAACAGGTACATCCAGATCGTCATCGTTGAGATCATCTTCATTAGTAAGCTCATCCACTTCAGGCGGTAAAGCTACGATGGCAGCCTCGATTTCTTCTGAATATAGATATTCGACAGCTTCATCTAAAGTTTTACAAACTTTTCTACTCATGTTGGCTAATTCTGAAAAAAAAACAATATATCAGAAAAATATTGTAGATGAAATATGACTCTAAATCCCAGCGTCCTCATTCGAGGACACAGTTATTTATCATCGATTTCCAAAAATATAAGAAAAATATGCAACCGTGATATACCACAACAAAAGATATGTGTTTTGAATTTGTAGTAATAGTATAAGTATTCACTTACCTAAAGTACAGCAGTAGATATGATTTAAAATACATCTGGCCGACAGAGCGATAAAAAACACAGATTTTCAAAAATATTACGTCTGGCTTGTATAAATCTTACGGCAAAACTAAACGTTTTCAGCCGAAGTTACATCTATGCACGTGCACTTAGGCTAAAAATAGATTGTATCGATTGTTTTTTATGGCTCCAGAAATGTTTATTTTAAACTGTCCTCAGATGAGGAGGCTGGACGCTAATGGGTTATCCTTATTATTTAACTTAACAGGAAGTTGAACAGATCCTAACACATTACAATTTGCACAATTTGCTACAGTGACTGAGTCAATTTTTAAATCTAAATTCAAACTGTTGTAACGTGTACTTAGTCCATATTATTAATTTCAAATTAAAATTCAAATATTGTACAAGTAGTTCCATCTAACGGAAAATAGCAAAGTTTAATTAATGAATTCAAGTTTTCTTTTCGTGTTTTTGGCATATCGATTTGTATTCATAGTATCGTTATGCGCAAGACACCAAAGGCGAGACGAACCGGTTGAAAGCGTTCTGTCTTTGCTCTCTGAATTTTGCCGTCAGAAAGACGCATGTCGTTATTATCTTTTTGCTAACTAGAATTAAGCTGGGGTAAGTCTATTCATAGATTACTAGGTTTTTAGAGTCATTTTCTTATTCTAGCTACTGTTTAATAATCATATCTACTGTTTAATAATTTTCTTTGTCAAATTGGATGTCTTTAAAGGTAAAATCATGTCGGCAGCCATATTTAAAATGGTCAGAAATCTGTGCAGTAATTTTGATTTTAAAAAACATATTTAAATATCTGTCCAAAAAAAAAATGGAAGTTGTTTCCAAGAAACATCCCTTCCTGTAAAGACATCCTTTGTTTGATGAATAAATCATTTTCATTTCTTTCTTTTCCTAATTCAGAATAATTCCTGGCCCGTACGCCGTACCGTCTTAGGCCATACCGAAAGTCGTACCTTTCAGGAGCCTTACGAAAGCCCTACAGAAGCCGTATGAAGTTTTTTTAAGAAGATCCTAACTTGCTAGCTGTATAGAATGTCAAGACGATAAATGATTCCTTGCTAGAATCAACCAGTTCAAAGGATTCCGGATTTCCGCATGTGGCATTAGTATAGAGAAACACAAGGTTCTGGAATAGAAATCTCTGCTAATAACGAAGTACACCCTTCAGAAAAGCAACGCAGCAGTACCCAACAACACCAAAACCAAATCAGATAAGCTTTTATTTTTTTTATGACAGATTCACTGTAAATTCAATTGATTTATTTTGTTGTTCACAATTTTCTGATTATTTCTCATAAGTACTCATATCTAGTAAAGTATTAGACTATTTCATTATTTATTTAACAAATCATTTTATATAAGTATCCTTATTTGGCAAATTATTAATTATTAAACAACTTATTTCTCATAAGAACTCATATCTAATAAATTATTAGACTATTTCAATATTTAACAAATCATTTTATATAAGTGTCCTTATTTGGCAAATTATTAATTATTAAACAACCTATTATTTACTTAACGAGATCTTATTATTTAGAATTTATTTGCGGGAGTTAGGGGTTGTGATTTACTCTAGCTCCAAAGTCACTTTCATTGAATATTTGCTAAAACAAATCACTGGCGCCCGCAGGTAACTTCTAGGCACCCTCAACCCTTCCTAGTAACTCCATTTAAAGAAACGAGTACGACCCAGTCCTGAGATTCTCAACAGCCGAGTGCATAACATCATAACCTCTGTCTATGTTCTAAATAGGGGTTATAGCGCGAACAATGTATCACTGTTAAGTCTTTCCCAACCTTCTAGGCCCATAATTGTACAAGTAGCACCACTATCCAGCAAACCTATAAACTCTAAACCATAAATATCAACAACCAAATAAGGACTTTATGAAGTAAACTCTCTAATTTTTGTTTTCCAAACTGCATACCTACAAATTCTAACCAATCGCTCCTCGAATCTGTAATCGGTTTTCTATGGTCAATAACCGAAGTCCGACTTATTAACGGCTTGACCTTACGTTTTTTGTACAATTTTGACAATTGTATCGAGTGACATCCAATTTACCTCATCTGAAACAAAATTTTCGTTCGCGAGGTTTCTTGCATTTTTGAAAACCAGACTCGCCACAGTTCTAACACTTCAGAGAGTCATCATTATCCAAGACACTAACTTGATTGAATTTACTATTACGCCTTGAATCAGCATTAGATGACAAGGCTAAATCCGGTTCAATAGAACTAATATGTGGTGTAAAACTAAGACGAGGTCGAGATGCAAGTTTTCTATTAATTTCCCATTTTTTACATAATATTCTCAACGCATAAACAGTTTGAACATCACCACAAGCAGCTAAATTATGGATAAGATATGGTAGAATATTACGTTTCAAAATATATACCATTTCTTCCTCGGTGGCTGGTTTCTCCAAACGATTAAATAAGTAAATCATAGAAGCAAAATAAACCCCAACTGATTCCTTTTGGTTCTGACACCTAGTTCTAATCATTTCCCATAACCTTTCATTATGATCATAGGGTAAGTATTCCTCCTTAAATAACCTAACAAATGTAGACCAGCAATCTATTTGATATTTAATGGAAGTATATCAAATAAGAGCATCACCTTGAAGAAGATCAAAGAATTTTTCAACTCATCCTCAGAAACATTGCGTGTAAGTTTCAATTTTCTCTAAAAAAGACTCAATCCACTCTGCTTACCAGTAAAAAAAAACACGTAGCCTCAACAAATTCTTAATTGACCTATTCCATGCATCTGCTTCTTCTAAAGAATCATCAACGCTAATTCTGCGTAGCCTTCCGCTCAAGTGCTGAAGAACAGTAAAAATATACATAGTAGAAGGACTCTCGTGATCCCCTAAGAACTTATCTATAAATTTTCCAGGCCAGTTATCTTTTGATTACAACTAAGTATCTCTTGATTAATGTTGGGAGTAAAAGTAGCATGGCATTCTAAAGCCCCAAAACCTTCCTTATCTAAATGACGCATCAACATTCGCCTTAAAGACCTGACTGATTCAGAACCGAACTTGGTATAACCTCTCACTCGTAACTCATACTCCAATTCTTCACTTACCAAATGTTGAGGATCCTTCTTTAGTAACGAAAAAAGGGAATGGGAATAAAATAAAACAAAATATCTACAGAATTAGATCAACAATAGAATAGCATGTAAGAACAAGAAATAAAATAATCTCAATATGTCAAATATAGGTGTTAAATGCAAATATTAGGACAACCTTTATAGTGCCTACTATACTACTATAGAAGAAAATATAATATAAAAAATACATTATCAAACGAAATCCTTAATAAAAAAAAAAAAAAAATCAAACTCAAAATTTTGTACTGGGTTTCGTTTTCCGAGCAATTTTTATTAATTAGTTAGGTACCAGTTGATTAAATATGGATACTATAAAAATCGTAAACCTAATACCTTATCACTAAATGAAAATAAAATTGGTCACTATATTTTTATTCGCCCTGTTTATTTAAATATAAGTCATAAAATCGTGTATTTTTTTAAGTACAACCTGTTACTATTTTATTTAAAGTTTATAAAATTAATTTAAAAAGTAATAATAATTTAATTTTCATAAACTTTGCTCACTGCTTTGTTTTAAGTAAGAAACACGATTTTTGTTCGAGCAAACCACGAAATTTTAAGTTCCCTTGAAAATAAAGTGACACAAAATTGCTTAAGATTCTGTAGCGACTGGAAGACATGGTGGCCCCCGTTACTTGAGCTGTAGAATCCAACACTTGATTTTCTTGGTAAACACACACATATACACCGATATCATCAATTATATCGGTAAAGGTTTGTCATATAAGACACAATAGATTTGTTTTATCGAGCGATCCCAATAGTCTTCATATGAGACTCTAATTGTGCAATGACTATACACGTGATGAATGGCGGAGTGACACTGCTAATTTTTTACACACTGTTCTAAAACGACAATAATCTCTATTGGTGTTGCGCGAACACTAATTCTTCGCGGATATGTGCAAACGGAGGTGATCGCAGCGCTCTCATTGTACAATAATTCGAAATGGTAAAAAATAGTCCGGGCGATTAATGTGGCTATAGTCGGGTTGCTTTTAAATAAAAACATTCCGCCCACCAAATAATGAAATTATTTCCGACATTACAAACGGACAAATAATTACCTTGGACTCTTTCTTTCAACTTACTAAACTACTAACATATATACAATAATCAAATATTTATTTATTTATTCAAGTCTATATTACGATTGATAAACCCTTTTTACAACCTGCTGGATAGGGTCTATAATGTGGTAAAGGTATTGGGTTGCCTTTTGGTTCTGGCTAGCTCAAATGAACCACTAACAACTAAAATCTGTCGGAGAGTAGGGATGCGTTGAATTGAATTCTTGTAGTTGAGAGCAAATGTATCTTTTAATAAACAAACTATATAAATTCTAATGTTGTACGTCCGAGTGGTACCCCTTGGCGTTTACAAGTAAGTTTACACATATATTTTTTTATTGTATTTTCTAAGCAACAGTAGTTATTTATCATTCTTTAGTATATTTAAAACTGGTAACTAATTCTATATATATATTTTTCAGCAGACTATATACAACCCTACAGGAGGGTACCCCAAAACTATATAGAGGCTTAAAATTATAGTTATATAAGGATGGAACGAGCTTACTTTGTAATTTTGTTGGAGACAGTGGATTTCAAGCTTTTCTCTCTGTGTGTGAGCCCTAGGAAGGTATGTAGCAGCTATGTAGGGATATACATCTACCGCAGCTCTACCTATGTTCTTCAGATGCCCCAGTACTGTGAGTGGTAAGCAAGAAAGCAGGCGAAAGAAAGCAAGAAGCAAGGTGAGGAAATAATCATATATATCTACCATGCAGGATGAAGATGTGTACATAAATATGTATACTAGTAACCAAAAGAAGGCCTACAATAAGGAAATGAAAGATATAAAGCAAATGGTATGCGGAGATGATTCTACTTACCCAAAGTTCTCGTGTGGCCTTAAGGAGGTTTTAGTCCTAGATCTGAATCCCAAAATAGATAATCTAACCTGTGTTAATAATGATCAGGATCTAATAAGTTTCTCTTTGTATTTTAGCTTATGAAAATCCGAAATTATTCGTTGTTCTTCAGAACCATGTGCTCCAAAAGAAAGCTAAGATAAAAGAGGTTCAGTTCAAAGTCCAAACTGGTAAGGTCAGAAAGCCCTCCACAGAGTCACAGAACACTTTGTTTTAATTCAAAGAATGGTGGATAAGTTGGCAATAATTGGCAAAAAGAAGAAAAGAAGAGAAGGCACTTCATAAAATTAGAAATATGTCAATATGTCATTCAGTCAAATATCAATTTATAATCAAAGATAAACAAACTATTTATAGGTTATCAAAATAAATTATCAAAACAAAATGAGCCTAGTGTTTTATAATTGTTTTGGAACCAGGTAAAAGTTTTTAAACATAAAAATAATAAATAGGATCAACATAGTCTTATTTAGCTAAATAAACCTTTAGTCTTGATTTTTAAAAGGTAAACAAACGATCATATTGTGTTTCGAGTTAATTGTTTTCTGAATTAAATCATAAACGTGAACTTTAAAACATTATAATTATTGAGTTCTCTTTAATATTAACTAATTTAATTATTATTTCATATAAAATACTTTACCAAATTTAAAACCGTAACAGCTATTGAGAAGGGCGAGGACAAAGTTTAACTAAAGGTCGATCAAAAATACCGGTAAAGGTTTTAACTTTTGCTACTTTACAATTCCCATCCTTTCCGAAGGTTAATTCTAATATACGAGCCAATTTCCACTCTAATGGTCGCAAATTCGATTCTTTGATTAAAACTAAGCTTCCTATGGAAGGAACTTGTTGAGAAGTGGTCTATTTACTTCTTTCTTGAAGGGTATGTAAATATTCTAGATGCCAACGTTTCCAAAATTGTTGTACACTACTTTGCACCAATTGCCACCTTATCAAACGGTTGAGGGAAACCTCGCTGACATCCTCACCAGGTATTCTTCCGACGGGTCCAAAAGTTAAAAAATTACTATTTGGGTCATCACTAACACTACATAAAGGATGAGAATTAAGAATACTCTCTATTTACACAAGAATAGTATTAAACTCTTCAACAGTGAATATCTGTTTGCCAATTACTCGCTTCAGTTGAGTTTTCACAGATTTAACCTCAGCTTCCCACAATCCTCCAAAATGAGGACTTGAAGGGGGATTGAAATGCCACTTTAAGGCCAATTGTTCTTCACACTGCTGAGCGTATGACTGAAACATATTCCATGCCCCAACAAAATTCGTGCCGTTGTCACTATAAATATCAGTGCATTGACCTCTTCTTCCAACAAATCTACGTAATGCACCTAAAAACGACTCTAAATTCAAATCACTCACAAACTCTAAATGGACGGCCTTTATGACACAGCAAACAAACAAGCATATATAACCATTCGAAGTACGAGCACCTCTATATCTCGAAATTAAGTTCGAAAATGGGCCGGCAAAATCGATCCCACAACGAAGAAACGCTTTACCTGTTGATTTAGTACGAAATGATGGTAAATTTCCCATCAGCGGTTGAAGAGGCACTGGATTTACCCTAAAACACGAATTACACCTTGAGATAACGTGATGTATCGTACGTTTAAACGACATTATCCAAAATCGTTGAGGAATGAGATATTGCAATGATTGACTCCCCGAATGAAAATATTTTTTATGATAATATATAATTATTAATTCTATTAATCTATGGTGTCCAGGCAAAATAATTGGATGCTTCACTGCATATGCCACATCGGCGTTATGTAGGCGACCGCCCACCCTAAAAACACCCGCCTCATCCACAAACGAAGCCAATTTTCTAAAGTAATCCTTTCAACTTTATTGAAACAAAACACAAAATCGATAAAGTTAGAAAGGACAAAAAATGCGATAAGAATCAACCTTAAAACTTTCCGCTAATTTATTACAAAGACTTTACCAATATTAAATCGTTAAAATATTTCAAAGCTTTGTAGTAGCACTTACTTATCTTTAGCACCTTAAATTTAAAGTCAATAAAATTAAGAGTTTTAAAAAGTTAAAATAATTTCATAAGTATTATTCATTTTAAGATATTTCTCTGATGCTAAAAAAAAAAACAAAACTGATCCCGGTTGAGCCCTCAAAACTGTTCTTTTTTTCGCTCGTAATTCTCTCATTTGCTCTTCTATCATCTGCACTCTTTGTTCTAATGACATCTAAGCGCTAAAAAATGCTAATATTTTTATGTGCTAAATTTCTAGCTTATAGTTCCAAAAAAAGTGATGTAAAAAATAATGCTATTTTTTAATAGTTTGTGAAATATAATAATAAATAAATTGTCTTACCTTGAAAAAACTTGGGAAGGCTCTGATATTTTGTGACAAATTCGATGGCACTAATACAAAACAGCGATTTTTACTAATACACGTGTTGCACTAACATGTAGTGAACAGGAATAAGCTACGACTAGTATTTATTTACTTTTATCTAGAAAGATACATGAAAACAAAAAAAGCGCGCTAATTGTTTCGGTAAAATACGGCTATCGGATGCGCAGTGGTTAGTTAAGTGATAAGAATTAACCTTAAAACTTTCCGCTAATTTATTCGAAAGAATTTGCCATTATTAAATCGTTAGAATATTTGGAAGCTTCTTAGTAGTCTATGCTTCCCTATAAGAATAAGAAAGACAGCACTTACTTATCTTCAGCACCCTAAATTTAAAGTCAATAAAATTATGAGTTTTAAAAAGTTAATTTAATGACAAAACAATAAAAATAAAATCATAAGTATTATTTATTTTAAGATATTTCTCTGATGCTAAAAAAAACAAAAATAATCCCGGTTGAGCCCCTAAAAATAACGGTTTTTTTATGACCCCACTGTCACTGGTTACGAAGATATCTGGATTCTTCGGAAATATCGGCGAAGCGCTTGTTAGATTTACCAGCCACCACTGCAATTCCTTTATCGCTGAATATGGGATAGGCAACTGCTTCGTCTGTTTCCATTCTGGAAGACAATGGCTGCTTCGTTGCACTTTTCTAGGGTGAAGCCTGCCGAGTGGTATTGCGAATGCCGCAAAATTTAATTTTCCTAAAATTCTCTTGACAGTTATCCAATCCCACCTCTTTAGTGTTAGTAATTTCGATAGATGATTTTTCAGGGATTCTTGCGGGACGGTAAGGACATCCGATCTTCCAGTGTATCCCAAACTAAGCCCAGAAACTCGCATCTTGTCTTTGGAACCAGTGAAGATTTATCGTAGTTGATCACCCATCCTATGTCCTCTAGGAACGAAATTGAGATCTGGGTTTGCGCTTCCAGAAGTTCCCGATTTTGGTGAGCTATCAGGAAGTCGTCCAAATAAACTATTACTCTTATTCCTTTGTCCCGAAGGTGACTTGCCATCCAGTTTGATAAGCGTGCAAACGCTAGAGGTGCCGTTGCCAAGCCGAATGGAAGGCAAGTCATCTGTAATACTTCTCGCTTGTGAACTAAGGAGTAAAATCTTCGATGAGATGGTCTCACTGGAACATGGCAGTACGCCTGTGTTATGTCCACCTTTACTAAGTAGTTTCCTTTTTGCAAAAAGTACGGGACTTAAATGATTCATTAGGCGAAATTTCTTTGGCATTAAATACAGATTCAGACCTTTTAGGTTGAAGATTGGTCTTGAGCTTCCGTCGCTTTTCGGGACAGCAAACATTTTTGATAAAAACCCTGTTGGGTAAGTTGACTTCTCTAAAAAAATTTGCCGTTGCATGGACTCGATTTCCCGAGCCTTTCCTGGGAAAGAAAAGCGATCTAACGGGGTACTTGAAAATTTTGTCAGGGGAGGTTGCCTTACAAAGGGAATTGAATACCCTGACAGGGTTTTTAAAATACTCCTTGGAGCTCCATAGTCCCTCCATTTCTGTACAAAATCGACTAGCCTTCCCCCCTTGAATACCTCCCCTCTGTAGTCACCTTTTCTTTTGACGCTTTCTGTCAACTCCACGTCTGTCAAAATATCCGGGTTTAACCCTTTCACTGCCTCGCCGATCTGTAAGTTATGCGGTGCCCACATGATATTTTTAATGTTTAAATAAAATATTATTATCACGTTATTTATTTATGTATTTATATTTACCTATATGTATCAAACTGTCAAAATTGACAAGAACACGCCAGGCGTGTTCGGGGCACATAGGCACACTATTCGGTTAAATATGCCCTGAACACTCCTAGCGTGTCTTTCCAGTAATTGTTAGTTGAGATAAAAGACAATTGGAAATAAAAGTCCATAATCAAAAAAAAAATATTTATTAACACAAAATACATTCATTTGCTAAAATAAAAATAAAAGAAAAGAAAACAGAAAACAAGGAACTAAAATTCTTTGGTATAGTAAATAAAAGAAAAGAAAACAGGAAACAAGGAACTAAAATTCTTTGGTAGAGTAAATATAGAAAATTATAGTATCTCATGAAAAAGTCTATAACAGGAATCCAAACACAAACCCGGTTCAGTTGGACACTGCGGACAGAACGTTATTGTTGCTTTTCTAACGTTTCTATTATCCCAACAATATTTACACCGACGTCTTTTGGTTTTCCCATCTTGGCCTCTTTCACAATTTTGGGGATAATGCTGACGTAATTGGCGTTCATTTTGTGGTTCCGGAGGGGATGGCATAATAATTTTTCCAAGACAACCAACCGAAAATCATATAAATTCATTTTCCTGCTACCGTATTTATTGTACAAATAATAAGAATTTATGAACATCATTTGGAATATATGTAATCCTAATTTTTTGTACCATCGTAGGGTTTTATGGAGGCAGGCATAATAGGACATCATTTGGTCACCATTGTCGATGCCCCCCATAAATTTATTATATTCAGCGATGGTTTGAGGTTTAAACTTCCTTTGTTGTTTTTTGGAAACAGTTTCTACCATTTCTCCAGAATGTTCTGTAGAGATTGTCAAAACTTCTTTATTGTCCATCCATTTACTGACGCAAAGTCCTTGATTTGAATATAAGCAATATGTTTCTCCCTTTCTAAGTTTTTTTGATATCACTTCTGTTGGATTTCCAATTCGTTTTGGTCTTAGGGTACCAGTAATATAGGTTTTCTCTGCTAATAATCGTTCTGATAACTCTACACTATTATAGAAATTATCCATGTAGACAGAGTGGCCTATACCTTTTTTTCCTTCCAATAATGTATGGACAACTTTTTGCACATGATTTTTCCCGCCAACAGTTGCATCTGAAGATCCCCCGTAAACGTGAATCTTCTGCGTCATTCCTTTCGGTTCTGCTAAACAATAAAGTTTTATACCATATTTATGACGCTTTCCTTTCATATATTGCCGAAATGAAAGGCGACCACTCCATTGCACCATAGATTCGTCAATAGCTAGTTCCTTTTGTGGGTAATAAATTTGGGCCATTTTTGAATTAAAAAATGTAACTAGAGGTGTTATTTTAGACAGTTGATTTCCGTCAACCGAGTTGTCATTAAAGTGCAAAGCCCGTAAGATCAACAAAAATCGATTCCTGCTCATAAACTTTGCAAAAGAAGGGAGATTGAAAAGGTAATGGGTTCTCCAATAATCGTTGATCCTATTAATTTTTATAGTCCCCATATGAAAAAAGAGGCCTAAAAACGTTCTAAACTCTTCCTTAGTAACATCTTTCCATCGAGTTATTCTACTCTGATCACTCGTACTATTGACTAGTATTTCAACTGTATAACTGTTAGTATTTTCAACGACTAATTGAAAAAAATGATCGTCGAATAATAAATTAAAATAATCTAATGGTTCCCTAGCATCTAACCCTGCTTTCAACCCAGTATTTCCTCTAAATGGTATTTGAGTTACCTGTGGGCGTTCTGGTAACCATAGCGGAACAGCAGGCGCAGCAGCAGTTGTTTGAACAGCAGTCAGAATATTACTATCATCTCAACCTTCTGAATCACTGACAACTTCATTTTCTATATCAAAATCTTCATCCGATTCATCAAATTCGTCAGATGAGTTTTCCAACATCTTCAAAAGTTGTTCTTCACTACAAGGTTTTTGTTTATCTAACCTCACTTTTTTTCTAGACGTTGATGGCTGATTTTCATCCCGTTCCGTCTTTGAATTATACCTAAAACACTACACTGTAGTATTCAGATATTATTTGCAACTATTTTTATTTATATATGCCGAAAACTTACCTCAATCTACTCAAAATATCACTTTATAGATGAACACTACTACAGTACGCAGACAAGTATCTACTACTACCGCTCAAAGACAACTAACCTCAAAACCACCACATGGTTATAATATTTTATGCTATTTTAGATATGCCCCCATTCGCCCAGTATCGTACTACATGTGCCTAAAACGTGAAACTCAATATTAGCTAAATGCCTTCGGAACACACCAGGTGTGTCCGGGGCACCTTGTAGATATCTTACTGAACACGCCAGGCGTGTTCTGGGCAGTGAAAGGGTTAAGTATGTGACCCCGAGATTTATACCCATGGGAGGACCCCGCTTGGTTTCGTCTGAATCTCCAGTCGGAGGCGCTTTAAAAGAGGATTTACGAGACCCTTCCGCTGAACTATTAAGAGATCTGGAACTCTTAATATTGTAAAAGGGCGTCTTTTTGTAGCTTGATGTACGCATGGGTGCCCGAAAAAACTGCCCATATTGTTTCATAAAGTCAGTCAGAGCATTCTCTTCGAAGAGGTGGCTATAATAACGAGGTATCGCATCCATAAGGGAAGCTGCGGGTTCTGATTTTGGCCTGAAAGCTTTTCTTTTGGTCTCAATTATCTCTGACTATCGGTCAGCGAAAAACAATTTCACATCAGGAGCTTATCGATCAATTTCTTTATTGATTCAGAGAAGGCCTCTCTCTAAAGCAGTAGGCCGTGCGTTATAGACTCCAACATAAAATCTGACTTGATTAGAGAATCTTGATTAATAGATGAGAGTTTTTGAATCCGTGGATTGGCCTGTAAGGCGCTTAAGACAGGTGCAGCATTAAGTTTCTTTTGGACATCCGAATATCGGATTTTGTTAAAAGACCGATTTCCAAAACGTTGGCGTTGAATACCCTGAGCCCCTATAGATGGTTTTGGAGGAGGAATTATTGGTTCCTGCTATCTAGTATACGGAGCAAAATCATAATCCATACTTGAATTGTGGGAAAGAGTAGGGGCTACCCAGGTGTCGGTCTCCTGAGGTGAAGTAGGCACCTGCTCCGAAATTGCATCCTATGAACCTTCAGATGCAGCCGACGATAAATTTCCCTTGTCTTTTTCCAAGAATCTATAAAAAGCCGGGAACTTGGACGTATCAAATTTTTCTAATAGAGATGCAGCCATGTTCTTCAATTCCATATTGCTCTTCTCTAAGTTGTCCAACCTTGAAGTCCTTGGAGCTTTGAAACTGCCAGAGATCTGAGAATCGACGCTCTCAGCATCTGATCTACCCTCCATTTGGCTACATGCTTGTCTTCTGGATAAGAGTAAAGGCTTTAAACAGGCAATAGATGCGGTTACTAATTCATTCTGGGCTGCTGAGCCTCGTATTCTGCAGGCCAACGATGAGGGACGAATAATAAGGCCTACACAGAAAGGCCAGTCTAACATCTTTACTTTCATCTCTCTGTATTTTTTTTCTGAGAGAGATGTCGCTTGCGGATTAAAAGCTTTCGCCAAGCCTACTGTCGGTAGGGCAAATATAATCTTGTTCAGGATTTATGGACCTATATTGGAGCTAAGCAGATCTTTTTTGGTAAAATTTACAACCTTCCACTGTTTCCACCCATCTGGTAGGTGAGTAGATGCCAATTATTTTATCCCGGTAAGAATAGTATTAGGGTACAAACACAATAGAAGCAGATTTCCGCTTACCAGCAATCAGCGCCGATCTGCGCCGTTGTCTCGCGACTGAATGGTACAGAGTGAATATCTTTAAAAGCGAGAAAAATCGTTTTCAGTTGCGTCTACAACTTCTAGCAAATTGTTTTTTTCTGATTACCATCTGATGGCTTTGGATTCTCTTTTGACTAAACTGAAGAGAAAGAGAGTTGGTATACAATCTGTAGTATTATTATCAGTTATATTTTGTTGTTGGTTACTTTTAAGGGGTCTAGGATCATTAGCAAGATAATTTTGGGACGTGGTTGGTTGTTGGCTTATGGAAACGGTAGAGTAGGCATTCTGATAACCAGGAGAAGGCGCACTAGAATGAGATGATGTAGAAGATAATGGACGAGGATAAGTGTAAAGTTAATAGGAATACTGTTCCACTAATTCCTGTACGCGACAACGAAAAGATTCTGTTTTCAGGTATTTTCTTTACGTGCGGCAGCAAAATTTAAAAAAATTAAAGATCATAAGAAACCTTCTATATCAGATATTATTTCATACATAGTTTTATGAAACATTTCAGGAAAACATGAAACTCCAAACATAATTTGAACCTATTAAAAGGCATTCCAAACGTACACAGTTTCCAACTGCGCATCTAAAGTTAAGAAGAACTTCGCATTAGGAAATTTTGAACGAATTTCTTCAATGGTAGGGATAGGATAATAATAATAATTCATTGGATCTAGATAAACTCTCAATGACTTATTTTTTTTCTACACATTGATAATTAAACTTATCCATTTACTTGGTTCATTGACTTGTTTTTATCCCTATAGATAACTCTTGTTTGCAGTGGCGAAGCGTGAGTTTTTTTTCTGGGTAGACAAAAAATAAAATTCAACCTTCTTATAAATACACATATAATTATCATAAAAATATTATATACTATAATGATATGCTAATATTTAAGGGCGTGATTCTTGGGCTCATTTTAAGAAAAAAATTTCATATGGACTTATGTCCTAAACCTCCTAACTTTTGAGATACAGGGCGGTAAAATTTTCAAAAAAATATAGTTTTTTTTATAATAACTGTGATACTATTGTAGATATCTTTATGAAATTTAGCACACGTCTTCTATAAATGAAGATGCATTTTCTGATGTAAATTTTTTTTTATAATTTTTAGCAGTGGCGTCCGTACCGGTTTTGCATTGAATATTTTTGAAGAAAAAAATAGTACGCCACTGTCTATTCTTAAAACAAAAATTATTTTTGGAATCGTCATTCATTCCTAAACAAATTTAAATTTTTGATTTTCTTTCGCCCGACGCATGGTTTTCGCTAAAAAAAATAAAAATCGTTTTACTTCAGGGTCAAATTGCTTTTTTTTCTTTTTTCAAGTTATTAAGTTTATTTCATATCAAATGTTAATTAATTCAGAAGTAAGTAAAATGTATCTTGATTTATAGAAGACGTGTGCTAAATTTCATGAAAATATCTACAATATTGTCACAGTTATTATAAAATTTTTTTTTTTTTTTGAAAATTTTACCGCCCTGTATCTCAAAAGTTAGGAGGTTTAGGACATACGTCCATATAAAGTTTTTTCCTTAAAATGAGTCCAAGAATCACCCCCTTAAATATTAGCATGTCATTAAGGAACACCCTGTATATTTAAATCTTATGATACGCTTCATTATAAAAATGTAAATAAAACACAAATATAAAAAGAAAAACGGCATTAGCGGAACGTTTATTGCTAAAAAATATATAAACTAAAATTTAAAGTAAAAAAAAATATAGTACGAGTAGTAGTTATAAAACGTTTCTTAAATCGTTTTAAAAAGCAAGTCAAGTCGACGTGTTTTACTCGTAGCAAAATGATCAATGACTTTATCTTTAAAATGTGGATATTTGCTACAGTTTCCTACTATATCTTTTTCTATAGATAACGTAGATAACGCCGATAACCTTTCGTTTCCCATAGAATTCCTTAAATAGGTTTTAATTCTTTTTAAGGTACTCATAGATCTTTCTGAAGACGCAGTGGTAACAGGTATGGTAAAAAGTAATTTTAATAATTTAAATGTTTCAGAAAAGACATCATTCAATTCGTTGTCACAAATATAATTAAATAATTTTAAAGGTTCTAATTTGTGTTTAATGTCACATGAATATATTACTAAAAGTTCATTTTCTAATTTTGGTAAATTGAAGATACTGGGATAAGTTTCGTTTAATTTTTGAAATAAGTGCTTGGGACATTTTTTTAAATATTCAGAATACATTTTTTGATTTAAAAGATCTATGAATGATAATCTGTCAATATCGTTAAATCTCTCCTTTAACTGAACAATTATAGTATCTAGAACTTCAAACGCAACCCTTTTAAAATTAGAAATAGTATTATCGCCTATATCCCTATTCATAAGAAGTTCCTTACATTCGTTTGTACAGAAATATACGGTCTCATCGCTACGTAATTTTGATATATTTTTAATGGTTTGTTCTACCTCTTGGAAACAAATAGCAGGATTAGATAAAAATTTTGATTGTAAAACAGAGTATAAATGATCTGAAAATATAAAAATTTTATAAAATAAACATAACATAAGAACAAACTTTGGATTATCTAATATTTTGTTGAAACCTATAGCTTAATTAGTACTTTCTGGATCAAATTTTTCAGAAGATTTTACAAAATTCATTATTTGTTTCAAAGTATGATAATTTTTAAAAATAGAAAATACCGATCGAGAATGAAAGTTCCATCTTGTATCAGACCCACTAGGAATAGCAAATCCCGCTTTTCTTAGTTCTTCCATTCGTAAAGGGGATCGAGCAAAGAAAGTTTTAAAAGAAGTTAAATTACAAATAAATAGTTTTACATCTTGAATTTGTTTAGAACTATGTAAAAGAACTAGATTCAGCTGATGAGCATAGCAATGTATAAAGAGTGCTTGAGGATGAGTTTGTTTTATTATAGTTTGTACGCCACCTTTTGACCCAGACATCACACTAGCTCCGTCGTAAGTTTGTGATACAAGTTTATTTTTGCCTATCTGGCATGAGTTTAAAACTTCTAATATTTTTGTGCTAAGTCCTATTGCCGTTTTATTACTGGAAACGTCATAAAAACCGAGAAATCTCTCAACTATTTCATTTTTATAAATATATCTTACAATTATGCTGAACTGTGCCCGACAAGAAACATCTGTTGTTTCATCTGCTTGAATAGAAACAAAGTCAGCATTCTTTAATTCCTCTAAAATAATTTCCTGGATTACATATTTCACTGACTCGATGAGATCATTTTGAATGTCACTAGATGTTCCTTTAAAAACTGAATTGCTTTCCAAATGATCTTTCATAGTGGATTCCTCCATAGCAAGCAGCTCCAAAAGCTCTAAATAATTTCCTTAAAAAATATTTTTGTTACTTTTAGTTAGGTAAAAAAAAACTATTAGGTACCTACCTTTATTTTTTGAGTCTGCTGTCTCATGGTGTCCTCTAAAGGCGAGTTCTTGTTTCGCCAAAAAGCATACCACGTCAATTAATCGTCCAACAATATGCCTATTTTTTCTAACGTTCTCATTATGTTGTTGGGTATTCTTTTTTTGCGCTTCAACGAGGGCGTGATCTATACGCACCTTTCCGAGCATACAAAAAAATTCATTGCAGGAAATGTGCTTTTTTGAAGATGCGTGTTTATTGGCTTTCTGTACAAAATTTTTTACCACATCAACACCAGATTTTGCCCAGGGTTCCTCTCCATCAAACAGATTACAGGGAAAACAATATAATGCATTCGTATTAACACTTCCCGTCAACCAGCTAAAGGATTCGTACCAACTTTTTTGAAATTTTTGCGATATATTTAATTCTGGCCGCTTTTGGGAATTTTTCAAAAGTAATTTTTCTTCGAGAGATAGTGAAAAACTACGTTGTTTTACATAAATAATCGGATCTTCTATATCTGCCATTTTATTACCGAACAAACGAAGGCGAACAAAAAATTTAAAATAATTATTACTCTGCCACCCACAAGCGCATTTAACAGACTAAACATAAAAAAAAAGAAACACTGAACTGAAAACTAAAATATAGAAATATTGGAAATAGACCATATAAAGTCGAAGTCGCATACGATCCCAAACGCCATATATCTCACCGTAAGAAATATCTGGTCAACAAGATAGACAAACGAGCAAGTGTCTTTCCATTGTCCGATATTTCCGTGCTTATATCGACATCGGCCAACACTTTCAGCCAGTCCCGGATACGCCCGCCGCATGTGGTTTGACTGGTTTGTGTTATTGAAAGACAAATCCCAATATGTTTACCCTTAAGGTTAGTCCCCATGCGCACGAATTGCGAAATCCGAAATGCGATTCGCAAAAAAATATTCGTACGGAAAATTGTTACGTCCCCATGCATCCGAAAAACGTATGGCAATGTTTCGTAATTTGTGGGGAATTACATTTTTATAACTAAATTCACGTTGGGTACAAAATGACATTTGTGGCATTGACTGACATTTGATGAGATTTGACGTTTGACATTTTAACCTCAAAGTAAAAATGGATCTTTGTTTATGTCAAGATAATTTTTGCAATAATATGCTGAAAAAGAAATTATTGATTTTGTTATATTACAATCGTCACCTTAGAAGACCTCAACGAAGCGTGTGGGTAAGAGAAATCTTCAAAAAACGTCGGCAACAAGGCGATTACCATAACTTAATTCAAGAAATGCGACTTGGGGACAAGGACAAACATTTCAATTATTTTAGGATGTCTTCACAGCAATTTGATGAACTGTTGGGTATTGTTTCACCATACATTACAAAACAGCACTGTGTTCGTGAACCAATATCTGCAGGAGAAAGGCTGGCCCTAACATTGAGGTATGTTTGCTCATTTATTGCCATTAGTCACTGTATGCTAACATTTTATTATTAATCCAGATATTTAGCAAGTGGGGATAGTATGGTATCAATGTCCTATGCGTTTAGGTTAGGAAAAAATACAGTATCTAAAATAATAAACGAGACTTGTGATGTACTCTGGAATTCACTCCAAAAAGATGTTTTGAAAATTCCATCAGAAGATATATGGTTGCAGATATCTGATGGTTTTGAAAAACAGTGGCATCTGCCACATTGTATTGGAGCATTAGATGGGAAACATATAATAATTCAGGTATGGATAATACATTCTTACTTTTAATATAACTTTTGATATAACATTAACCTATTTTTAAGGCACCCCCCAATGCCGGTTCTCAATTTTTTAATTATAAGCACACACACAGCTTCATTTTAATGGCCTTATGTGATGCAAATTACCAATTTATTGTAGTTGATATAGGAGCACAAGGTCGGCAAAGTGATGGAGGGGTTTTTCGTCTATCCAAATTTGGTAATGCTCTGATAACGAAAAACCTACAGTTACCACCACCTTCTGCTATTGAATATGGAGGAACAGACTTTCCATATTTTATAGTAGGAGATGAGGCATTTCCACTGATGGAAAATTTGATGCGCCCTTTTCCAGGACACTTTTTGTCCCAAGAGAAAAGGATATTTAATTATAGGTATAAAATTATTAAACAATTTTTTTCCATTTGCTAAATAATCCTTTTTAGGCTAAGCAGAGGTAGAAGGGTTATAGAAAATGCTTTTGGTATTCTTGCAGCCAGATGGAGGATTATCCGGAAACCAATTCTGGCAAGTCTTGATACCATCGAAAAAATTACGAAGTCAATAGTGTGTTTACATAATTGGCTTATGATGAAAAGAAATAGAGCAAACCTATATTGTCCAGTCAATTTTGTTGATACAGAAGATGAGACTGGACATGTAATTGAAGGAGAATGGAGAGTGGAAAGTCATTCATTACGAGGTTTAGGTCGTACAAGTACAAACACTTATAAAAAAAATGCCAGTGTGATTCGAAATGAGATAGCATCATATTTTATGTTTGATGGATCAGTGCCATTCCAATGGGATAAATAAATTTAATGATTTTATCAAAGTGATGTAACACATGTTTTGTGAAGAACATATTTGACATTAATAACCTCACACATGACAACTGATGTGATGTGAATATCTATAAAATGTTAATAAATATATGCCTATTACCAACATTTTTGTGTTTTTTATTTATGTTTAAAAAATGTTTATCGGATAATTGTGAAAGTATGCATTTGTCAAAAAGGTGGTTCACCAAGAAGAGAACATTCATAAAAATATAAAATTAATAAAACTACTTGGTTTCTCTATTTTATGTGGTTCGTTTTGTCATCCTGACAGTGAAATCTCATGATGTAACTAACAACAAATTCAATAAAATAAGGAAGCCTGAAGTGTTTTATTTGTGATTTGATTTCATTATCAGAATGATTTGACAAATATTTAACAATTATCTAGTCTTAATTGTGGATCATTTTTCTAAACGTGTGAATGTTTATGTAACTTACCATGTAACAGCCGCTTAATGGGTTTCTGGTAAATTAAAACTCAATAATAAATGGTTAATATATATTAATTTAAAATCAATGTTTTTTAGTAAAAGGTTTAAATGTTCACAAAAATTCCTTGGACCCCTCATATGCCTGGGACAATAACTTTATTTCCAATAAAGTTTTTTCCCTTTGCGACATTTTGTCCAACAGGTCTGAAATCCTCAAACAAATTGGATTAACAGTTTGTAATGGTTGGGCCGGGCACGGTTTATTTGCAGGTATTGAATCGATCATGCTTAATATGGCTTGATCTACATTTTTTTTGCCTAAAATATAAAATGCTTAATAATTATAAAAGTTAAAACTATAAAAATGTAATATACCTGTCGCCTTCCTTCTGTCCGACTCAGCTGCAGGTTCTGAATTCCCTGTTTTCTCTACACTTGTACTAGGTGAAGAGCAATTTTTCAAAGCTGTAGGGCTCAAGACCTCAAAACCACTATATGATGTTCTATAATGAAAACAATTTAATTAAAATATAGTCAAGTTTCCTAATCTTGTTCACACTTACTTTCTGGGTATAATGCTGTCTTTTAAAAAACACATTATCTCATAGTACTTCCATACCTTTTTTCTTTTTTTTGTAGCACTTCCGCTCGGAATATACGATTCGACTTCCCCTTTCACTTTTATAAAAGTGTCTCTCATGTTCCTCCACTTTCTTTGCAAAAATTCAATTGAAAATTGTTCTATGAAAACAGATTAATATTAAATTAGTAAACAGATATGAAATTCGAATTCTAAGCACTCACCACTGAATTCTTTAAAGATCTCAAGCCATAGACCATCTCTCACAGTCTTTGACCTCCTTGACAAAGGCAATCTAGAGTCCCAAAGAGGTGGTCGCTGTTGGACAAATGTGGCCAAAAGTTCTTCCACCTCATAGACTACATCTGATCTAAAATTGGAATTTTCAGTTATCTTAAAATATGTTTTTTTAACTAACTTACTGCTCTGGCACTACTTCAGACTCGAAGTCAATCTGCGAATCTCCTTCATTATCTGGCATCTCTTCATTCTCTTCAATAAGTTCAAACTAACTCATGTTCACTTTTAAATGGGGCAGTGGGGCACAAAGAACAGGAACCAATTAATTAACTACTAATTAATAACTAATAACTACTAACAACTAATGAACTAGAACTAATAATATTAAATATGTCTCTAACTAATGAATAATTAACTGTATCTTTTATAAAACTGTTCAACTTAAATCCACACGAAGCACAATAACACAAAAAGAAATAAATGCTAAATTTTGAGGTTAGCATAACATCAAGATGGCGACACGAAATTCGCAAAATCTTAAAATATTTCAACATTTTGCGGCATCTCAATTTTCTTAAAACATTCGTACGAATACTTCCCGCCATTAATATTCAAACGCCACAGCCAATAGGAAAGTTTCCGCATTTCGGAATTTCGCAATTCCGGATGCATGGGGACTAGGCATTAGTCCGATCGGCTATTTTATTTATAAGTGCAGACTCTTTATATTATAGTTTGATACAATGCTGTAATTTTTTGGATGGCTAATAAAGTTAAAAGTACATTAATAAAAATAATTATTTTATAAAAGCGTTGTTTTAAAATAAAAAAAGAAATCTTTTGTGTAGAATTTTGGGTAGACAATGTCTACCTTGTCTACCCGTACGCTTCGCCACTGCTTGTTTGAGGCTGTTATGCAAACTAACTGATATTCTACGAGGCGGCTTAAGAATTGCAGGTAAATTTCTATTTATCTCAATATGACAATTGTTAGGTAAACAACCCAGACAGCTAAAAATATTTATTTATTGACCAATTGCTGAAACCTTTTTAATTAATTGTAATTTAGGATATAAACTCTAATTCCATGATCAATGTGTCAAAAATTACTCGACCTATTACTGGTAATAGATTGTTAGAAAAAGACTGTAGTGTCACATTAGTAGGTACATTTTGTGCTGTTAACCTTAATATTTTTTAATAACATAAAATACATAACATTGACTTCTGACGCAGTATTCAAAATGAATTTTCTTTCAGATTTATTTATTGTTATTGTTAAATTGACTGACCATACATTATTATTATCAACATTATCGACCTGATTAATAGACTTTATTCCAAAATAGGATTTACAATAATTTTTATTATTACCACCATCATTAGCATTTACCATTCTGACTTGTTTAATTAAACAATATTTTAAAACATTACCTCTTTTGTTAAAAAAAATGATATATGATATCAAATACAGGAGGACATTCATTACTATGCATCTGACCACAATTACTATAATTATTGTTAGGTTGTTCTGTGGGACCTTTTTCCTATTTTTTACCAAAATATCAAAGATTTGTTTTCATTAGATGAATGTCTGTATATTAAGCCTGCACGGTTTCTAAGAAGTTGAAGTTCTTGGAGTCACTGATTTTAAATATGATACTAAAAATTATAAATGCAAAATAGCGGATTCAATATGGCTTCTCAAAATAATTAAAAATTTGACAATATTTTTATCTTCCATTTTATACCGACTTACTACATACCCACGTGGCACGAACTATACATATTTAGAACATAACGATTGCATTTCTCATTTATACATTACATTTTCATATATATATTTAGCATTTCTTTTATATAATTTCTATATATATGCAAAATGACTTATACACGGAAAAAATTCACTAACCGTTAGAGAACTTTTACTTACCGCAAATAAAAAATTGTATACTATGTGGGACAGGTAAAATGTTTACTTATAGTTAGTAAAACAAGATTTCTGAAATTAGTCACCTGTGGTTAGTGAACAGTTTAATTAGTTTTTAGATGACCTACAGTTAGTGAACTATTTACTTGTGGTTAGTGAAATTAGTCTCTTACTATTGGTATACTTTACAACACTAAGTAGTTTTGGTTTATTTGACGCTAGTTAACTGTTTTCTTGTGATAAATGATTTTAGTTTTAGTGGGTAGTAAAATACATTTATACGTATTTTACCATTAGTATATTTTATTACCCATTATTTTATCAAAATCTGGAATCAGGGAAAGCACGTTGGTCAAAACAGTTGTTTTGCATTTAAAAACCCTTTAAAGATAAAAAAATCTGTGACAAACGAAGTTGATTTTTTATAGCAAGGGACTTGGTTCTAGATTATTAGAGTGTAAAAAAATAAATTAAAGGACCACTTTTCATAATATCATAATATCAACACAGTCAGTTTGAGTTTTTGTTCGGGTACATCTGCAAAACCTACAGAAATAATTTTCACGAAAGCTTTCAATAAAATCTAATATACTATTCAGGCCTAAATTATCTCCTAATATGAAACATAAACAAAAATTAATTTTCTTGTCATCAATAGTTAAACCTTTTGTTTCCAGATCTATTAACTCTGATATTAGTTTTTAAAAAATAGAGTTACTTCCAAAATCTTTAAAATCACAAGCATGAAATATAAGTGCTAAATTACGGATGCTGTATTACTTGACTTGTTACTTGTTGGCATTTTAAAAACCAGCTCTTGCACAAAATACCATAACTAGTACTCGGTGGGGTATTCTAAGTTAAGGGCGTGAAATATTTTATATAATACTTCCAAGCACCTTATTCTGGAATCACATTTATATTTTATATTATTGAATACGATGTAATGGCTCTGAACAACCCCTTCTTGGGTAATTGCCAAGCCAAATGGTTGTAGAGCAATATTATTTTTTACCAGTTTAATTTTTCTACGATCAGCAGAATTGAATTTGTTTTCTTATGAACAACTCATGATTCAAATATCTACGATATGGTGCATGCTCACCTCTATAATGCGATATAGTTGGACTTTCGATATGGTTATCAATGTCTTCAGTAGGTATTTTCTTTTTACAGGCAGCTTTTCCTCGTCCATCTTTCGAAAGATAAATAGGAGTAGATGACTAAAACGTATTTTGAAAAAAATAATTGAAGAACCTATAAGGAGAATCTAGCTCCAATATTTCTGGTTTGAGATTTGTGTCGCCAAGAAACTCTTTTTCTGATTCAGGGAATTCTATGTTATATAACATTAATTTCGTTATATTAAGTTTTTAGGTTGTCCCAGATGTCAACCATGTGGCTCCGGTTAACTCAAGTGGAGATGGGAGTGGGTAATCACAAAAATCTGGGATTACTAATATATTGTCAAAAAAAAGGGGGGCGCCAATTAGATTTAGCTGAGCCTTAAATAACTTAAATCTATCTTAAATCTAATAAAAGATGAGGGAATAAAATACCTTAACTTACACTTCTTTATTTTATAAAAATAAATTAACTATTTTTCCCTCTTCAAATAATCAGTACGTAATACAAAAACCAGTTAAATGGACTAAGTGATTTAGCCTTATTCTTTACTTTAGTTATAAAATTAACAAAATAAACATATTAGAAAAGAAAATGTGACACAATACCTTATGATATAGGTGTTTCCCTAAAACTACCTATCTAGTAACTAAAATTCCCGCAAATTTAAAGAATTAAACATACATATGTGTATCTTTAAGTAAAAGATATAACATTCTAACTATTTAATACAGAAACTACCCGCAAAATGAAATCATAAGTTTCTTAAAGCGATTACTATGTAATTTTATGCGTCGTTAGCGTTGGATCCAAGGCGAAGGACTAAAATGCGCAAAAGGGTGAAATTTTGACGGTTAAAGCAGGCGTTAGTTTCTGTTGTACATTATCGTACCAACAGGTATAAAATAAACTTAAAAATGAAATTGTTAAACATTGAAGTGTATGTTAAATAACAAAAGGTTTCGTTACATATAAAAAAAAGAGAACAAAAGAAAATAATTAACTTAGCTGCTCATTCTGCAGCTCCCAGAATGACACTATTCTTGAGCCCATCTTCGTGCTTTCCATCTGCACTTCTCAGAGTATGGTGCCCAGTTCCAGTAGGAATCGGAAAATGTCTCGTTCTCACCAATAAATCGTCAAGCTTGTTGGAGATCGAGAAAATACTTCTCTCAATGCCTTCGGCAGTTCAAAAAGAAGTAGTGGTGACGTCGCAGCAAATCGATGTTGCGAGCCACAGCTCGATGATAAGGAAAAGACAGTAAACTAACTGTATCCCGTAACGTGCACCCTAAAAGAAGGTACATTTTCTTAATTTAGTATAAAGTAACTAAGAATGTACATACATTCTCCTAAGTGAATATATATATATATATATATAACAATTATTAACATCCCTTAATAGTTAACAATACAAAACCCTAGAATGATAATTTAATATGTATAGTACCCCAAAATAAAATAAATTCAGCGCTCAGCTGGAATAAAACTAGGTTATTGTGACCAAAACAGAATAAAACTAAATAAATTAAATTACCTCTTTCGCGAGGGCGGTGGGCATATAAATGCTGGTCACGTTTCCTAAGTTAGGAAAGGAGAGTTTCCAAATAATTACTCCACCAATCCATAACACCATGCACAAAATATCCAAATACATCAGACTGGAAAAATCCGAATCCAGTGGCCAAAATAGAACGTTGAAAACCTCAAGAAAATCTCCTCGAACACGAGCTAGGTGGTTGAACACCAAATTCTTCCAAACCAATTTCCGAACAAAATAATGTTCTCACACAACTACTTAGAATACATGCTACGCCTTCACAAAATCCCAAACTTGGATGGCACAAATTAATCAAAATTACCATATAATTATTATTTAGGCACAACTTTTAGTTTTTGTGGCTTCAAAAACGTATATCGCTTTTTTTCTACGCAAAAAGCTTCTAGTCTAGAAAAATCAGTTTCTCGAAAAATCCGTCGTTGTCGCTGCGCAAGACATCCAGAAAATTCGCTTCCTTAATAGCCAATCAAATGGAATATTAATACCATTTCAACAAACTAACACGCCTATACTAACCAATCACAACACGTAATATAAAAATCAATATCTGTAGTACAAACTAACAGATCTCTATTGACCATTAATAATTAACATTCACAAAATCTCTATTAACAGAAATGATTCCAGAGTGTTCTAGAATATCTACTATTACTACACTTGAAACACTAGAATTGACCAAATCACAATAATAATTTACTCACGTAATGTAATCCTACTAACTGTTACAAGAAATGAGAAACCCATATAAATTTGATATAAAACATTACAATAAAACTAAAATAATAATTATATTTTGCACGAAACTACAACTCGGTGCAGTCCCAGTGCACAAATTACGCGAACAAAGCGTTCCGTGTCAACGAAACTTCAACCTACCTGTTGAATATTAAATGTCAAAATAATGACACTAGAAGTACAAAATAAACATTATATTGTCAATAATATTTGAAATATTAATTTAAAATACAAACAGTGATGTTACTACTAATATACAAATTGAGTTCAAAAGGTCAGAATTCCTAAAATAAAAGAAAATCTGCCTCCAAATGCAAAATACACATGAAGCAAAGTATTTAAGAAATGAAATATATCTTAGAAATGAATTTATGATTTAATGATGTCTTAAGAAGTGTTATAAAATAAACAAACATGATGTAGTTAACAAAAATTGCTTTAAAAAAGTATCTCAATCAAAACAGGACAAATGTAAGGTAAATAGTAGATTCTAACCAGAATACACGTAGTTATTTAAACGATTTTCTATTCATATATATGGCTTAAGAGTTTTGGAGGGTAAAAATAAAGTATTTGAGTTTAAATTAAATTTATGAAAACCTTAGTTCGTTGGTTAAAATAAAACCGTTACAGTTACCTTTCTTCCAAATAACTTTTTTACTAATTTTATTTTGACGACGTAGCCTGCTAGATGGAACCGCTCTGTTAGTACCAATTTTCAAACGAATTTTCAGTAGTGTTTCGTTTTCAGAAGTTTGAGTGTTCATCACGCAGGCTTTTAGCAATGCCTTCATCTCCGGAATCTTCAAATTCTACCTCATCTTCACTTTCTATAGAAATGTTGACCAAATCCAACAATTCTTCATCAGTAAGATGCTTTTTCATTTCAAATTCCTTCCACCAGCGACTCATTTTCTATAAGAAAAATATATTGCACAAGTGCATGTTGTATCACATATGATACACATAAAATAATGCAAATTATTTGTTCCATACCTATAAAATTCAATAAAAATATATAAAAAATGATCTACTTACATGCTTGGATGCTACTAAATATTTAGTTTACCGGTAAATAAGAAATACACGTAATCCGCAGTAAAATAAAAATGTTGTTTACAATAGCGGGCACACACCTGGTGCGCTATTCTTGACCGTTCGTATTTTTCAAGGTCACTCGCAAGATCATAATGTACGAGTAAAACAACAAGATGGTTATTCTTGACCATTCGCAGAACATTCGAGTATGTGTGTGCAGTGGTTGACTGGCATCGGGATTAACCCATTTTCCACAGACATTATTATTTTTATTACAATTGTTACCACTGATTGTTAATTGTTATTGGTTTATATGTTAATTTTAGATTCTTTAATAAATGTTATCAATGTATTAAATACTTTTTTATTGTTTGAGATCAATAGCAACGTAATATTGGTTGGAAAAGAAATCCCTATATCTAATAACTTCGTTAAAAAATTTTTTCTATATTTATTGTGGTTGTTACATGCAAATATCAAATGATTAAGATCTCCTACTGAATTATTATCACAAGAACAGAAGGGTGTCCTTAGGACACCGATCTTAAATAGGTGGGAAGGAAACCCACCATGGTTCAACCTCATCCTAGTAATGTAAATAGAATACTGTCTGGATACTTGAAATTCAGAAATGTGGGAAACAGTATTAGATGTATTAGGCTGAATTTGTGTGTAATGATTGTTTGAATTATTGTTATGTTTGAAATCAATCCAGATCTTTTCCCAATTGATTCTTATTTCTTTTTTAAAGCAATTGATAATATCGGGAACCGTGTAAAGTTCCTCGCAATACTCTAAGTTTGTGGAATCTTTTGCAGCGAGATCTGCCATTTCATTACCAACTATTCCCACATGAGCTTTAACCCAACAAAAAACTATATTTGTATCACTATTTTTAAGGTTGATGAGTTTTTCTCTTATTAGTTTTACTAAGTGGTTGGAATTTGTGTTTGTAGGATGTTTTTTGATAGACTGTAATACCGACAATGAGTCTGTTAGAATTACGGAATTACCAGCGTTATTATTTTCTATCCATTTCAGCGCATGTAAAATTGCGTTTGCTTCTGCCGTAAAAACAGAACATATATCCGATATTTTAAATTTAGATGTTTGATTAAGATTGGAAACATAGAACCCACAACCAGTTCCCTTTTGGGACTTAGAACCATCGCAAAAGATGGTATTATATCTTTCAAAACTAGTAAGTATATTTTTTAAAATGAAATTATTTATTAGTGGAATATCTGAAAATTTTTTAGTAATCACTGTTGGTTTAAAAAATTTTTTATAATATTCAGAATTTGTATTAACTAAAGGGCTGTATTTTTTAATATTTGTTACTAGGTGGTTAGTAGAAACAAATGCTTCTGCCAAAGGAGGGCTGTTTTTAAATGTCCAATACTTGTTTATGAGGTTATCGATAGATAGTTTATATATGGAATCTGTTATGTATTCACAAGATGAAACCCTTAACATTATTATTTTCTTTTGGGCCAAAAATTGTCTGCGGATTGAAAGGGGAGGTTCCTGAGCCTCTACTAAAACTGCCGGCGAGGGCGACGATTTAAACGCACCTAAACAAATTTTTATTGCTTTTAATTGAATTCTGTCTATAATTAATAAATTAGAGTTGGATGCGGATCCGTAAATAATACATCCATAGTCAATTATAGATCGTATATAGGATCTGTAAAACAAAAGTGAGGTTGTGGGGTCGGCGCCCCAATTCCTCTTAGCCACACATTTTAAAACATTTATACCTTTCTCACATTTACTTTTAATATGTTCTATATGTATTTTCCAAGTTAGTTTTTTATCAAGAAAGACACCCAAATACTTGTAATTATCTGTAACGGGAATGTAATTCTCACATAATTTGATTGTATCCCCCATAACCAGCCGATGACGTGTAAAAACCATCACCGCCGATTTGTTCGGGGATAAATCCAATGAATGCTCGTTTAACCATCCTTGGAGGCAGTACATTATATAACGCAGATCACTAATACATTGGTTATAAGACTTGTGGATTGTATATATACAGATATCATCAGCATATTGAACAACTCTAATATTTTGATGAAATATTTTATGCAAATCTAGGGTATAGATATTAAAGAGTAGTGGGCTCAGAACTGCTCCCTGTGGAATTCCACAGTTTACAATTCTTGGCCCATGTAGGTTATTAGCGTGGTCTCTGATAAAAATTTTGCGGTTTCTGTATAATTGTACAATATTGGCGGAAGCATTTGATTGTAGCCCTAAAGAAATTAATTTTGATTCTAGGATGTCCAAATTAACAGAATCATAGGCAGCCTTGAGGTCTACGAAAAAACAAGCAAGATATCCATTATCTGAAAAGGTATTTTGAATATCAGACACTAAATGTATTAAGGCATCTGCAGTTCCTTTGCCTTTTCTAAAACCGTATTGAGAGGGAGGAAGTAGTGTTTTAGATTCTAGAAACCATTCTAATCTAGATTTTATGATTCTTTCGAATGTTTTTGCTAAGCATGACATTAATGATATTGGACGGTATGAAGTGGGATCATTAGGATCTTTTTTTGGTTTTAATATGAATATTAGTATGGTTTCTTTGAATTCCTGAATAAATTTACCATTTATCCACCATTCATTATATATTTTTAAAAGGTATTTTTTTGCTGTTTCGGGTAAGTTCCTGATCATGTTGTAGCTGAAACTATCTTTCCCCGGAGAAGTACATCGTGAAATTTTAATCGCAGAATCAAGTTCTTCTATAGAAAAAGGGCCAGACAAAACATTATTTTGTATTTCGTAATTTTCTGATGAGTATATTTTGGGTTCATTAACTACAAATGGAGGAGCTATTCGTTCAAATAGCTTTTCTATTAGATCCTGTGGTAGAACTGTTTTATTACTTGTAAAGTTTTTGTTAGAAATTTTTTTAATGTATTTCCATATTTCGGAAATTGGTGTATTTTTATTTAAACTGCTTATGAATTGTTTCCAGCTATTTTGTTTTTTATTTTTAAATAAAAGTTTTGTTTGTGCTGAAATTTTGTTATATTCAATAAAATTTTCTAGGTTTGCCTTTTGTTTATATTTTCTAAGAATATTTTTTCGAAGTTTAACTATTTGTAAACATTCATCATCCCACCAAATGGGTAGGGCTTTTGGATTATTTGAAGGTTTTTTTTGGGGCATAGATAGATCGGCAGCTTGTGTTAATATGTTTGAAAAATATTCAAAGGAACAGGGTTCTTCGGTTTCTATTAAAAAATTATTTATATAACAGTGAAATTTGTACCAGTCAGCTTTCTTATCGTTCCACATTGTACTTGGGTTAATACTAGGCGTGTTAAAGTTCCCTGTAATATTTATAGAAATTGGAAAGTGATCTGATCCCATAGTGTCAGACAGAACTTCCCATTCAATATTACCAATTAAATCGGCTGAAACCATAGTAAGGTCTACTGCTGAAGGTGGAGAATTAGGTCGGGAAATTCTAGTAGGAGATCCATCATTCAATACTATTAAGTTAAGATTATCAATTGCGTCAACAAGAGAATTACCACTAGATTCATTCAGGCTACTTCCCCACAAAGTGTGGTGACAGTTAAAATCTCCACATATAAGTACGGGAGGTTGAAAAAATGATAATAATTTTTCCCATTCATTTGGAGTAATTTTGTTATTTTTTGATGAGTTTTAAAGACTTACTATTGTTAAATTTGTTTTTTCAAGAACAACTGCACACACTTCAATTTTTTTATTATATAACGTGTTTATTTGAATTTCTTTATATGTGATGTTTTCAGAAATGAGAATAGCTACTCCTCCGTGTTCGTCTTTTCTATCTTTACTAATTAAATTGTATCCTTTGATATAAAAATTGCTGTGTTTTTTAAACCAGGTCTCAGATAAAACAATAAAATTTACTTTATTATTTGATAAATAATGTAATAAATTAGGGCGTTGTTTTACAATGGAACGAGAATTCCACTGCAAAACTGATAATGTTTCAGTAAGAGGATTTAGCGGATTCATTGTCACTGAAATCCATATCGCTATTTGATTCTAAGATTGTAGATATTTTGTCTCTTATATTATTATCAAGCTGATTGGTAACTCCTTTAAATGTTGGTTCATTAACTAAAAGTGAGTGAACACACTGTATAATGTTTTCGATTATATATTCTTTAATGTTTTTATATTTTAAATATTCTTCCCTATAGGGGTTGGGGGTTATTGGTTGAGAGGGATAGGAGGGTCTACTCTGATAGATTTCAATTGAAGGACTTTGTAGGGGAGATGACGATTTTCGTTTTTTAGGAAGAGGCAGAACAGTCGTTTTCTGTAATTTATTTTTTTTTATTATAGTTGTTTTTTTATTAGGGTTAGTTAAAATATTTTGACTTCTAGAGCTAGTACTTGTATCTGGAAGGGAGGGAAAATTCTCCTCCGTTGTAAGTAATGAAAATCTGTTTTTTGTTGTTATTTTAGCATAGGATGGGTTATTAGCTATAGCTTCGGCTTCCTTAAAGGATGTATTTTCCACAGCCATAATTGATTTTATGTTTTTTTGTTTTTGATACATAGGACACTCTCTAGATATCGAAGTATGATCGGGACTATTACAATGTACACAAATTTTTTCATTTTCACAATTCTCAGATGAACAGTTTTGCTGACTACAATTCTGGCATTTGCGTTTCCCTTTACATTGCTTATTTGTGTGACCATATCGAAGACAATTAAAACATTGGACGACCGGATAAATATACGGATCAACTACGAAATTTACCATGTTAATTTTTACCGTTTTCGGTATTGTATTTCCCAAAAAAGTAACAAAAACCATTTGCCTATCAACAAAAGTAATTTCCTTAGTAATATCATTAATAGTTTTTCTTTTTAATCGTTTAACCGAGATGACTTTAATAATAGATTCTATATTTTCTTTTATATAATCTTCACTAAAATAAGTATCGACCATTTTAATTACGCCTTTTTTTTGTGTGAAGAAAGTGGGGATGTATGCTATTAAATTATTTTGTTTTATTATATCGTGTTCAACTAAGGAGTTGGCAATTTCGTAATTTCTAAAAATTATTTTAACTTTGTTTAATCCAATTGCTTTAATGTCCTCAATGTTATTTTTAAAAGTATCAATATTCCGCAAAAAATGTCCAATTCTAATTGGAAAAAGGCGACCTATATTTTTTTCTCGGTGTTCTATGTGTACATAGTAAGGTCCGCGGTCGTTAATTCGATATCTATTGCTAAGGTCGAAATGAAATTGATTTTCTGCTTGTAATGTGATATCAGAATTAATTTGGGGCGGCGGCTCGCCGCCCGAAGAGCTACTCATTTTTTGAATTAAAAATAAACTAAATTTTTTAACTTTACCAAAGTATCAAATAAATTAAATTAAAGTGAATTAATGTAAAGAATACCGGTTACTTATCTTTAGGGATCTATCGCTTATCGGGTACCACTTAAACACATCCGTACACTTCGAGTGTTCGAACTAAACTGTGAACATTCGAGTATTCGTAGGAAACAACGAGCGGGTTCAGCCATTCGTAAATTAATTGCGTGCATGTTTTTATGTAACCTAACCACACATTTCTTTGAAAACAAGTTTATTAAACCTATTTTATGAAAAGTTATTAGTAGTGTTTCGTTGAAAATGGATGATTTACAATATATTGCTGATATTGAAAATTTAGAAATTGCTGAAGAGCCTTTGCAGAGACATAACCGTTTTCAAAATTTAAACCCTTTTGATATTCTGAGTGAACATCAATTTGTGCAGTATTTTAGATTAACGAAGGAATTATGCAGATTTTTAATTAATGAATTAACGCCCTTTATGAGACCCCAAAGAAGAGCCACCGATTTAAACATTTCGACTAGAGTAAGTTTTATAAAAAAATATTTTATTGTGTGAAGAATACTAAATCGTACTTTTATAGGTTTTAGTGGCTTTAAGATTTTTTGCATCAGGAAGTTACCAGATGGATATTGGAAGGGGATTGTTTCTCTCAGTAGGCCAATCTTCTGTTTCAAGATGTATTAAGGAAGTTACTGATGCTTTAAATGAACCGGCAAATTTTAATAGATGGGTACATTTCCCTAGAAATTTTGAGGAACTAAATGCAGTCAGAACTCGGTATGTAATTTTTTTCCTTTTATTCGTAAATTTAGATAAAGTGATCATTATGTAGCTGTACATTTTGTATACGCTTACATTCAAATCCTAGATTTAATGTAAATACGTATACATAACTTGGAAAAAATTTATATTTTGTAGGTTTTATGAAGATTTTAATTTTCCTGGTTTAGTCGGCTGTGTTGATTGTACACATGTAGCGATATTTACTCCAAAAATTGAAAATGAAGAATTTCCAGAATTTATATATGTAAATAGAAAAGGATACCATTCAATAAATGTTCAGTTAGTAAGTAAAATATATTACAGACATAGAAATAACATTTTACATATTTAAATTATTCAGGTGTGTGACAGCAAATTAAGAATAATTAATGCAGTTGCACGATATCCTGGCAGCAGTCATGATTCTTATAGTTGGGAAAATTCAAATCTAGCAGAACTGATGCGGAACCTGCATAATAATGGGCATATAGATTATTATTTATTAGGTAAGGATATTGATAAAACAATTCGTAGGTACATTTTAAAAGATCAAATCTTTTTTATTCAGGTGATAGTGGATATCCACTTAGAACATGGCTGTTTACTCCATTAGAACAAGAGCCCTTGGAAAATACTCCAGAATATGCCTACAATATAGCTCAAAAGAACTAGGAATATTATTGAACGTTGTAATGGAGTACTAAAGATGAGATTTCGATGCTTATTAAAAAATAGAGCACTACATTATACACCCACTGTGGCCTGCAGAATTATAAATTCTTGTATTGTACTTCACAATATATGTATTGAGCATAACATTCCAATGCCAGAGGCTGAACCCGTAAATATTGATTTTGGGGTTATCTTTCAACAAAATATTAACGAAAATGAACAGATACCACTAAGAAGAGTAAATCCAGAGCTTGCTGCAGGAAGGACAGCAAGACAAAGATTAATAAACAATTTTTTTATGCATAATTTTTAATTGTACCTATTCGATTCTTTTACTGAGATTCTTTTTGTTAATAAAATAATTTCAAAAATTTTATAGTTACTTTATTTCATATGAAAATGTTCAAAATAAAAAAAAAATATTACATAAAAATGAAGTGAATGGTAATCGATTACCCTACACAAACAAAAATGTTACAATCAAAACTATGGAGAACAAATCAACAAATTGCATCAATTAAGGATTCCACTGCACATTTGAGTTCACCCATTTTCTCTGCAATGTTTTGTTTAGCTGCAGCAGATGTTTCTTTAGCTGCAGCAGATCTTTCTTTTGCCACTGCAATCCGCTCTTTAGCAATGACATTTCTCTCTAATAGAGCTAATTTTTTATTAAAATAATCAGCTTTAAGTTTTTTTTTTTTTTTCTAAAGAAACCCTATAATTCTCCGATGCCTGTGATGCATAAACTATTTTTTTTTTCTAGTGGCTCGAGGAACAAGTTTCTGTTTTGGGGCAGCAATGCTTGCATTTTCTGCAGCTACAGAATTATTTTGGTCTCGTACAACAGTACTTGGCTTTGCCGTTATTTGTGTACTGTCTTCTTCTGTAACGAATGACATATCACATTCTTCATCTATTAAAAAGTTTTCATCTCCAGAATTAGAATTGGAAACATGTGGAATAGACTTATTTGAAAAAGCAGTTGACGATTCTACACTTTCTATATGTCCATGCATGGATGTAACATTTATTGTATCCAATACTTGTTTTTCGAATGGGGTAACAAAATTGTCAATGAAAGGGCCGCCCCCTGTACCTCCTAGCCGTCTTTTAAACTTCATAGTTTTATTTTTAGTTCTACATCGGATATCCTGCCATGTCTAAAAAAAGAATAATTCTAAATATCTCTATGAAATAAGATTTGTTACCTTTCGCCATGCTTTCCAATCCTTATAGGCTCCATCCCCGCAGCTATTTAACGTTTTAGTGACTTCCTGCCAAAGTTGTTGAGCATCTTTTTGAGAAAAATCATTGGAAAATTTTCCGGACTCAAGTTCAGAATTTTTTTTGAAGAATTCCAAAAAACTCTTTTTTGTTCCGCCGATGCATTAGCAGCTCTTCTTATATTTAGTTGCTTTTCTTCCATATTCATGAATTCTTTCTTGATCGATTTAAATAATAATATATAACCGGACAATATTTTCGCTTTAACACACCACAAACTCGAATATCAAAATGACATGAGACATGATTGACAAATATTTAACATGGACATATGACTGTTATGAAGTTAGGGCTAAGAAAAATGCAATGTTGCCGGTAGCCGAATAGCACATGTTCGCAAGTTTCTGCGAGCGGTGGTCAAGAATAGCGTATTAGCGAAATGATCGCAACTAGACCGTTCGTTGTGCGTGTACGTGTAAGTTGCGAACGATGTCAAGAATAGCGCCGCTGTTCATTTCCAAAATGCGAACAATAGTAAAGCAAAATAGTGAAAAAACTTTACGACTACGTTTTTAGCTTGAACGTATATTGTTACACATATGATACGTTTTCTAGTTCTCGAAACTGCTAATAGATTGCGGTAGTATAAATAAGAGGTGTTTTAAATATGATACATTATGCATTCAAGGATTAAAACTGTTTTTTCTTTGCGAAAATTCGGATTCAGTCATTCTCCTTTTTACATCTGTTCGTGACACACAATTTAGAACAAATTACTTTTTTTCAACCCAGTTTAATTTACAATACATGGTATTAATTTCTTTTCTCATTTATTTTGTTTATACATTTTGTCTTACATATTTCTATATTGCCAGGTGGTTTTAAATAATGTTTTTTTTTTGGCTTTTTATTTTCTGCTTTTCTTTCCTTGTTTCCATGCTACCTTCAATTTCATCTTTTTCTTTTTTTCGCCTTAGTGTACCCATTAAAACCTTTAAAAAAATAAATGTTAGATTTTAATAACACTTAATTTTTTTAGATGGCATACCTACATTTTCGTGGTCTAATTATAAAGGTTCCCCTCTCCGATCGTGTTTTAGAACTTCTTGTTCTTGATGTGGATGTGTGTGAATTTCTTGTCCATTGTCAAAATTTTCCGTGTCGTCTGCTAAAATTCTAATATTCTGTTGTATTTTTTCGTTACATTAAGAAAATACAAAAAATTAGATACCTTCAATAATTTTGTTAGTACCTTCCAAGGTTTCGGGTTCTTCATTTGAAACTAAATTGATATTTGCATTGGTCTGATCAATAAATGTTAATTCTTTGTTGTTATTAGTTGAATTCTCAGTTGGCTTAGTAGAAAAACTCTAGTCCAGCCTCATACATTTCTCGACATTGACCATTTGGGCTGGTTCTAGTTCAGTCGCGTTGTTAAGCGCAGACCCTGATGATGTGAATAGCACGTCTTGGCGCATTTTAACACCTAAATTATTTGTACGAATGTATTTTAACTCTGTCCCATTTTCTGTAAAACTTGAACATTTTTCAATTTTATTGGGCCTTAAATCTTCATTGACATTGGAGTTTTGAATGGAAACTAAAGCACCATTTTCTGGCTCACTATCAGACCACTCAACATTTTGTAACAAAGTAAGCTCGGGTTTAGAATCATCGGAATAAATATTTTGTGCCATGTAGACTAAAAGTCTACTTCTTTTGAATATATTAATTTCGAATGAGTAAATATATTCTGAAATAAAAAAATTACAGTATAATAAAATTTATTTCTTCAGTTACCATTGTTTCTAAGTCAGGTAAAGAGAAATTGTATGCAAATACTCACTAAATGTAATTTGTTCCTATTTAGATTTACCTTAAATGTTTTTGATCACAGAAGCTTTTATATTTTTCTTGAAACATTTTTTATAAAAATACCTCGAAGATTACTAACACTTGTTTCCACAATAACATTTACAAGTAAACTGAATAGGTTTGACGATTATGCGCAAATTACTTAGTGAAAACACTGCGATTGCATTTTACTTAGAATGAACACAGCAACTGCAGGCTAAGGCAGGTATATGCGGGGTTTTTCCTAGGTATCGTTGTAGATGCTAGGTAGTATAGATTTCTTTGAAAAATACACATTTTAGTCTTAAAATACGGTTTTTTTTTCTACGTAAATATGTACTATTAGCCACCTAGAGCCTAGTTTTACGCTCAGCACAATTTTCATAACTTTTGCAGATGCGGTGGTCTTCCTTAGTACTAGTTATAATCCTCTAAAAAATTATTTAATTTTCAAGAGGGCTTAATAAATGATGACGGAAAATCAATAGAAATAAAATACTTGTTTACAAAATATATTTCTTTTAAAAAAGGTTAAATATTAGAAGCTCAAATTAAAAAAGTACATATAAATTTGTGTTTGTTCCACCTAAGAAACATAGCTTAGGAATATTGGGTAATACCCAAAATATGGAATTAATAGCCTAACATACGAGTTTTTAATTATAGAAATGGTTAAAAAATCTTTCGGGAAGTAGTCATTTGTTATTTAAACTTGATTAAAATTAAAAAATGGATTGATTGCGATTTTCACAAATGAATCAGCTATGTCAAAGATTTTGCTCAAGAAAGTAGCTTGTGGATGTAAGGAATAATTCCATATTTTACAAACAATGCATAGATGTCATTTGCAAAAATATACTAGTGACAGAACTTACAGGAGGCGATGTTCTTGAAGACCATGATGTTGGGTGGGGTTTTTCATGAAGGTGGGTGGGGTTTTCCTGGTTGGCCTCACCTTTAAGTCAAATGGCACTATCAGTCATATATAAGTCGCCCCGGAGCGCCACGACAAATAATAATAATAGCCGAACATTCCTCGCACAAACTCAGCTTTTGGGATCAAAATTCACTCGTAAGGTGGTGAATTAGGAAGAGTATATTACATAGACAAGAAATCGATATCCAATATGAAACATTTTTGAAGAGATATGAACAATGAAATTAATAATAATACTGGCACACAAAAAAGTTATCAGTACATTTGAATAGACCCACCTAGGGTTATGTATTTGGATAGGCTGAATCCGAATTTGAGATCCATTTAGCCCATACACCTTTAAAATTTTGAATAAATTGTAAAAACCGACAAAAATAGCAAAAAATTTACTCAAAATTTTGAGGGTGTTCGGGCTAAATGGACCTCAAATTCGGATTCAGCGCATCGAAAATACATAACCCTAGGTGCATCTAGTCAAATCTACTGACCACTTTTTTATGTCAATAGTAATACAAATAACTATACTTACTAGTGTGTACCACGGCTTGCTCCTTTTTTAAATGTATTATATATTTTTTAATACATGGCAATTCTCAGGGACCAACAGTTTTAGCAGGTTCTATCAATCAAAGTTGTTCTTTTTAATTTAAATTTTTTTAAAAAATCTTGTTTTAATGTTATTTTACCAGGCTATAATTTTTAATAAAGAAACAAATATAACTTTAATACAATCAACTTGTTGCTTATTATAGTCAATCATAATTTACCTCTTGTGAAAATTAAACTCTTAATACCTAATCAATCACCATTTTAAATTCATCCAATATTACCTACTATTTACATGCACTAAATTTACCTCTAACAAATTTTTTATTTGTTTCTTTATCGTTTTGTTTTATTTTTCTTTTAGGGTTTAACAGATGTTCTACCCTCTTTTTAAAAACAAGGCCTTCTCTCTTCCTTTTCATTTTTTTCATCGACAAATTTCTAAAGCATTGATTATATCTAGATAGTAAATCCAATCATTTACAAGAAAAATTGTGATGTCGAAATAACTATTATTTACCATAATTCTAATTTACATTTGTCATATTTTCAATACAATTTTCGTTGTCAAAATTTATAATTATTCTTACTTTTAGTTTATGTTGGTACTAATGTTTTTTTATTTTATTAACTTCAAATAATTTTAATTTGTTACTGCTGGTGGAGCTTCTTTTGAAAATAAATCGTACATAATATTATAATCGTCGTTTGTTGATGAACACACTAATACAAGAAGTAATTCCAAAGAAATTGTTTGCTCTGCTTGGCCAATGTTAAGCTTTTGAGAAGACACCTCTCTATTAAATGTCTATAATGTATGAAATAAACAAATATATGTCGCTACTCCAGGAAAAACTTCTTTAATTACGTTTCTTTGCAGTAAGTTTTTGTCAGTCATGAAACAATGAATCCCTTCAGCAGACTGTTTCTTAGTTTTAAATATGTCCAACAACCATTGTATTGAATCCCTATCTTCTGATGCCAATAGTCCAACACCAGCTACTTCACTGTTACCACCGCCATCTTCAACTAAGAATATGCATATAAACTGTTAGAGCATTGTTTATAAGCTTATAATATGTTCCGTCAAAAGCAACAAACGCAGGCCAATCATTTAGTGCCTGCGTCATTTCTGGTGTGGTGAAAAACAAAGCTTTTAAATGATTCTGTTCATGTAAAACATCAACGTCGGCACCTGAAAAAGAAGGAATAATATAATATTAGCAACAAAAATGAAGTTGAAAAATAAAAATGAAATAAAATCAGAATAATAATTATTGGTATTTAATGTAAAAAGGTAGAGTTAAAAAAATATATATTTTTCTTATGATTTGCGTTATTTGTTATTATTAATTTTTCACATTCTACACGTGTTTTGAAAAAAATATACCCCCTATTGTATCTGGGCAGCCAATCAATGGTAGTGCAGGTAAAATGCGAGGTAAGTTCTATACCACAAAGCTTATCCCCAAACCTATTTATTTGTTTCTGAACATTGTTAACTATACACACGTCATTGTGAAAACTTAAACATTTTGCTGAGAGGTAACTTAAGAAATCACACATAATATTTAGCTAGCAAGGCCAAACTACTACATGTAAGTTAAATCACAATCATAAGAAATAACATATACTTACTGTAGATATTCAAGACTGTAAGTAGTTATATTTGCCACTTTTTAAGCTTACCTGAATGTTAGACAAATCCTTTAAGGTTGTTTTTTTTTTCTTTCCTTACGAGGTCACTTTGTATTAGTTTTTTATTACACCCCAGTTTAAGACGTTTTATTACTGTGCCATTAAAACTAAGACAGTCTTTGCGACAGGTAAACTATATGAGTCACTAGTATCTATATAGTCATAAACCTTACCACTTCGAAGCATTTGGTTACGTTTTTCATACCCATTTCATCAAGAATTAGTGAATTAGCATGTTTAATAGCTTGTATTAATAATTTGAAGCTCTCTGATGTAAAACCAAGATAAACGGTAAAAGTAAAAGGTAAATATGAAGGATGGACCACTTAAGTAGATATGGCAGACTGTCAAATGACATCATACTGCTCATAACCTCAAACCAACGTGCTAATGTAAACACACTTTTACTCATATGTTTTAAAATACAATTTTAAATTATGTTTTAGGCAAATATAATGATAATAGAGAACTTTTTAGTCAAATAGAAAACTTATTAACAATTAACGATAGGTATACAAAAAGAAGACATTAAATAAATCAACTATTTGAAATAGAATGTCTCAATAAAATACATGCCTCTACAATACAAAATAAAAAAGAAAAATATCATTTTGTATTACTTTTTAAATATTTTTCAGTTAATTATTCTATTATAACACTAATTTCGTATTCATCGACCAAGAAATGACTACATAGGTAATATTTAATAGGCCGCGTTGTGCAAAGCTAGTTCAACTGAAGATAAAAGTTGATCTCAGATCAACTCAAAAATTACAGCTTTGGGTATAAGAATCCACTTAATTCAAAAATTAATTGTCGCCACTGCAGTTTTACATAACATAAGAGATGTAATTCCTAAAGTTTATGAAGAAATTGACGCATCAATAGAAATTTTATGTAATTTAAATAAAAATGATTAAAATAATGTAGTTAACAATGTTAATGATGTAACTAGGCAAAGCTTGCTTAACAATTATTTCGTGAATTTCTTATAATATGCAAAGTCTAAAAATAAAAAATGTTTTACAAAACTTGTTTTAATTATTAAACATTTTTAATATAAAATTTCTAAAAATTAATAAAAATATTTCTGTTTACCACAGTTAATATTGGTTTGGATGTCATTGAACAGGTTATCATCCGAATCCTGGCTTCAAATTGCAATCTCTGAAGTCTTATGAATTCGTCATGTTTTTTAAATCGTGTTCTTTTTTAAAACACTCTACGTGCAATGCACCCAATGCTTGCTTTGAACCAGCCCAACGGCCTAAATTGGAACGTAAGTTGTTTAGAAGCTGTAAATGATTAAAATACATATATTTGGTAAAGTAGATAATTAAAGTTAAACTAGAAACAGTAGTTTTTTGTATGGCCTGTGAATACTTACTATTTGGTGTTTGGCTAACTTTAAGTGGCATTGTCATTGGTTTTTAACATTGATGGCGTGCATTTAATCCAGCGTTCATCCTTCTCAATAGGTAATTCACTGTTGGATTTGTAGACCTCTTATTCTTCGCGTTCCTCCTCGGCTTCGACAGTAATATATTCTATGTTTTCTTTATTACTGAAATCATTTGCTTTCTTTGAGGTGCCAGCAGCAAAGTTGTAATCTAAAAATGTATAACAAATTTATAAAACAAAATCTGATCACAGCGAGTTCAACAAACATCCCTACTTAATAAAAAAAAAATATTTACTCAAAAAAAATCGTTATCATTCTCTGAGGGAAGGCCCTTTCATTTGGGTGCCTACTATCTCGGCAATATCTTTGTCGATGGTAGATTCCTGAATTATTTCAGGTGGACCTCATCCCGTACCATACAAATGCCTCTTTTCATCAGCATACTTCTTTTTTGCTCTCTTTTTCTCATTATTGTACTTATTTTTCGGAACCACTACGTCCCTGTAGATGCTCTGTTTTGAATGAGCGTTAAATTTTCGGCTTACATGTGCTCATGCTTCGTTTTTATTTTATTCGTATCCGTGTCGGATTTACGGTATTCAGTTTGACTTGTCCGCTCCTTTACAAGTGCTATTAATAAAGCTACTTCACAAGCGGTAAAATTATGAGATCTTTTTAATTTTTTGTCCATTTTAAATCTTTTTAATGAAGTCACAAATAAAAAATTAACCACCAGTCACGATGCGTAATTTAAAAGTTATTAAATTGACAGCTTCTAATACTTTTAACTTGACTATAGATCAACTAACAAAGGATTCAGCAAGGTTCGTACAAATGATCAGTTTTGCTCTATAGATCACCTCAACTCAAGATAACAAATTAGTCGTGCAACATTTAAAATGTTGAAGTTTATAGGATTTTAAGAATTCATTGAAGGACTCCTCTAGGTACTTCATTCAAAACGATAGAGAACTTTTTAGTAATATATTTCAAATGATGTGAATACATAAAACTCTAATCTTCAAAGCGTCATTCTACCTTCTTCCTGCTTTCTTGATACGGTTTCAAAAGTCATTGGGTTAAATATTCAAACGCGCCTGTAAAACAATTTCGGAACGCACTTGTGTTAGTTGGCACTTGCTGAAATCTTTAACTTCTGGTTGAAAAGTGTTGTATGACTAGGCTAAATAACAAACAGGTTTGAATCCATTTAATTAATACGAGATATTTTATAAGAATAAACAATTTTGTTGATTTGCTTGAGCTAATCTGAGAATACTTATTTAAAAAAAGACTGAATGTAAGGATGTATTTAATGAGTTGGCTGAATAAATTGTTGAAATAGGTCAGATTAAAAAAGAAGAACGGAAAAGGGGCCGACGGATGAATTTAAAAAAGGAGTTATTTATTGATTTACTCAAATTTGCTACTTTTTCAATTAAGTTAGACTTTTTTAAATGGGTTTTGAATTTTGAACACTTTCAAGGAAAAAGCGTTTATGACATCATTAGGCAGATCATTAAATTTTTTCATGCATTTATGAAACACTGATTTAGCTTCTTTACTCATTTTTTGTGGAATGAAGAAGTGCTCTTGTTATCGAGTGCCAAATACTTCAGTGCCTCGCCCTTTTGTATTTTAAAAACAAAAAATTCGAAAGTCTTTAACTGGCAGCAAGTTTAAGTTTCTTAACACGAGTTTTATATGTGTACCTATTAAAGGCCAATATGACTCGAATTGCTGTTTGTAGATTTTGCGTTCTTTGTAAATCATTTTGATTTAAAAGATATAGCATCGTTGAACAATAATTAAGATTACGTAGAATTAAGTATTATAAATATTTTTTTTTTGGGAAAAATGACAAGGTGGAAACAGCTAGATAAGTAGTATACGGTTAATTTTGGATATTATGTAATTTGCATGTTCTTCAAATGTTAACTTTCGGTAAATTTCCTCTCCTAAGTATTCAATTATTTCAACTTGTCCTATAGTCATTCCCAATCTTTAAATAGTACCTAGTTATTAACTAAAAACTCTTGTTGTACTTTGTACTGTTTCCTTTTCAATCAGCATACATTTTGTTTTCGATACATTGATTTTAAGCATATTCTGGCATGTATAATTAATTATTATATTTAATGCCGTTAAATTTCTGAAATTAAATTTTTTAAGTCACGAAAAGCTAAGTAAACAAGTGTCATCTGCAGAAAGATGTATATTGATATTTAAATTTACAATATGGTTGATATACAAAAAAAGTATTTGTACTAGTATACTGCCTTGGGGCAAGCCAAAATAATTTGTTACTGAGTGACCATTTAAAAAAAAAACTTTTTGTTGACGATTAAACAAATAACTGTTAACCACTTGAGAAAATTAGTTTATAAAATTAAAATAATAAAAAATAAAAGCCTCGAGTAATTGTAGCACATATGATTTGTACCTTAAATTTTTAATGAACCCTAATCTTTAAATAAAAAACACTACGATTCAAAATACATGTATTAAATTAAATACAAAAAAAAATTATCACCATATTTCGTCGCAATCTCCAAAGAAAAGCAACTTTTTCAGTCTTCTTCCAAGAAGACGATTTCTGTCTTTCGACATAGTTGTTCCTGTACAGAATAATTTTTTAGCAGGAACAGAAGTTGCCATGATACAAAAATGTTTCCTAGTCTCCTTGTACATAGAAGGAAAAATGCTTTTCATATTCTCCTACTGAAGGAGAGGATCAGATGATAAAGAGGATACAGGATTTAACAAATATTGGCATTCTGCCTGTTTCTATTTTTACCATGGCCATGAGCCAATGCAGGTTTTTGACCCTAGGGTCCAATAAGGTTGCATTCTACAAGAAGAGTTTCTTTTGTTGCACTTACATCTTCTGGCAGGGGGGGTTAATGAATTCAAGCTGTTTTACAGAGCAGTTTATCATCAGAATAATTTTGGAAATTGTAACGTACTTTTCCCCAGACAGTTCCCGTGTTATATATTCGAGAGGCCTCAGTAATTCCACTAGTTGCTTTGCACTCTCCATTTCTATTGCATTAAGCAACAGCAACATCAATAAAACTGGGGTAATAGTGTCACACATTTCCAAAAACCGCTCTATTATATAAAAACAGGAATTACATCTTGTTTTTAGGTCTAAAAGCATTTTTTTTAAATTTCCCTCTTGAACCCCCAGATCTTGCTGAATTATCCTAATTGCATCACTTACAAGCACACTTGTCTTTGCTAATTTCACTATATCTCGGATTTTAGATATTAATTGAGAAATACTTGCATTCCCCATCACACACACCACCACTAAGTTCAGTGTATGAGCAAAATAGGGGGTTATGTTTATTTTTCCCCAAATTTTCGGCTTTTGCAACCGCCCCTACCATATTGGCACCATTGTCAGTAACAACAGCAACAATTTTTTTAAATTGATTGTCCATGTACTTAAAATGTCCACTAGCTGTTGTCCAAGATAGTCACTCGTGTGGCTTTCTGACAATTCCCTTGTAGCAATGATCAATGATTTTAGAACTGTGTCTATAAAAAAAGTTTATAGGATGTATATAAATATATATGTAGCTCTTGCATGTCATCATTTTACTCTAGGCATCACATGTTACTAAAAATGCGCCGAATTCTTTAAACTTTTCTTTATATAAATGGCATACTGCAGTATATTTCCCGTCCAGCAATTGATTTATCTTAAATTTGGACGGTATTTTATATGCTGGAGCTAGCGTCTTAAGAAGACGACAAAATCTTTCGCCTTTAACAATATGAAACGGACGTTTGTCACGGCAAATGAAAATATAGTATGCATTTAGTTATTGCTGCATGTCGTGGTCCACCGTATAAAAATAAGTTGTTTTCCATTTATATTGTCACGAAGTCGTGTTTTTGTACCATTTTCGTCTTTGAAAAAAAATATATAATTTATTTAAATTCAACCACATTTCGTAGGCTCGCAGCACGTCACTCTTCCCCAAAAGGCGCAACGAAACCTTTTTAGTTTTTAAGGACTTTTAAATTATATAAGAGAAATAGCTTAGTGGAGTCTTTTTTCGAGTCCACTTCTTCGCTGTCGAGTTTACAACTAACCTCCTTGTTTAATTTACGTACCCAATTTTTTTAATATTGCCGATTTGCACAATTTTCATAGCTTAACCAAACCAAGTTACGTGGTTGATGACCTGACATTATTTTTCCATTAAGTTATGATAACACAATCATATGGAACACAAGTAGAATTATGCAGACGCAGCAAGTCCAAGATAAGACCCCACCAAGATCTAGCGGCAACAATACTAGTTTGTTGCCGGCATTTTTTAGCTTTAACATTTAAACTTTTGATAATTTTTAAAAAAACAATTTTTATTAGCAAACCTAAAAGTATTATTTTAATTAAGCAATATAATTTCGTTATTATTTCCTACGTATATAAGCAACTCGGCAGTATTTTGTAATCGTTTAATTAGGTATATTTTGACTAAATAAAATGCTGAATTAAAAATAGAATGATTTTGTTTAATTTACTTTAATTTACTTTAAAAAACTAAGAAAAATTATTATTAATATTTTTGGGATTTGTTACAATATGTCATAGATTTATTTAAAAATGCCGCTTTGCATCTAAATATTAATAAATTAATTCTTACCACTAAACGAACTGACGCACAGAGCGTCGCGGTATAGATCTACTTGGACAAAAATCCTCAGTCCTAAACCACCAATATTTTTGGAAAAAATTTGGGATATATTTATATGACAGACTATTATTATTGTACAAATGAAAAAAAATATGGTACCAGACATACAAGGTGTCCCAAATAAATATTTCTTTAAGAAATTAAATACTATAACTTTGTATTTGTACATACATATATTTTTAAAGATTAGACATCTATTACTTGAAAAATATCTACTTTTTATTTATATTTATTTAAATTAAATAATACTACATAACAAATTATATGAAATAGAACTAGGAAATATTGATAAATTAAAAGAAACTATATAGTTTATTCACTATCACTATCTGAAGATTCATTTTCGTCACCGCTTATGTCTATTAGGATCATAGGTAAATCTAAGTTGTTATCATCTATTACAGGCGAATCGATTATGTATTCGTTGATACCACTGAGATTTTCGTTGTGTCTGGAACTATTTTTTCTTAAAGATGATACAAATGGGTCAGAAGTTATTAGTAATGAGGTCATTATATCTGTGTTTGTGTTAACTCTTGAAGATTTTCTTGAATGAAACAGTAGAAATTTACGTATTTCTTTATGTCTAGCGTTTTCGAAACAAAAGTATCGATACCAGTATCATACATATCACTAGTATCGCTACATCCCTAAAAATAATCCATTGGCCATTACTACCTGCATATAACTGTGTAGGCCAATTATTTTATCGGAAGTACCATATTCTAAAATTGACTTTTATTTGATTTCATTATATCAAAGTATCACCGTTTTGTCATATACATAAATTTCTTCTGCCATTCCAAAATATGCAATATCCAGGTACCTTTTATGTAAATCCTGAACAACCCCTAACCATTATTTTGTACAACCCACAACAACAGGACAGCAATAAATTGCGATTTTGACCGACATAAGTGCCTGAAAAGATTGTTATATGAGGTTAACTCAGGTTGTAAGCATTTATTTAAATAGCAATACATACAGGTTACCATTTCACAATTACCGTTTTGCCATTAATTTCATTCCAGTACAAGCAATATTATTGTTCGTTAGCGGTGATTCCCAAATGGTAAGATTTTATACTACCAATTTTCTACGATAGTATAATTGTCCAACAGGTCCTTTAGGTATTTGTAAAATTGCTTGTAAATTCAATGTTACAGATATAAATCTTTTGTCTTTATTTGCTTTGTCTTTACCTATTTTTTTAGCGACCTAACAGCTTTAGTTTCTTTTTCTATGTTCTTCATAAGTTTTGTCAAGTTTTTTTCTGCACTGGATCAGCCTTGGCATATTGGACACAGATAAAACATTGTCCCTTCTTTGGTATAAAAAAACTGAGATTGTAGATCGATATTTACCTAGATTAACAGGTTACTGATTGTTGTCTGTGCAGTTGTCTAGATAGAGCTGGTACGTTGTTTTATTTATTGCTTCCCTTTTTCCGCGATTACTTTCTTTAGCATAGCATCAAGTAGAATCACTGTTAGCTACAGCATTCATTATGACAGCGTTTTTGTATAAAATCTTTGGCACACTGGAATTATTTTACTGTTGGCTAGTGGAAAAACACATTTCTTGCTAAATTTTCTGTCCTTATTCTGATTTGTTTTAAGGATAAGTCTAGTCTTTGGCAACAATAAAAGACACCTAATCAAATAACGTTTTATTAATTTTAAACCAAATAAATTTAAAAAAATATTAATGGCTAAAAAAATGAACATTTTAAAAACCAAAAAATTAAAACTTAATTTCTATGTATCTACCTTATCTTACCTATGTACGTATAGGTATCCATTAATTATAACGTGGTACAAACTAAACATTAAACAGAAATGAATCGTGAGAGTATTTAAAGTGTGTAAAATTGAGTTTTATTCAATAAAACAGTAAAAATTTGTCTGAGCGCTTTCGGCCTATTAAGCCATCATCAGAGACTCTATAAAAGAGAAAAAACGGAGCTGTAACAATATAATCAACTCGTAACATTACTAAACATTGAATAAAAACAAAAACTTGTACACTTTCTCGTCAAAAACTTTAGAAGAAACATGAAAAGTGAACTAAATTAAAAAAGGACAGCAACAGACCAGTCCCAAGTCTCCACCATTGCTTTCAGCTTGTATAATTGAAAATAAAAAAAACCACACCGAAATTCCTTAAACCCAGTGTAAAATGTGGTTAAATTTTAACAAATGAAGTGGAGGTTCATCCGACCATGTAGAACAAAACACTCCAAACAATTCAAAGAAAAAGAAACTGCTAGTCTTCAACATGAAGGCAGCCAGATTTTGCCAATTGCTACCGTGAGGCGGAGGCAAGTTGGGGTACAAAAATAATAAGTACACGATTTTTTAAAAACGTTACCATCTTGACAGTACCAAAACAGAATGAGTGACAATTGACATTTGACAACGAAGTTGTCAAGAAAATTGCCAACTTGAGAAATTGAAATGAATTTCGTCAAAAATTGTCAAAAGTTGATATGGAAAATGATAAAAGTGGGTTGGTACCACTGAGCAAGCAAGATTAGGTTATGGCGGGACTTTTAAATTTTAAACTGCAAAAGATTACAATGGTTAAGGGTATGTTTGGCTTGGTGACTCGGAGTTAGAGTTGTAGGAGTAAGGTACGATAATCACGTGATCAATGAGTAAACAGAGCGAATGGACAATACACGAACGCGTGACAGGTTTGACAGCTGAAAGTTGACAAATTATTACTTGTGTGTGTGTGTGTTGGGTGGGGGCTGGCATCGGATTCGAAGTCCATTTGCCACAGATTGTTAACAAATTATTACTTCTTGTTTACAAAAGTCCTTAAACTAACGGTTTTCTGTTTAATTTTTTTATTTAATTTAAATACAAAGGGGTGTATTCTGTAACAATTGCTTTATATTTTAACGGCCGTTAAAATATTGGAGGCCTTTAAAAATATTTTCGTATTTACTAAATTACTTCTGTCATTATTTAAACGGATTCCTTTAAAATACATTAGAGAACTATTATAAAGAAATCCGTTTAAATAATGACATAAGTAAATTAGCAAATACGAAAATATTTTTAAAGGCCGCCAATATTTTAACGGCCTTTAAAATATAAAAATATAAAAGAATATACCCCATAGTGTGGGAAAATGAATAATAATATATTATTACCCATAATTCATACTGCTAGAGCAATTATGTTCGATAAGATGATGACGAAAACATTGAAAATGAGATTTTGGAAAAAGTAGAGAATTTTGCCGAAATCATTATTCCAAATATGAATAATAATCAATTTCAAATGCATTTTCGCATGAGTGCAACTACGTTTGAAGATGTACTTCATAGAATTCACGGATTTTCAAATATTCGTGGTGTAGGTTAACCCAGAACATCCTTTAATAAAAAATTATTACTTATTGCCCTTCCGTTTTCGTCAACAACGGGTGAAAAATTAATTTTAATTCTACAAAATACCATACAACATAAGACACCTAAGAATAATTACAACTGCGCATGCTCGCACATACTTCAAGGCTGGTGCAAGTAGAGTTAACTCTATTAGCCCGACTTTATCATTCCCGAACGGTAAGGGATTTACCATTTTAACTCCAAAACGCTATACCCGAACGATAAAGGTGCACATTGAGAAAAGAGAGTTAAAAGATCTCTAAGTCGAACGCACCCTAAATATAATTTTAAAATATACAGTAAATGAAGGTAAAAACATATTTTTTTATAAAAATTATTAGAAATTAAAAAGGTGCCAAGCTGAAAACAACAGAATTGAGCATACCGACCCCTGCGAAACCGAAGTCGCAGGCAGACCAGCTTTTCCAGCTAAAAGAGGAGGAAAAACCGTCCTGGCCACGAAATCAGCAATCGCCGGAGAAGACAAGATCAATTCCGCTGCAAGAAGATTCAAAGCGAAGTTGGCTAGGTAACTTCAGACCAACCGTTGCCAATACTCTTAAAGAGAGGAAGCATTTTGCTATTGAGTTGGATTTGAGTATTAACACATGTGACATTTGTTTTATTAATCTCTCTGTGTATCTCAAGGTCTTCGAGCAGATTTAGTTTAAAGTTGCAATTAAAAATATTATGAAGAACAGTGACATTCTCAGGAGTGAAGTTATGATTGGCTACTTATATATATTGTAGTGTAACCAACTGAAATAAAGAGAGACAACTTAACTAATATCTCTCTCTCTCTCTCTTTTATAAAAGTATGATAAATAAAGTGGCGGCGTGATCGACTATGAAGTGACTAGGACACCACAAGTTACAGATTGAAAGATTCGTTATCTATTGGCTACTTACGTGTTATTGAGGGAGTGGTAAAGGTTAAAAGAAAATATCTATTGATTTATATCTAATCTTTATTGAAAATATTATAGATGACAGAATCAGAAAGTAAAAATTTACAAGTATATAAAATATATTTATAAAGATTAAATATAGGTCTGGTAAGGTGCAATAAAAAAAATAATTAATTTATCAAATGAGGGGAAAGAACCAGCAAGAAAACCCCAAAGTTATAATAAATACAATAAAACCAATCAAACGTCAATTTGGATACAAATGACAAATTAAATATATATATAAAAAAACACATTTAATTACTTGATGATTTAGATAAACACAGAAAAATATATGAAATAATAGTCAATTTGAGTTAAACACAGGAAAACATATGAAATAATATTCAATACATTATATAAAATAAAAACAATATTTGATACTGCAAGGCAAAAATAAAATAAATATTTTAAGAACAATAACTCATCAGATAACAAACATTGAGCATTACTAAGTTCAAACACACTCGATGCAAAACTGAAGAAGGGTTAATAGGGACAAGGTAATGGGGAAGCTCTACAGCTTTACTACCCACCTAAAGTTGAATATTCTGGTGACAAAATAGGGTAAGTTACCGAGACACCTATCCCGATGTTGTCCCAGCCACGGGCGAAAATGTTAGTATCAATCAACAAGGCATTTTATACTTTTAACTTAGATCTGCCAATGCTGTGAATATCTGATGTTAGAAAAACACATAATTTACTAATATAATATTACTTTTCCCTTGCCGAACTTTAAAAATGACAAAAAAAATAATCTCAAAGTCAAATAAAAATTATAGCAAATTTTCCTTGGTATAACTATAAAATATCAATAAACTTCAAAAATATTTAAATTAAAATATTAAAAAGGATGCTATTTTTCACTGATTTAGATAGTAAAATAAGTAATAAAATCAAATAAACTCGTTATTGGAATGCAAGCAATTTTTTATGACAGATACAAAAAAATGCCGTCAAGGAAAAGCATGAAATTACTTATAACAGTGAAATTCAAATCTAAATAGTAAATCATCAACTAGTTAAATAATATAAAAGTAATTGAAACATAATTACAGTAAAATTCAAATCTAAATAGTAAATCATCAACTAGTTAAATAATATAAAAGTAATTGAAACATAATAATTGATTTAAAAAGGCACTTACATTTTTATCACAAATAAAACTAACAAAAAAACTAAACCTTTTCAACAATGACGGACATTCCATTCTCCACGTTCAATCACTGACATTCAATAAATCATTAATTCCCGTTCCTATGACGATGATTCTCTGCTTCTGTTCCAGTGCATCCACGACTTTGGTTCCTGGAATTTACCGCGGTCAAAAGCGATAGAATAGGTGGACGCTTTATATTGCCATTCAACGGGGACGGAATTAAATACGATCCCTTTCAATATATGTAAGTTGAACAAATAAACTAAAATATTTAGGAAGTCTTTATTTTAATTATAAAACGTTGGAACAATATTATAAGTTTTCATGAAAAGCCCTAAAGCAAACAAGAGGATGAATATTTATTTTGCATACACCACAGCCAAATGTGGTATTTTTTTGCAGACTTTGCATCTATTTTGCTTAAAAGAATCAGGATAATGTATTGTCACAATTATTCCTTAAATTGAATTAATTTATTTTCATTCGGCTCAGTAAATAATTTAACATCCTGTATGTTAAATTATTTCTGAATAGTAGGTCGATTTCGAAATACTTTTAAATCGTAGAGAATGCATTTCATAGTTTCATAACAATTAAGTTAAAAAAACTAATGAACTTTGTGCTGACTCGACGATTTTGGAAGTCTTGCGAAATCGACCTACTATTCAGTCTATTCAGACTTCCAAAATCGTCGAGTCAGCACAAAGTTCATTAGTTTTTTTAACTTAATTGTTATGAAACTATGAAATGCATTCTCTACGATTTAAAAGTATTTCGAAATCGACCTACTATTCAGAAATAATTTAACATACAGGATGTTAAATTATTTACTGAGCCGAATGAAAATAAATTAATTCAATTTAAGGAATAATTGTGACAGTATGACCGATGCATCTCTTTGAATATTTTCCGGGATATTTCTGAACATAACTTCTTTTAATTTTGGACGACCCACCGAAGATTCTTTGGAATCTAGTAGCAAATATGTTGCAACAATACTTCTTATAAACGCCAGAAAATCTAAATTTTTTTCTAGACTGGCTTGTGCAATCGCGTTATTTCTGAGATCAATATCTAGACTCCAATTCAAATCACGACGAGGTCTGCAGTTATATCCTGATATCATAAGACATGCAAAGAACAACTTGATCTCTTTAACTGATACCTCAAATGAAGTGTTTGCATCTACTTGGTGGGCATAGAGAATAGTTTGAGAATTTTCATCTTATTTTCTAAACTGTAACTTTTGAAAACTTTTTTTATGTCTTAAATACCTTAAATATGTCCATTAATCACGAAAATCAGCATTAAAAATTTCTAAGTGCCCCAGTTTAGAAAATAATTTTTTTTTGGATCGAAGAATTTTCGTTTCAGAATTTTCATCTTACTTTCTAAACTGTATGTTTTGAAAACTTTTTTTATGTCCCAAATACCTTATATATGTTCGTTAATTACGAAAATGAGCTTTAAAAATTTCAAAGTGCCCCAGTTTAGAAAAAAATTTTAGAAAATATATTTTTTTTTTTTTGTTTAAAATGGACCCTTTATTTTCTCAACTTTCCTATTTATTTTTTTCTTTTTTAAAATTTACTGTTTTTATTTTGGCTTACTAAAATAAAAGTGAAAAGGTTTAATTAAAATACAAATATATTTTAACGTAAAATTTTTTAATTAATCAATTATAATATAAAAAAAATTTAAATTGAAATAATATTGACATGATATCTAAGAAAACAATTATTTTATTTCAGACGTCAAAGATGAATTAGGCGTTGGTGTCGAGATGGCGTCGGTTTTTAGCAGGCGTCGGCGTCGAGCAGGCGTCGGCCTAAGAAACATAATTTTATAAAAAAGGAAACAAATTAAAAAAATGAAATACAAAGCATTGACTGCAAAACAGGCGTCAGAATGGACACGTCGCCGTCGAATAGATCTCTATGTCAAAATAGACATCGGTGTCGAAGTAGGCATCCATTTAAAGGCATTTAAGAGAAGAGAGTTATTACCTGCAATAATTTATTTATCCCGTAACAATAATACCTACCAAATTAGGATGAAAAAAAAAATTTTAATAAATGATATCGTTATTCCTATATACATTATAAAATTTAATGTAAAAAAATTCAGGTTTTATTGGGAAATAATAGTCATTAATCTTTAAATTACGGTTTAAAATTAATAAAAAAAATAATACATACCCGAAGTCTTTTACTGGAAAACTCCAAATCCAAAAATGGAAAACTCCAAAAATGAAAAACTCCAAAAATGAAAAACTTCAAAAATTTAAAACTCCAAAAATGGAAAACTTCTAAAAAGGAATACTTGGAAAGTGGAAATCTTGAAAAATTGTAAACTCAAAGTGGAAAACTTAAAAAATTGTAAACTCAAAGTGGAAAACTGGATTATTTGTAGAACCATACCTAAAATAAATATAAAATTAAAAAAAAAATTATAAATCAAAATTAAAAATTACATACATTTTAGGACTTCCTTTTGTGGACCGTCATGTGATTCAGAAATGAAATTTTCTTATCGAATTTCTTCAAACAAAAGCTGCAAACGTCATCTTTTTTTCTTCTATGAGTCTTACTATGATTATATAAGTTAATATAAAGTGGAAAATCTTAAAACAAATTTTACACATATATGGTGCTTCAGAACTTGCAGAATAACGATTAGAAGTGGAATTAGAAGTTGAATTTTCAGTAGAAGAACGATTATAAGTGGAATTTTCAGTAGAACAACGATTATAAGTGGAATTTTCAGTAGAAGAACGATTAGAATTTTTAGGAGAAGAACGATTATAATTTTCAGTAGAACAATATCTCACATTATTTGGAGAATGTAAATGTTTTTAAATTGTATTGAGAAGGTACATTTTTTAAATTGTATGTAGAAGATAATTTTTTTTTAATTAGATTAAATCTTTTAAATTATATGGAGAAGGTGAATCTTTTTTTAAATTAAATTGAGATGGTAAATCTTTTAAATTGGTTGGAGAATTTTGAATCTTTTAAATTGTATGTAGAAGGTAAAAATGTTAAAGTGGAGGGAGTAATTCTATGAAAATCCTTATCAGAATTAGAATCTTTCGGAATTTTCTTTCCCTTTGAACATAAGGGTAAAACTGAGAAAGATTTTGAAGGAGTCTCGTCCAGAACAGTTGTACATCATAAATGGAAAACTTCAAAAATGAAAAACTCTAAAAATGAAAAACTTCAAAAATTGAAAAATCCAAAAATTTAAAACTCTGAAAATGGAAAACTTCTGAAAAGAAAAACTTGAAAAATGAGAAAAACTGAGAAAGATTTTGAAGGAGTCGCGTCCAGAACAGTTGTACATCATAAATGGAAAACTCCAAAAATGAAAAACTCCAAAAATTGATAATCAAAAATTTAAAACTCCAAAAATGGAAAACTTCTGAAAAGAAAAACTTGAAAAATGGAATACTTGGAAAGTGGAAAACTTGAAAAATTGCAAACTCAAAGTGGAAAACTGGATTATACCTAAAATAAATATAAAATTAAAAAAAAAATTCTAAATCAAAATTAAAAATTACATACATTTTTTTACTTCCTTTTATGGACTTTTATGTGATTCACAAGTAAAATTTTCCTATCGAATTTCTTCAAACAAAAGCAGCAAACTTCATCTCCTTTTCTTGTATGAGTCTTACTATGATTATATAAGTTAAAATAACGTGGAAAAATCTTAAAACAAATTTTACACATATATGTTGTTTCAGAACTTGCAGAAGAACGATTAGAAGTTGAATAAGATGTGGAATTTTCAGTAGAAGAACGATTAGGAGTGGAATTTTCGGTAGAAGAACGGTTAGAATTTTCAGGAGAATTACGATTTTCAGTAGAAGAATATCTCACATTTGATGGAGAAGGTAAATCTTGTTTTAAATTAGATAGATCAGGTAAATCTTTTAAATTAGATGTGGATGGTAAATTTGTTAAATTTAATGTAGAATGTGAAGCTTTTAAATTGTATGTAGAAAGTAAAAATGGAGAAATTCCATGAAAATCCTCATTAGAATCAGAATCTTTAGGCGTTTTATTTTCCTTTGAACAGGAGGGTAAAACTGAAGACGATTCTGAAGGAGTCGCGTCCAGAACATTCGTATACCATACATCGCTTGGTTCAATCGTTTCAACCATTGGAGTACTAATTTGTGCAGGGCAGTTTAACATCGGAACGTCCAGACTACTCGTACCTTCTGCCGTTGCACTAAAACTGCTTCTTCGATAATCATCGAAAGAAGGACCATCTGGATACAGTAGTTTTACATACTGTTCTTTCAAACTTTTTCTTAAATATGTTGAAATATCCAAGTCTACCATTAAATAATATTCTAAAAGATACATAAAGAAATAAATTATTTAAAAAAAAATAAGCAAAAATTTCTCACCGTATAGAGACGAATCATCCCAACAAGTAAATGGGTTCTCCTGACATTGAGACAACATGTCTACGTTAGCTTGTTGTGGATGACTTTCTAAATGAGCTATAAAGTCCAGGAAAAGTTTTTTAATTTGAGGTCGAAGGAATGACTCTTCGGTACCTTTAATGTTATCTTCTGTAAATTCTTTTTTGTAATACCAAAAGAGATGAAAGAACTAAAAAAAATATACATTTGTTATAAAAAAAAATTATTAAGAATATATATTTAATACTAACATTTATTTCGCTTAATGGATGGAGATCGTTGATATGGCTCAATCTTTTACTTATTTTATCGAAGTTTGGCCTATAGTAGATGAAATGATTCTTCTTTAAAATTGATTTGAAACCTCCTAGGAATTGACCTCTTGTATAAAACAGTTCTTCTAGTATTGAAATTATAATTTTTAAGAAACTTTTAAAAGGAATTCTTAAAGATCCTACTGCATAATGCATTTAAAACAATGTTTCCAAGTTATTACATTTGTTACAGACCATTTTTTCTAAAATAGAACATTAAATATGCTAAAATATTTTAAATAACACAATTTTAATTTGGAAAATGACTATTATTTCCCATACCCCACTGGAGAAATATATTTTCATCAATTATATGAAACATAGAAAAAATACGTATATATTTATTAACGCAATTACAAAGGGCATGTCGTGTACCTAAAAACAAATCCATTATAATATTAGACATCCCTTACAATTTTGAAACAAAATTAAGACAATTACATTAGAAAAAGGTTTAATTAAATATGTAAAATGATAATTCATTAATAACTTGTATAAATATATGTAATTTAAAAATAAAATTCAATACTCACCCTTCTCGTAGTACAGCACGAAGATAAATGACTAGATATTTTATTTTACCGTCTACTTCGAATTGAAAGGTGTCAAATTAATCATAGATGTCGTTCAAACAATAGACTAATTATAGAATTTTTTAATGTTACTTACATACAAAAATATCTTTCTCTTTTTAACACGAAACAAGGAAAGAAATAAAAAACTCAATTCGTATTATACCAAATGAACAAATATTTGCAATGTTGCCAAAAATTATTGAGACGTTGCAAAAAAATTACTATGTTTTAAATAAAGAAAAGCAAACAATTATACGAACTAATATTAGTTAACTTAAGTATGTAAACTTTATTTAAATTCTAAAAAGGAAATTTTGAAAGGTTATTCAGAGGAGCGTTCTTTTTACTTTTTTTCAATTGAAAAAACTAATAATACAAACACACACACACACACAGACAAACACACACTCACACGCACATATGTTTTATTAAGCCCGAGTCGCGTAAAATCCCATCCTGTATATACTGGATCAAATTCTGCGAGACCCATTCCATCCACCCCCTTGCTCTTCCGCAAGGTCCTCAATAAAAAATCATCAGATTCGTATGCAATACTACTAAAAAAACATGTAGTATGACATACTATCATTCATTTAATCAGAGCGGCTGAAGGCCCGGCACTGATACCTCGTATGTGCGTGTGTATTTATGTTTGTGTAATTTTTACACCGTCATGCAAACAATTTTTCAATATCCACATTTCGGCTATTGAAAAATCGCTAATCCTTAAGTTTACTTAAAAATAAATATCATTACAAAATTTACATTTATGTAAAAGTCATCTAACTACAAAAAAAGGGAATTAAAAACATTAAAAACTATCCAAAACCGGATTTTTGTTAAATTGAAAGATTAAAATTAAACCTATAACAATTATATAGATAACTATACTTTTCAACCCTAACATAGGTATTTGTCGGAAAATTTAAAACAATTAAGATAATTAGTTACGCTTACTGAACACTGAACAATTACCGCGTAATTAAGCTATTAATAGATACTCAACAACACACCTAAATGCAGCCTTATTGTTAACATTTAACTACCTAAACTAAATACAAATAATAAAAATATTTAAATCTAAATTACAAAAAAGCCTTAAATATTTCAAATAAACTTATGAACTAACATTTATTTAGTGTTTTTTAAACACTTATAACCAGAATAGTGTGATTGCAGTGCAAGATGTGATTTACAATTTTTATTGCAATCCTTGCACCGAAATGACTTCTTCTTGGTCTTAGATTTAACTAATACTTCAGTTACAATGTTATTTAGAGCCTTATCTAGTGCATTAGTTACAATTTCATTTATAACTTCATCCATGACTTCATTTACTACAGCGTTATCTGTTTCATTTTCTCCTTCATCCATAACTACATTTACTATATCGTTCGCTCTTTCATTTTCTCCTTCATTCACATCATCATCAAATGATCCCGGATTATTCAAAAAAAGGTTAGGAGCCGAATTAACAGTTTCGCTTTCATATTTTCGAACAAACGAATAGTAATGATCAACCAATTCACCTTCTTTATTTAAATAAAAACCGGCATCTTTTGAATTGTCTTTCATATGTACGTAATATGCATATGCCACATGGTCAAAGTTTAAATACTTTAGATCGTGGGCATATAGCAGCATACGTATCCTTTCAGAAATCTTATTTCTATCATTCCTATCTTTAATTAAACTAATTTTACCTAATAAAGCTTTGAACTTATAAACATAATTCAAAACTTTTAAATGTACTAGAATATATAATAATAAATTTAAAAAGAATTCATATTTAGTATTACTGTGAAATTTATAATGATTTTGATATAAATCAAAAACATTATTACACTTACTACACTTCATGATTAATTAATAAAACAATCAATCAATAAGTAAGTATAAAATAATAAATTCACTAATAAAAATACGAAAATAAAATAATATTAATAAAAAGCTTACCAAAATAATCGATTGACTCACTCACTAACTATATTCACGACGTCGCTGGGGCATATGAACAAATATTTGCAATGTTGCCAAAAATTATTGAGACGTTGCAAAAAAATTACTATGTTTTAAATAAAGAAAAGCAAACAATTATACGAACTAATATTAGTTAACTTAAGTATGTAAACTTTATTTAATCCTTAAGTTTACTTAAAAATAAATATCATTACAAAATATACATTTATGTAAAAGTCATCTAACTACAAAAAAAGGGAATTAAAAACATTAAAAACTATCCAAAACCGGATTTTTGTTAAATTGAAAGATTAAAATTAAACCTATAACAATTATATAGATAACTATACTTTTCAACCCTAACATAGGTATTTGTCGGAAAATTTAAAACAATTAAGATAACTAGTTACGCTTACTGAACACTGAACAATTACCGCGTAATTAAGCTATTAATAGATACTCAACAACACACGTAAATGAAGCCTTATTGTTAACATTTAGCTACCTAAACTAAATACAAATAATAAAAATATTTAAATCTAAATTACAAAAAAGCCTTAAATATTTCAAATAAACTTATGAACTAACATTTATTTAGGTTTTTTTAAACACTTAGAACCAGAATAGTGTGATTGCAGTGCAAGATGTGATTTACAATTTTTATTGCAATCCTTGCACCGAAATGACTTCTTCTGGGTCTTAGATTTAACTAATACTTCAGTTACAATGTTATTTAGAGCCTTATCTAGTGCATTAGTTACAATTTCATTTATAACTTCATCCATGACTTCATTTACTACGGCGTTTGCCGTTTCATTTTCTCCTTCATCCATAACTACATTTACTATATCGTTCGCTCTTTCATTTTCTCCTTCATTCGCATCATCATCAAATGATCCCGGATTATTCAAAAAAAGGTTAGGAGCCGAATTAACAGTTTCGCTTTCATATTTTCGAACAAACGAATAATAATGATCATCCAATTCACCTTCTTTATTTAGATAAAAACCGATATCTTTTGAATTGTCTTTCATATGTACGTAATATGCGTATGCCACATGGTCAAAGTTTAAATACTTTAGATCGTGGGCATATAGCAGCATACGTATCCTTTCAGAAATCTTATTTCTATCATTCCTATCTTTAATTAAACTAATTTTACCTAATAAAGCTTTGAACTTATAAACATAATTCAAAACTTTTAAATGTACTAGAATATATAATAATAAACTTAAAAAGAATTCATATTTAGTATTACTGTGAAATTTATAATGATTTTGATATAAATCAAAAAAATTATTACACTTACTACACTTCATGATTAATTAATAAAACAATCAATCAATAAGTAAGTATAAAATAATAAATTCACTAATAAAAATACGAAAATAAAATAACATTAATAAAAAGCTTACCAAAATAATCGATTGACTCACTCACTAACTATATTCACGACGTCGCTGGGGCATATGAACAAATATTTGCAATGTTGCCAAAAATTATTGAGACGTTGCAAAAAAATTACTATGTTTTAAATAAAGAAAAACAAACAATTATACGAACTAATATTAGTTAACTTAAGTATGTAAACTTTATTTAAATTCTAAAAAGGAAATTTTGAAAGGTTATTCAGAGGAGCGTTCTTTTTACTTTTTTTCAATTGAAAAAACTAATAAAACAAACACACACACAAACACACACTCACACGCACATATGTTTTATTAAGCCCGAGTCGCGTAAAATCCCATCCTGTATATACTGGATCAAATTCTGCGAGACCCATTCCATCCACCCCCTTGCTCTTCCGCAAGGTCCTCAATAAAAAATCATCAGGTTCGTATGCAATACTACTAAAAAAACATGTAGTATGACATACTATCATTCATTTAATCAGAGCGGCTGAAGGCCCGGCACTGATACCTCGTATGTGCGTGTGTATTTATGTTTGTGTAATTTTTACACCGTCATGCAAGCAATTTTTCAATATCCACATTTCGGCTATTGAAAAATCGCTAATCCTTAAGTTTACTTAAAAATAAATATCATTACAAAATATACATTTATGTAAAAGTCATCTAACTACAAAAAAAGGGAATTAAAAACATTAAAAACTATCCAAAACCGGATTTTTGTTAAATTGAAAGATTAAAATTAAACCTATAACAATTATATAGATAACTATACTTTTCAACCCTAACATAGGTATTTGTCGGCAAATTTAAAACAATTAAGATAATTAGTTACGCTTACTGAACACTGAACAATTACCGCGTAATTAAGCTATTAATAGATACTCAACAACACACCTAAATGAAGCCTTATTGTTAACATTTAACTACCTAAACTAAATACAAATAATAAAAATATTTAAATCTAAATTACAAAAAAGCCTTAAATATTTCAAATAAACTTATGAACTAACATTTATTTAGTGTTTTTTAAACACTTAGAACCAGAATAGTGTGATTGCAGTGCAAGATGTGATTTACAATTTTTATTGCAATCCTTGCACCGAAATGACTTCTTCTTGGTCTTAGATTTAACTAATACTTCAGTTACAATGTTATTTAGAGCCTTATCTAGTGCATTAGTTACAATTTCATTTATAACTTCATCCATGACTTCATTTACTACAGCGTTTGCTGTTTAATTTTCTCCTTCATCCATAACTACATTTACTATATCGTTCGCTCTTTCATTTTCTCCTTCATTCACATCATCATCAAATGATCCCGGATTATTCAAAAAAAGGTTAGGAGCCGAATTAACAGTTTCGCTTTCATATTTTCGAACAAACGAATAGTAATGATCATCCAATTCGCCTTCTTTATTTAAATAAAAACCGGCATCTTTTGAATTGTCTTTCATATGTACGTAATATGCATATGCCACATGGTCAAAGTTTAAATACTTTAGATCGTGGGCATATAGCAGCATACGTATCCTTTCAGAAATCTTATTTCTATCATTCCTATCTTTAATTAAACTAATTTTACCTAATAAAGCTTTGAACTTATAAACATAATTCAAAACTTTTAAATGTACTAGAATATATAATAATAAATTAAAAAGAATTCATATTTAGTATTACTGTGAAATTTATAATGATTTTGATATAAATCAGAAACATTATTACACTTACTACACTTCATGATTAATTAATAAAACAATCAATCAATAAGTAAGTATAAAATAATAAATGCACTAATAAAAATACGAAAATAAAATAATATTAATAAAAAGCTTACCAAAATAATCGATTGACTCACTCATTAACTATATTCACGACGTCGCTGGGGCACTGTTGAACAGTAATTAACTTTAACCCCCTTCGGTCCCCCTTTTATATCATCGAAAAGCGCTCTGATTGGTTCATTTTACCCTCCAAAAACTAAGTACCCGCCAAAATTAACCGCGAAAATTTTAATTTTCCCTCCCGAAAACTAAATTCCCGCAAAAATTATTTAATTTGGAATATTTCAAAACTTTTAAAGCTTAGAAGATAGGAATTTTTTCATCGACCATAGAAATTAATTGGAAAGGATGGGAAATAAATAAATAAAACTAAGGAAATAAAAAAAGTTGAGTTTTAATAATAGTTTTTTATCTATTTAATCATTACATTTAACATTATAGTTTTTTCATATACATTTTTAAATGATTAATTATATAAAAGTTTTTAATTTTTGTTTATAAATAGTAATATAATTATAGTTTAAATATCTTTCTTAAAATTTATTTCATTCTATGTTTATACTCTTATCTTTAAGACGAATATTTAAGAGGATTTAAATTTATGGCGTGATTCGAGTGGAATTCGTTCTAGGAACCTTGGATTTACCCATTTACCTATATATTCAAAAAAAATATTATCCCAAAATACTTCGAAAAGCTCTACAGGTGATTTTATTTCACTCGGCTCATCGTTTTCTGAATCAATATCATGTGGTTGAGATGGAAGATCGCCTATTATCCAAGTATCAATAAATTGTTTTATATTTCCATTTTTTTTAATCAATCATTTGGCTTTTAAAGCATTTGTAACCGGAACATCTTCTTCCCCATCGCTACTAATGTACGATTGCATAGTTGATCTTTTTGTTCGTTTCATAATATTATTTTTTTCCGATATTCCTTCTTCGTCGCTACTTGTCAATCCAAATGCCAAAAATTTTCTATTGTTTGAACTCGTTTCAATTTCTTCATTCAAATCATCTTCCGATTCTTCGTCACCTCCAAAAAGAGAAGCTTCTGCTGGCGCGTCCAGAATTTTTCTCGACAATTTATCAGCAAATTCTCCATTTGTTTCTGAATCTGAGTTGTCTGAGTCGCCATCAGAGAAGTTTTCAGGGGGACTTATGTAGATATTAGCCTTTTCAAATTTCTTGTCGGCTAATTTGACAATTAAATGATTTAGGCTATTCGCCGATACAGAACTTTTCGACCCATAAAATGTTTTCACGTCCATTTTTCTAAAAGTGAAAAAAAGAACATGTGAATGGCCAAGTTCCATAAAAGGAACATGATAAATTTTACATTTGTTGAACAAACTAACTACAAAATTTAATTTTATTGCAGAAAATTACGTTCACTTAGTCCAGTTTATTACAATTTTACTAATATATACTAAAATACTACTTACGCTTGCTACCAGATTGAAGACAAAATAACAGTTATTCGAAATATAGGATAATATGAAAATAAAATTCATCAAAACTCGTAAACGAATACAAATGTCATCTAACTATCAAATATCTAGTTGGTTAGGCCACCATAAATACATTTAAAGTGTATTAATTTGCACATCAAGCGATATCTGTTGGTGGGAGGAAAAAGTAACGTGCGTTCCATTTTTGGAACTTGGCTGCGAATGGGTTAAATAATGACGGATCCCTATATTTGGAAAATTTAATAAATAAATGCTAAAGTTGAAAATTATTTAGATATTGACGGATTCCTATAATCGAGAAATTTAATAAAAAATAAATTATTAAAGTTGAAAATTATTTAAATATTGACGGATCCCTATATTCGGAAAATTTAATAAATAAATTATTAAGGTTGAAAATTATTTAACTATTGACGGATCTCTATATTCGGAAAATTTAATAAATAAATTATTAAAGTTGAAAATTATTTAAATATTGACGGATCCCTATATTCGGGAAATTTAATAAATAAATTATTAAAGTTGAAAATTATTTAAATATTGATGGATCCCTATATTCGAGAAATTTAATAAAAATAAATTAATATTATTGAAAATTATTTAAACATATAGAAATCTTTACGGTTTATTAGCTCAGGAGGCTAATCGGACTGGGAATCGTGAAATGCCCAGTATGCGGAAAATGTATGAAAATAAACTATTATTATTATTAAAAATAATTTAAATATGACGGTAATCAAATGCAAACAAATAAAAAGTGAACTCAAAATTGTCGGAGACCCCTTGTATCTTAATACCCAAGCGATGGAAACGCGAAATTCTCGCCTATTGATAAATAAGGTTTATTTACACGGTGTTTTGGACGGTGACCACGACGGTCGTAGAAAATAATATTTTTGAATTTTGCCCAGAATCTAACGAGAGCGTATGTGTGAATTTAATTTTACAGAAGCCGTCTGACTTCATTCAATAACTAATCGTGGAGAGGAGAAACGGAATGATTCAAATACAGCTGAATAAAAAAATATTAAAAGGAAAGAAATTTTACACGAAGTGAGGCGCGGAAATTAATTTAAACGTTGTTTTTTTCTTTTTGGAACCTACGAAAAAAAAAAGAAAATAAAACAATAAATAATAAAAAAAAATTAAACAGGTCGAACCTCTCACTTCGATGTTAACTGGGCGGCTTTTAAAAGAAATTGGATGTAGTCATTGACAGAGAGCGCTCGGAGTCTTGTCTATATCCAACCTCAAATAAAAAATTGCCAACGGCTTCCCACTGAGGGATGAAATAATAAATCCTGGGTATGAATCAAAATTCTTGATTTGTCACACGGGTGTCCCAACTAATTATATGAAAGCCAATATAAAAAAATAATATACGGTTCCTACCTTAACAAATCCAACTGGTTAACCAATTACTTATTTAAGATCACGGCACTACACGGCGTCGTCACTATAAATTATCGAAAGATCAGTACTTCTCGGGTGTCGGGAGTCAAGAGACGGCATTTTTAGCTTTCCATCAATGTATGCTTTTTCGGTAAAGAAAGATGGAAGACTAGTACGACAAAGTGGGGATACCACTACTAAAATCGGCTGTTTACAATTTAAAGATAAAAAATGTCGTTATAGTCCTTGACAAATAAAAGGTAGATAATCCATACGAAATCGACTCTAAAAATACCTATTCGGATTTCGGCAAATATAAGAATATTTTAATCTACGAGGGTACTCGCAATTGTTGAAAAACGGTAATTACTCGGAAACAGAAATACGGGGGAACTTCTACATGTTCTCAGGTGGGAATTAATTTAAATATACATTTTTAAGACGAATTAAAAATAAAATATAGTGACTTCATCACATCGCCCTCTCTCGGTTAAAGAAAATAAAGGCGAAACTTCGTTTTGGCTTTATTTTCCTACACTCGTAATTCCTCACTTGTTAGCTGACAGGGCAGTTAAAAACCAATCGTAATGGCGGAGTCTGGACTGCAACGGTACGTCGTGACGGTGGCTTTACTTAGTGAAACGGTCCTGGAACATAACGATGTAGGCGTTATTACCCTTTTTACTTCGGGGTAACGGTCCGACGAGGTAGGTGCTAACAACTTCCCAGGGTGCCCGGTTTGGGGAGCGTTGCATCTTCCCCGGTGTTTGCTGTTGCGACAGCTTGTACCTCTGACACTGTAGGCAACTACGGACATACTTTGTTATGTCTCTAAACATTCCTGGCCAATAATATTGTTGCGCGATGCGGGATATGGTCTTGGCAATTCCCGAATGGCCAGCGGTAGGGGCATCGTAATTCTCCTCTAGCACCCTGATCCGCTGCGGAGTCGGTACACACAGTTTCCACGGATCGGAAAGGTCGGGTTCCTTGTAGTCATTAATGTCCCAGAAATGACGGAATAATCGGTCCTCTCTTTGGTCTTTAATAAAAAAATATATGACATTTTTTGTTTACTTTTTTTTTGAGAAGTGCCCCCAAGTAACTCGGCAGGCCTCTGAATTACTTGTATTTTAATATTTATATAAATGCCGGGTGTTCTTGCTGTTTATGCATTAAAGGTTTGAAATAAAATGTAAAAGTAAGTATAATTTAATTAGTATATTAAAATAATTAGTCCTTCCGGGTTGCCATTATTCCTTCAAATAAACATTTTACTATTTTTTGTTCTGTTTGTAATTTTATGGATTCATCTGAAATTTGTCGTATTTTAGAAGGCACAAAATTTCCAAATATTTCAGACTCGTCCTTTTCTTGTTCCTTCTTTTCCTTCTCTTGTCCTATATGTGACGATATATTCTTCATTGCATTTGCTGTCTTCTTTAAGTATCTAGAATCTTCGTCTTTTTTTTTTCTTCTTCTAGATCCGCTAGTTTCATTATTTTGGAAAGTTGGTTTCACCTGAGCATTGCTTACAATAGTGGAAGAGCTCTGAGGCCTTTCGCTATCACTAGAAGAAATATTTGGCCTTATATTTTCAATGCTTTCTCCTTCTTCTAATTCAATTTCTTCCTCAAACAGTTCTCCATCATCCATAACTGTATATATTTGAGACACATCATTCTCATCCCTACTTACTTCATCAAGTATATCTTCACGTAATGAATCCAAAGCTTTTCAAGATACCATGTGATCAAGTACAAATAGCATAGCCCTATAATAACAGAGTGTTGGCTCATACAACTGAAAATATATTTTATAATATTTAAATATTGCTTAGGGCCGATTCGACCGTTGTGTTAAACGAAGTTTAAATTACTAAGCGAAGATTAAAATGACATTGTTAATGTAAAAATGTCAATTTAATCCTGGTTTATTTCTTAACTACTAGCGGTGGAATTGGGCCTTATTTAGCATTAAACTATGTTTACTATCAGGAGATAATCTCGATACCTATAGAAATAAATTTTAGTTTATGTTACTATTAAAAAAATATTTTATATTTGTTAAAGTATATTTTATAATGAGCAAGAAGCTTTGTTTAAAGCGACATTTTCTAGCCGAGGGTTAAAATTATACCCATTTTATAATTAAGATCATCCACAGATTATGAGTAAATATATCATGATTGGTTGTTTACCTCGTCTGTTCCGGATCGACTAAATTTTGACTTTTGCATCTTCCGATATTCCTGAAGAACATTTGTTTTTAAGTTCTTAAACTTTGCTTTAATTTCAGGTATTGTAACATCTTTCATGTGTGTTAGTGCATTTTTTATTGATTCAAGAGCTCCTGTTCTTGCGTGTTTATTTTTGTATTGCGTTTCTTTTACTTGATACAAGCAAGGGTATTTCTGGTACTCCTCAGTCAGGATTGACACTTCTTGCCTAGTCCAAGATATTTCAATTCCGGAAGGAAGAACTCGCAAACTTAAAAGTATCTACAATTTAAATGAAATTATTAATTCACAAAAAAGGGTAGGATTAGTCAAAGAGAAATTAAGTAATAAAAATTTATAAAAATAATAAAATACTTACAACTTTACAGGATAAATGCCTAGTATTACTAAAAAATGTATAAACCCATGGTGGCAAAATACAGGTGAAGCGGTAAGTGGTACGAAATTCGGTCAGTCTTGCGCATGACGTCACTTTTGAAGAATATTTTTATTTTGCCTATGATTTGAATGTTAAAAAGCGAGTTTTTATGTTACTTTAATATTTTTCTGATAGTGCTTAGAACGTTATAGATGTATTTATCTTAAAAGTTAATATTATTTCTATACATCAAGATGTCTTTTTAGTAATAATTGAATCGGTGAGTGAAAGAATAATATATATCCAAAAGGACCATTTTAAGAAAAACAAAAAAAAACTGTTTTAATGGAAAACTATGGATTATTCGGCCTAATTGTGTATTGTGAAGTTATAGAATTTTTGTCAACCGATAATAATACGTACATAAATTTAAAAAGAAAATTATGCAAAAAATGATATTTGAAAAAATGACTTGCAGTTGTACTGTTCTTTAACTCAATTTAAAACAAAAAGCTTTATTCATTATTATTTAACAAACTGATTTGTAATTTTTATTCAGAATCTTCATTTTTGACTTTCCAAGAAATAATATGGTAGTAAAACTCTAGGATTTCATCACTAAAGTAGGATAAAAGTGTCTTTAAATTGACTATATTCTTTACTTTAATAGGGACAACTTCTGAGTATGCTTTTTCTAATGGCGGACATACACGCAACGGTCTACCGGATAGGTCTACGTGAGCAGGCGTGCCTGCGCAGGTCGGCTTCATGTCGTAGCGTGTGTGGAACGATTCGGTATGCCGGAAACAGGAGAGCTCATCAGTTCGTTTTGCCATGGCGTCGATTGAAGAAGACTATGCACTGGCATTAGTAGGCCTTGCGTTAATTTGGAAAAATGATACAAAAATAGAACATAAAAAAAAAGCGAACAAAGTGGTGTCAAAATTAGGTATTAAAAAGGAAAACTAGTCATGGTAACTTAAAGAACGAGTTAAAATTGAACCTATAGATTTTAAGAATTATCTCCGAATGGTCAAGAAAATATACCTAAAATTACTTGCAATGGTTACTCCTATGATAATAAAAAAAGATACAGTATCAGAAATGGTATTTCTGAAGGAACGGTATTTCTGGAGAGACGGTATTTCTGGAGAAATGGTATTTCTGGAGAAATGGTATTTCTGGACAAATGGTATTTCTGGAGAAACGGTATTTCTCCGCAACTGGCAGACGTTATGAGGGCCAACATGTCAGCAATTATTTCATCTGAAGCACTGAGTTCTATATATTTCTATAACATTTTCAAGAACTTTTCTAGTTGAATCTGATGGCGCCATGTTTTATCAACTAGTGTGATCTGTGCAGGCGATCGGAAGATACATACACTCAGAGGTTCACCGTACGATGTAACTGAAAAAAATTGAATTTCGATTTTGCTCCGGTCGCCTGTGCAGGTTCAAAACACTGCACAGGTCGATTTCAATACACGCTCCGGTCTACCTGTGCAGGCACACCTGCACAGGCAGACCGTAGCGTATATGCCCGCCATAAGGGTAACTGCGTATTGGTATTAGGTTTGATCAGTCTAAAAGTGTGCGAGAGGAAACCACCTAAGAAGGCACTTGTGGTAACGTATCCAAGAGTTTCACTAATGTATATAAACTGGCTGTACTGCGAAATGACAAAATTAGCTTTTTTTTCATCAGCTAATTTGGAGGATTTTTATGAAATTGCGACCACCAGTTTTTGAAATCTGTATCAAATTTGTCTACGAAACGACATGGCGACTAAGTGAAAAAACAGTACATGCGCCGCACGTGTCCTGTTCTTTCACTCAGCCGAAAATTGAATAAGCCCCCATCGCTCGTAGGATGTTGGTCGGTGTATTATTCTTTCGCTATGTGATAGGCCTATGAATTTTAAACTATTTGCCTATCTCAGTTAATATTACCATTTTTGGCACTTGTATTATTCTTTCACTCACTGATTCAATTATTGGTAGGTATTATTTAATTAATTTCTAATTAAATTGATAGTGTAATTGATATAAAGTTAGGTTATATCATATTTTTGCTGTATTTTAAAGATAAAAAAAATAATTTCTAATTATATTATTATTATAATATTATTGTTACCCACATTAAAATCTACTATTTTAGGAAGTGTAGTTACTAGCCAAGTTGTGCAGTGTATGGCTACAAGACCTATTTGCGAAAAACAAAGGGAACAAACATTAAGTATTTTGGTTTCCGAAAACACACGTATTTAAAGCATAGATCAATGCTTGGAAAGATACAAATAACCTGAAGAATGGTACGGTTTTTGCCAGGGTAGCCAGTTCCCCTGTAAATAGTTGGTAGCAAGTTTGTTTGACCTCGACAGTGGCGCGCTGAGCGCGTTATGATGAACTATAATTCGGTACAGTCGGTAAAGTAGAAAACTACTAAGTAAAGCGATTTAAAAAATGGCGGGCTTCAAAATTTATGAAATTTGAAGTAATTTCAAGGAACATTTTCCTATTTTACAGCTTTTACTTACAATAATTGAAACAATCAATAAGTAAAATTAATTTTTATTGTAAGTAAATGCTGAAAAACGGAAAATGTCACTTGTTTTAAATGAAAAATAAAAACATTTGTAATAAGTTTATTTTATTTGGAATAGGTAACTATGTCATTACATTATATTAAACATCATATTCACAATAAACACAAAATTAATGCAGAATAAAAATGTAGGATAACAATTATTTTATTAACAATAAACTGGATACAATTTTCAAAAAACACAACGAACATTTTCAAATAATTAAAAACAACACAAAAAACACATACCTATAAATACCACAATTGTTTTAAATATCTCTAATAATAATAACTTATTAATACACAACAGATAGGTAATTTTTCAGTGAATACATATAAAATAGTTTATATTTGCCATTAATTTGATATAAAAATGTAACATCTTCATTTAAATTTGAAACAATTTAAAATTTAACATCAAATCATAATACCTATATTATCTGTTTTTAAATTAAAAAACAGGGCTAATACTGAAATGTAGGTATTAATTTACCTGATTAAGTAAATCAATTTTCCCTGAACAATTTAATTTTTGTTTTTAGTAATTGCTAACTAGGCATAATGTATTTTATATGTGAAATTTAAATATTGTGATGTCTGATTTACAAAAATTTCAAATTATTCAGTCTAAATCTCTGTCAACTAAATTTTAATGATCGGCTTAGTCAAGTAATTTGTTTTTCAGCCGTCCAACGCCTCCTTTTTATTTAAACAACAAACAACAACAAAACTTAATATAACACTCTAAAAAACTATATCTTAATTCAATTAGTACGAACCCTGTTAAAAATATTGTTAATACCTAGTATCACAGAACAGTAAAAAGATATTTTTAAACAATTTAAAACTTAGAACTAATATCTATAACTTTGAAAGTTTTATATAATACCTAATATCACACTGAAAAACTTAAAGAAAAACGAGAAGTTAAATTTACTTATTGTAATAATAATATTAATAATGTTTATTCGTCCTGTTAAGCATTATAAAAAAGTATAAGATAAGTCTGGTTTACTCAGTCTAAAATTTACAATTAAAAATTACTTTAAATAATAGGGATAAGGTTAGTAATAAAAAATGACAAACAGTAGCAAGACATAAACATTTAAGTAGTTTTTTCTTACATATATTTAGCAACAGTGTTGTAACATCTACTTTTTAATTGCATTTTTAAATTGAAAATTGTTCAAGGGATTGAAGTAAATTTAAAAATATACGTTTACACTAATCACGATTATTATTGTTATTAATATTATTATTATTATTATTTTATATCTATAAAATTACCTAATATCACAAAATTACACATTATCACAAAAAGTAAACATTAAAATTTTTAATATTCTTAAGCTCTATTGGGTGTTCCAGTGCCAGAGTTGCTAAAAAATAATTAATTGAGTAAGTTGAGATCAAAGTTTGAGAAAAATTTAAAAATAGTCACTTGTCAAATAAGTATTTAATTTTGTCATAATTTTAAGGAATAGGTAACTTTGGCATGTATAGAAATTATTTTAAAACAATAAACAAAGACCAGTTGTTTTGAAATTTTGTTGGTTAGGCAACTCTGGCACTAAACCACTTTACTATCCCTTTACCCATCTATTTCGGTTCATTGTAGTTGCAATATCCATTCCAAAAATCTCCATACTCAGGAATAACTAAAACAAAAAAAAATAAAGGCGCTGTGTGTATCTTAAAATTAAAAATTAACAGAGATATTACTTTTTTAAATTCTTAGAAATATCCTTATAATATTTTCTTATAATAAAAGGTACAGTGATTTTCAATAATTTCAAAAAAACATCTGATTTATGCTCTCGGCAAGTGAACCATGCAAAATTAACATGTTCGTGTAAATATAAAATTAGTTTTTGAACAATGCGTTCTATATGTCCATATTTGGGTACTACTTTATCATTTACTACATCTAAAGTAAACTGTTCTGCGAGTTTAATCTCATCAAATAATAAAACACAGTTACGGTCAATTTGATTCATTTTGGCAACCCTTTTCTTAAGACGATCAAAAATTTCTACATTAATTCCAGTATGAAATGGAACAGATTTTAAAAGTGAGTGAATGGTTGTTTTACTAGGTAAAGCAATACACCGTCTTAAAAAATTATACGCACGAGGGCCTCTCTTATATAAAGCTAATGAAAATACTTTATCTTGAGTTGTCTATGTACGTTTAACTTTCTTAGAGTTAGTGACACTACTTTCTAAAAATTTCATCCCGGCTGGATCTTAATTTTATTTTTAGATTTTAATAAACTATTTTTTAATCTTGAAATTTTGTTTCGCTGCTCTTGAATAATATAATAAAATTTTCTCTTTCTAGGAGTTAAATTACCAACTCTAGTTGCATTAATTTGATTTAAAATACCAGTTCTTACACGTGGTTTCTTTATTAAAGGTTCCTCAACACATTCAAATCTATCATTAAAAAATTCTAGCTTTCTTTTAGCTGAAGTTATATTCGAAACAGAAGGTTTAATCAAAACATTACTAATTACATTTATTTTTGCAAGCGAATTTGATGAAGGCAGCTCTGAAAAATTTTCATCTAATGTAATATTATTATTAGTAGTAATATTCTCTTCTAAAGGCGCTAAAGGCAAGGCAAATTTAATGAGCTTAGTACGCAAAGTGCTGGAAAAGGCATTCTCGTCAAAATGATCCTCGCACAATAGTTTTTTTTTTTAGATGTGTAGGGAATATTTAAAATATCAAACCATTTCTCTCTAAGGGTAATAATGGACGGAAAAGTAAAAAATTTCTTATTAAGTAAATGTAAATAATATTTGCTTCTGCAATTTGGAGCAGCACATGATAATGCAAATTTATTATAAGTTAATGACATTGTTAAGGACCTCAGTATATTTTTACACCTATAAATTACTTAAATCTAACTAAAACTAAATTAAAAATAAGATTAATTAAATTTTACTCACCTACATTTTCCGCGACTGTCATGTTTTAGTGTAACATAACCTAATTTATTAGCAAAGCCAGATTTACACCACCTCATAATATTCAAATGTAGCTTTAACTTTATAAATTTATAACAATTATTCCTGTATTTGATCATTATATTGTATTAAAGTGATATTTAAAAGATTGCATTAGTAAAATTATTGATTTCTTTAAAATTTATTCATTTTTTAATTATTATATGGGTGTAGAAACGGCTTTTATTTAGTGCTCGCAGCGCGTGAAGCGCGATATGATAAACTACAAACAAGGAAACAATTCCCGCCTATTATTCAAACCTTCCCATTTTAGTTTTTCTATGGTTTTTGCAAAACTAAATTGAATTATAATAATTTTTGTATGTTTTGTTTATCTTTTAAGCTTGTATTTTTCTACACATTTTTCAAAGGATAGTTTTCAAAATATCCTTACAACAGAGGCTGTTAAACTGCTCACCTAAAACTGGCAGAAATTTAAAACTAACAGCAGTTTCTACTGGCAATCTCAGAGTTAAAAAAAGTACAACAATTGTCTGCAGAGTGTGACGATAAATTAATATGGCAGACAAAAAGATATAACCAAAAATACACCAAATCAATTATAGATTTGCACCTGCAGGAGTGTAACAGAAAAATTTGTCACTGTTAGAACTCGAGCCAAATAAATATAGATTTTAAAGTGTCAAGCAAGATAAAAAAGTAAACCTTATGTATCAACAATTTATAAACATTATTAAACGTGAATAAACCAATTCCAAATAAACACCTCTGTGCTTTATATTAAAATAAAATGTGTTATACCAAGTGTTTCTATTTATTAAATACATAAATATATTTATCAGCACACAACTGTAACTACTATTCAGACCCTTCAAGCTGATTATTTAATAAAATCCATAACTAAAAAAATATCCTGTTAAATTTATTTCATTTTTATTTTATGGTCCTGTCTTTGTTAACATTTTACGAAATTTTATTTATATAAGGGACATTTATTTAGTTCTTTCGGTAATTGAATCACATATTTCATTTTCACAACATTTAAATCTACTTATTTGTACCTCTAGGCCTTCTATCTATTCCAATTTTTATCGAGACAGACATTAAAACTTTATAATGGTGATGTCCATGAAAGATTAGGTTCTAGACGTTTTGGCTATTCATCTTGATCTCAATCTATCAGATAGTGATGCTAGGTATGAAGATTTAAATCCTAGACGTACCTAACATCTTCTTCATGTTTTGTAGTGGAAGAAATCAGTTTCAGATAAATAATATATCTTGTTTATCCTCAAGAAAAATGCATATCATCTGATTAAGCTAAATGATCACAAAATAAGTTTTATTTTAAATTTCTTTGCACAAGAGTCCAATACCTGCCTATAGTGAGTTTCTTGGCATTTTATTGTATTACTGAGCATAACTTAATGTGATTTATCAGTTGTTATTTTTATCTAAATATATATTTTCAGTTTTACAATGATTATAGAACTAGGAAATAAAATAGTAACATCTTGACAATCATTACAAAATGTAAACAAAGCCATGGCAGTTTGTAGGCGGCCGTGACAATACCGATGTTGACGTCATAAAACCTGCGCACCGCTTCACCTATATTCTTACACCATATCTCAACCTATATATAAAACAACTAAAGGCAGCAATGCTGTTAGAAACCACAAGAAAACACGAAAAAATCCACGATAAAACCAACAAATTCAAATGCAAGGCCAAATGTCGCTAACGCTAAAACTCCGTTTGGTATATATTCTTCTATATTTTTAAAAAAATTGGAATTTTCAAACACCTAACAGTAATATGAATGGAAAATTATATTACTTACATACTGTTACACTTTTTCATAAGGCTGCAGCTGTATCTGTCATTAAAAATTATTTTAAAAGCTACATATATTATTCAAAATTTTGCAGAACAAGTCTGACATGTATAAAACATTTTGTTGAATATGATATCAAAAATAATATCTACATTTTTCAATTAAGCAGAGGTATTTGACAGATTTGAACACTTGTATAGTTACTCTGAAATCGTGAACTGAATCTGGAAGACCAGCAAATATATATGTGAACAATTTGTTGGTACCACATATTCTCATAATATTTATTGACTGACTTCGATATCGATCTGTACAACTGGCGTGCTACTGTTGTTCTACTTTTTTGAAAACATGCGTCCCATCAATAACTCCTACAACTCCTAGTAACATAAAATCGATAACTTGGAGTGAGTTACTCGAAAAGGAGCCACAAAATAACCATGAACACTTTTTAATGTTTTTTTTTATCGAATATATTGTATTTTGGGTTAGTAATTATTATTATACATGCAGCACTCCAAAATTTTCCAAGACAGACTTTAATTTTGAAGTTTGGCGTTTGGTTTCTTTTTGACTTAAATAAAAAAGCAAGTTGGTTTCTTAAAAAAAAATTTTTTTTGTTTTTTTTTTATTAAAATTAACAAATTTTCATAGAAATTTAAAAGCAAATACACTCTCGATCTGAATCATTCATCGGCTTCTTCGATCTGGAAGTCAGTTTCCTCGTCTTCGAAATTTTTGTGATTCAGATTTTTATAAAAATACTGAACATCTTTAGGAATTAGAGGCATAAGGCTTTTGATATCGGCGAATTTCATTTCGGAAATGAGCTTCCCGTCTGGATATAGAACAGATAGATTGGATGCAAACTTAGGCTGCGAGGATCTGGTAGATTTTTTAAGTCTACTTTTTGATAATCTTCTCCGTTATATGTTGTCTTAAAATATATTGAGAATGGCTTATCTTTAGTTATTTTAATTACTCTTGCCTTCAACCAGCTTACTTTTTGTTCATTAACATCAGTTTTTCTATTAGTGATCATTTTTTCAATCTGTTTAGTGCATAAAAACTCTTCTTTTTCCATCTCATAAACTATAAATTTACGTCTTTTTAAGCACTTCACCATGACATCTTTAAACTCTTGGAGTGTGTAGATTCGAATTTGGCGTTTTAGTGCTCTCTTGATCTCTCCAAAATTTAAATCGTTTGGCATTTAATGAAATGTGTTTTTCTAAAATGGTTTTTAAAATCAGAACAATTTTTATGATCCGATTCTATCCTCCACATGAATACGACCATAAAATCAGATCTTCTGTTTCGGGCGTAACATACTTCTTAATAATCACATTTAAACATGATACAACCTCTTGGGCTCCTCTACCTGCTGTATTTTCTTTCCATACAAAATATGGTTGTCTATCTGAACCTTTGTAAACTCCTTCGTTGTGTATAGAAAGCTGTTTTTTGTAGTAGACTATATTGGTCGGAATTTTTGAAAGTCCTAATACTTTTTCCATGTCGTAGTTAACTTTATTATTTTCAGTTGCTAATAACAAATCTTGTTTCTTGTTTCTTCTTCTTTTAAATGATTATGTAACGATTTTTTTTCTGCTAGTAACATCGGTTCATTTTGACAACTTTTGATTTTTGCTGGTAACTTATCATAAATATTGCAGCTGCCCTTAATCTCTGACTTCATTCGAAGATTACAATTTTTGTAAAATGTTTTTCTATACGTACAAAAAGCAACTTTAGGGTTTTGATCTTCTAAATAGAGGGAGTACATTTTACTTAAAGTTAAATTAGTGGGTAAAAATTTGGAATTAGTTTTGTTACGACAGTAATGCGAAACATGTGTGGGAAATGAAGAAATGTGCCTAATTATTTTTTAGTTTCATCCGGTAGTGCTTTACGTGCGTGAAGTTGGCCCTACCATGTTATGATAATTACACCAAAGTTGTACCAATATTTTGCAACTAATTTGCAACTTTACGCAACCGGTATAAAAAAATTTGCAACCTTACATTTTAGTTCTAATCGCTAAAACAAAATTGGTGGGGCCAAATTCACGCAGCCCCACCACATCATCGTATTGACCTCGAACCTTTTTCATAATTTAGCAACTAATTTGCAACTTTAGGCAACCGGTATAAAAAAATTTGCAACCTTACATTTTTGTTCTAATCGCTAAAACAAAATTGGTGGGCCCAAATTCACGCAGCCCCACCACATCCTCGTATTGACCTCGAACCTTTTTCATAATTTAGCAACTAATTTGCAACTTTAGGCAACCTTCGTAAAAAAATTTGCAACCTCGTGGTTACGCCAGAAACGAATTTCTAAGTTGGTGGGGCCAAATTCACGCGGCCCTACCACATCGTCGTAGTGACCTCAAATTTTTTTCATAATTTAGCAACTAATTTGCAACTTTAGGCAACCTTTGTGAAAAAATTTGCAACCTCGTGGTTACGCCGGAAGCGAATTGCTAAGTTGTTGGGGCTTAATTCACGCGGCCCCGTCACATCGTCGTATTGCCCTCGAACCTTTTTCATAATTTAGCAACTAATTTGCAACTTTAGGCAACCAGTATAAAAAAATTTGCAATCTTACATTTTTGTTCTAATCGTTAAAACAAAATTGGTGGGGCCGCCAAATTCACGCAGCCCCACCACATCGTCGTATTGACGTCGAACCTTTTTCATAATTTAGCAACTAATTTGCAACTTTAGGCAACCTTCGTGAAAAAATTTGCAACCTCGTGGTTACGCCAGAAACAAATTCCTAAGTTGGTGGGGCCAAATTCACGCGGCCCTACCACATCGTCGTAGTGACCTCAAATTTTTTTCAAAATTTAGTAACTAATTTGCAACTTTAGGCAACCTTTGTGAAAAAATTTGCAACCTCGTGGTTACGCCGGAAGCAAATCCCTAAGTTGTTGGGGCTTAATTCACGCGGCCCCGTCACATCGTCGTGTTGCCCTCGAACCTTTTTCATAATTTAGCAACTAATTTGCAACTTTAGGCAACCGGTATAAAAAAATTTGCAACCTTACATTTTTGTTCTAATCGCTGAAACAAAATTGGTGGGGCCAAATTCACGCAGCCCCACCACATCGTCGTATTGACCTCGAACATTTTTCATAATTTAGCAACTAATTTGCAACTTTAGGCAAAGTTGCAAATTAGTTGCTAAATTATGAAAAAGGTTCGAGGTCAATACGACGATGTGGTGGGGCTGCGTGAATTTGGCCCCATCAACCTAAGGAGTCGTTTCCGGCGTAACCACGAGGTTGCAAATTTTTTCAAGAAGGTTGCCTAAAGTTGAAAATTAGTTGCTAAATTATGAAAAAGGTTCGAGGTCAATACGACGATGTGGTGGGGCTGCGTGAATTTGGCCCCACCAATTTTGTTTTAGCGATTAGAACTAAAATGTAAGGTTGCAATTTTTTTTATACCGGTTGCCTAAAGTTGCAAATTAGTTGCAAAATATTGGTACAACTTTGGTGTAATTATCATAACATGGTAGGGCCAACTTCACGCACGTTAGTGCTTTATTTAAATTACCGATGGTTCCTCTTGCATCTTTTATATTAGTAGACTTAAATTTCTTTAGTGCAGTATCAACACGTTTGGTGGATATTTCTGTACGAACATATTCCTGCAAATTATAATGTTGTTTAATGTATAGATTCGCGTAAATTGTCTGGTCTCGCTCGATTTATTTCTTTTTGTCTTAATACCTAGCTGTTTTTCTGAAGCAGCTATAAAATTATTTTGACTCTCGCAGTTTCTTAAGGCCGAAAATTCATCTAAGAGTTTCTTACGTATATCACCCGGTATTTTATCTGAGCATTTGAGCGAGCACTTACAGTCAAAATCACCAAAAGTTTTTGCTTCGACCCGCTTACCTTTTACAGTATAATGTGCTTGATTAGAGTTTTTTAATGATTTTCTACATTTAAAAGTTCGACCTGGATTCATTTTTTTCCCTTATAGTATAGACACAATTTAGAAATAGTACCTACATTATAAGGATTGAAAGTGTAAAATTGTGAGTAAAAAAATCACTTTTAGTCCATATGATATATACTATTTTTTCTCCAACCAAATCAAAATTAATTTATTTATTCAAAAATCGTTTATAATTGGATACTAAATTTGAATATTATAACAGCGATGGAAGGAAAATATTGTCAAGTGGACATACCTACATTTACAATCAAGAGTATAATTTGTTTAGTAGTTTTAAAAGAATTCTGAACTAGATGTAAACATACTGTTAGAAAAAAGAAAAGGAAAAACTCGCCTTAGTTGCCCTTCTAACAAAAATAGGAAAACAAATGTGGTGGTTTTACTAATATGGTTTTTATTAGTTTGAACATCAACATAAATGGTGCTAGCTCAAAATTAGTTCATCAATAATCGGTAGAGTGGAGGTGAGTATGATAAATATATATACAACAATTTTAAATATATATATAAGACAGTTATTTGAATTATTAGTTGAATGGCTCTAAATCCTAAATTCAATATTTACCTATGCAACACATAAATAAATTAATCAATATTTCTAAATTAAATGATACCAGTAATACTAATACATCAGAGTTGCCCCACATGCAGAATAACCTTATTTCTATACTAAATATATATGAATAAATGTTAAAATTAGCGAAAACTGAGTAATAGAGTAATATTTATAAGTATAACTTCAGTTTTATGGTCCCATACACATTTGATTTGAACCAATGACTGCAGATCAAAATAAAAAGGAATCGTCTTACTTGAACTAAGTCCGAATAGTGACGTCACGGTATCGTGCCTCGTACTACAGTGGAATTATGTAGTCGAATAAAGCATTTAGCTTCTGGCCAGGTAGGAGTAATTCAGGCTAGTAGAGGTTCCGAATACTGAGCGAAGCCCTACGATGTGTGGCTTGATGATTATCTGAGCGCTGCGCGCTGTTTGACTGCAATCGACATGTCCAAATCTGAAGATTCGACAAGAGGGAACTCCAAAATCCAAGGAAATTGATAGTCAAAAGGATTAGTGTAGAATAAAGAGTTGTAAAACAATACAAGAAGTAAAAAAACGGAAAAAGGAAAAAAGAAAAGGCCGAAGAGATAGCGGGTGGACTATGAGAGATTTTTTTATAGAAAATCAACAAAATCCTCCGCAGGTGAGTTTAATTCTCATGAATACTTAATATTGATTTTCTATTTAATTTTCTTTATTATTTCAGGCGAATATCCGAAAAATCGCGAATACAAAGCACATGCTTCAATTCCAAAAGCCCAAAAGAAAAGATAAGAAAAAAAAAAGAGGCAAAAACTTTTAAATTGATAAGAGACAAATTGCGCAGGAAAGTGCCAGGGACTTCTATAATTTCTAAGGTGGATAACCTGATTAATTTTTAGGAAAGAAGAAAAGAAGATTATTTCTTAAAAATGAGTGTTTTGTGATAATTAATGTCAAACAAATCTGTCGAATGTCGAATAAAGATGAAATATGACATTTGCAAATAAAAACAAAAGGTAAAATATGTAAACATGGTTTCACATTAATAAATAATTTCAAATTACAAAAATATATCTGATTCTAAATTATAAAAGATATGATACAAAAAGGTAACAGGTAACCCATATTTGATTAAATATTTATTAAAGCAATGATTTTAATCATTTATTTGTAGGTATAAAATAACATTTGAAAATTAAAGACGGTATCATTTTTGAAACCGTAACAATACTGTGGATATATTAGAAAGTGCAGAAGATATACTGCCGTGCTAAGCCTAAAGGCGGTAACCAACATTAGACAAAATGGTGGCAAAATCGATTTTAAAATCTGATACCATAATGTTAGTACTGTAGGAGTTTGTAGGACCAGTTGGGTTTTTTGTGCGTAAATAAATAAACAGTTTTTCAGGGTAATCATTAATTATATTCAAAAACATAGTTTTACTAAAAAAATGTAGATACCGCTATTTTACTTTATTAAATATTATTGCACTACTAAGCCGATAAGCGGCATGTGCGTTAAACTTTTAATCGTTATGAAATAAGAAACATATTTTTTGCGTTAGGATTTATTATAAACTACAAAACTCCAACGTTTATTAAAAAATACATTTAACACTAGATTCAATTTTCTTCATCATTGTCTGATTCATCATTCACCACCGGAATGTTTGACCAAAATTCTAATCTGTTTACAGGAATTATTTTATTGCCATTTCCATGGTTGCTATTACTTTGAATTAACTTGATAATACCATCTCGCCGTTCTACAGAAATTCCTCTAGGTTGCGTAACAGGATCTGGGATAGGTATTTTTCCTAATTTAAGTATATTTTTTTTTATAAAATCCAACGGCAAGGCAGGTTTTTCAAAATCGGTCTGGTAACTTAAAAAGGCACATATTTGTACAATATCATGTAAGTAAACCTTGTTTGAGTCTTTTGCTTTTTACTTTTTTGAGTGGTCTTTCCATAATGAAAAATCTTCAGTACTCATTTCTATTGTTTTAGCTTTAGTATTTTCAATTGCTAACTTGTAATCTTTAAAATCATATACTTTTTTCATAGTTTTTAATGATTTTTCTACGCTGTGATGAAATGAGTCCGCCGACATGAACGTATGTTCTGGTTCAAAATAATTTACTTCAATTTCGGAAGCTTCGATAAGTGAGCTGTTAACTACAAAAACCAGAAAGCTAAGAAACGCCCAGTTTTTATTTTGCGCACTGCAATTGTCGACCCAAAAAGTAATCTTTAGTCGATCTCTCTGACTTTGAATGTACTTTGCAAAGACACTTATAATATCTTCTTTTTTCCTACCACGTATAGCTTCATGCCAAATAACAGCCGTTGGTTGCTCTTTAGCCATGGATTTTAGTGGCACAAAGCTTTCATTGTAAGCCACAAGACGTTGCGTAAAAATTAGTGACTTAAACATTTCACACCTCGGTAACATAATTACTTTTTGTAAATCTACGGATACAAACAGATCTTTGCTGTTTTGTGATTTTATTTTATCGGCTTCATAAAATTTTCGAGCCTGTGTATATTTTTCATTATGAATTTTCCAATTTGAGCAAACTTTAGTCAGGTTGAAGGTTTTCTTTAGAGTGATCATGCAGTCTAAAAGTTTCGCACTGTTCGCACTCTTCATGTCCTAATTTGACGAATGATATATTGCGCTTCCGTAATATCGAACGATATAAATCGTATGAGCAAGTGAACTCTGGTGTTTTTTCCAAAAAATCGTCGTATAATCTTCATACAGAAAGATCACTTGGTAAGTAACGCCGAAATGGTGCATGTTCCCGCCTGTAGTGCGAGATATTCGGGTTAAAAGATTCAATGTGATTTATTATTATTTGATGATCTTTTACATTTGGGGGAATTCGACCAAATCTTTTGTCCTTTCTTGGAGAAATTACGGAAGCTTTTGCATCAAGCATATTTTCCAGTATTTTGTCATTATTTGGATGATAATCTAGGGTTGTTAAAAGAAAAGTTCTGCATACGCCCCAGGACTGACCATTTTCATCTGTTAAAAAGTAATTATTGGTAAATTTTCTTCTAGAATCTGACCCAACAGTTTTTCCTTTTACACCTACTTTTTGTACTGACCCTATTACAAAACTTCTTTGGTCGTATTTATTCATGCACCAAAATTGTGAATGTTTTCTCATGTCTTGGCCAATCTTGGTGGTGCATTTTTTTTGCAAGAGTTGTTGCAAGGTTCCCGAAGAGAATGCTTTTCTTTGATTTTTCTAAATTGTTTTGTTTTACGTTGTGAGCAGGTGTACTTAAATATTTTTCTCTTTCTTTTTTCGCCTCTTTTTGTAAATTCTGTTTCAATGGCATTAACAGAATCGTCACTAGTGCTCCCAGTCGTCTCTAATTATTGCTGTTCTATATCCATTCTATTTTCCTGAAGATTTTCGACCATTGTTTCGTTATTATTTCCTAAAAAGATAAATTATATTTTTATTTTATAAAATAAAAAAGAAAACTTTCAATTTTCAACAAACCTAGCACTTGTGCAAGCTGAAGGTAATTTGTTTTCCCTTCTTGTACTTGCTCGAGGGAACATTCACAATCTCTTCAGCTTGCTTTTCTAAAAGAAAAAGTTTCTAAATATTTTGGAGCCACTCTCTCAAAAGAGATGCATGCCATAAACACCTCGATGATTATTCTGTAACTAGTAACCCTTTTTTTTTATTTATACAATCACGAAATTTCTTTTATAAGAAATAAGTAAGTGTATTATTTATAAAAAAACAAATCATAAAAATAACATACCACACACTACAAGATGTAAATCATTGTCAACTTGGTGCTCTTTACCTACTGCGTCACATTCTTGAAGTAACGTCATATCGCCAAAGACAATAAATCTGGTTACATCTTGAAATATTTCTAGATCAAAAATTGCTATTATAATTTAAATACTTAATTTAAAAACAATCTTACCCTCCTCTCTAATTGTTTCTTCAATTGGCTGTTGTACGTCTCCTAGAGCTATTACATTATTTTCACTACTAAAAGAATCACGGGTATTATTGAGCAATAAAGCCCGTTTTAAAATTTGGTGTGCTCTACTTGTCATAATTATATTAACACAAAGTTTAACAATCGATTAAATACTTATTTTTGTCAAATACACAAAATCACTCTCTGTAAATGCTACTTGTTACTGTCATAAAAGATAATATTATTAAATAAAAGTAAGGTTATATGATGTTTATTTAGATATACTAGGGCAATTTCGCGGTTTCTACATCCACTGGCGGCATTTGCAAAGGTGTATTAGCGGTAAGTACAAAATATTATGGTATATTGGCGGCATGTGCAGGACATACCACCAATATACCGTAGTATTCTACACTTACCGCTAAATGGCGTAGGATTTCACTTTAAAAACGTAGATACCGCCAAAAAAATTGCAGTTTTATTTAAAATTGGTGGTTTTTACCGCTATAATACCTAAGTAAATCTGTTCAAAATATTACGTTCTATCTAGAAATGTTAAAACCTCATTTTCCGTAAAATATGTAGTTACCGCCTTTGGGCTTAGCACGGCAGTATAGGTGTCCAATTAGTTTGTATTACTATATTTAAAAGAGGCAATTCTTTTTTTAATTTTAATTAAAGAGCTCAAATGCAATAACTTTTAATGCTAGGATTAAAAGTGTTACTTAGTAACGAGCACATTTTTGTACACTAAGAGAATTATTAGCTTTTGCACCTGAAAATAGTACAAAAATGTCAATATTTATATTATATTACTTATAACCCTATTCTAGGGGACATTCATAAATATTACATTGCAAAATAAAATGAACCCAGTAACTGTCAAAAACTAAATAATTAATAATATTTTAGCTTCAAGCAGTATGTGATCATCAGCAGTATGTGATCATAATACGAAGCCTCTTTGTGGGTTTTCTAGGTTCGGTGCATGATGCACGAATATTCAGAAGAAGTCCTCTTTCCCAAAATTTAGCACAAAAGTGTGGAATTTTTTTCATTTTAGGCGATAGTGCATATGGTTGTACTAGACACCTAATTACACCTTACAAAGATACTGGAAATTTAACCCGCCCTCAGCGGCTTTTCATTACAAAGTTTTCTGTTTGTCGAGTTATTATTGAACATTGTTTTGGACTCCTAAAACAGAAGTTCTGACAATTATTTAATTGCAAGCTACAAAAAATTACAGACATTGTACATTTTAATTGAGCTTGTTGTTTACTTCATAACCTATCAATAAATGAATTCATTATACATGAAAATGAAAATAATGCTGGACCAGAAGACATAGATCCAGAACAGGCTTTAGATGATGATGAAGATATAGAAAGAGATATTCCCGAAGGAAGTGCTTATCGTGATTACCTTTTAAGAAGTTTAAATTTATGATTATTTATATTAATTTGTTTTAATTAAATAATGAAATAAACTTTTCAAAGAGACTTATTTTCCTTATTAAATATTCAAAATAATATTCAGTGCAGGTATGTACCTCAAACAAACAATCAAATAACATACTTAAAAACTATACTGGATTTTACAAAAAAGTAGGCCAATCCGTTGACCACAGATTCTTTAGGTCAGTGTAAGAAACTTCTATTATTTTTTCAATTGTTGCCATCATGTTAAATATACAGGGTGGCCAAGTTAATTTTAGAAAATGAATTTTTTATTATATTTTCGTCGTTTTATTAAGTAGATGGCTTAAAATTGGTACACATACCTCATAGAGGGTGCTAATGGCAAGAGTCCCCCTGTATTTTGAACATGATGGTCCCAATCGAGGTTTCTTACACTGACCTAAGGAATTTATGGTGAATAAATTGGCCTACTTTTTTGGGACACCCTGTAAAAACTGAAGAACAAATATTCTAAAAAACAACAGAAGACAGATATTCTAAAAAAAACTTAATAAAAAATACTATACATTTTAATGACTTTCACTAGGTATTTTTAAATATTCCTTTATTAATCGATTTCTTTCTTCAAGCAAATTATTCCTCCTTTTTTGTTCTTCAATTTTCTCTTTTTCAATGGCAAGTCTTTCCTTTTTAATTGAAACTTGTTCTTTATTGTATATTAATCTATCTTGTCTAATAATTTCTAATACATCAGTTCTACTTCTTTTTGTGTACCAAGCCTTGTAGGTTTGTCTTGTTTTTCTTGTTCTTTTTGGGAATAGCATTTTTCTTCTGAGATTCCTGTCGAACAGTTGAATTATCAACAACTGTGTCTTCAGACAATAGAATATCTGGGTTAATTTTCTTTTGTTTCAAAAATTCTTCTTCAATTTCTTTTTCAAACTTAAAATATTTTCTTTTTCTACCTGTTTTATTATTGTTATCTACAACGTTTTTAAAGTTTCTCTCTAGTGTTTTCCATTTATTATTGACTCTTTCTCTTGTCAACGCTAACTTGTACCTTTTATTTAAAACGTCTGCAATAATTTCAAACAGTTTCTTCTGGATTTTGATTGACTTGCCTACTTTTTTATAGTGTTCTTTATAAACATGGATCAGTGCATTAGTGGTTATATCTGTCCAATGCATATATTGATTTTCCGAATCTATGTTTGCATTAAACATAATTTGTTCCGACTGGACAACAGAGGGAACCGTGGCTAAAGCACTTTCAGATGGAAAAGACAAAAATTCTTTCAAATCTACAATAAGTACAACATTATTACTGAGGCATTCATCATATTTATAGAATAGTTCGAACAGTAAAGAAAGACAATTATTACTGAGCCTAAAACATAACCTCAAAATCTTCTTTTTTTAATAAATATAATCAAATGACCTGTAATTAGTTAAAACACTCAGCCACATATTTATTTTATTATCGTTCCAGCACACATTTTTTCAGAACTCATTCGGAATAGTATTCTGGTCACGCATGCGTATCAGATAACAAGTTTGGGACTCGCTTCGGGAACAAACCTAATATTGTTTAGTAATGTCGCGTTAATTATTTAAAAATAAGTTTATTTCTTTGATGTAGGTATACCTTAATTAACCAAATTGTAAGGTATCTTAGTAAAGTTAGATTTTGGGTACATAACACCTTCATCCACCAACTTTCAATCAAAAATGTTATAGGATTTATCTTAAATAAAGAAGTCATGTTGCTTTTGATTACATTTTTTAATATCATAGAATGATAAAATTTTACAAAATAAGATGTAAAATTTAAATCTAGTTAAAAACATTGGAAATGTTTTAAGATCAAAAAACTAATAGGTTTTTCTTTTCTTCTTTGGATTTTCAACGTTTGTTACGCTCTGCCCTTACTTATGAAAGGGGCCAAGCGTAATTTCTACTAGCTCCTTAAATTTTTTGGTTTCCGGAGAGTAGGGTCGGGTCCTTAGTCAGAACTTAATAAAAAGCATTCTCGTCTGACAGCTATTTAATTTTGGAGGCAAGATGAAATAAAAATATGTCAAAAAATAATATGGGAAAAAAATATGAAATTATCACGCCGATATATCGGTAATTATATATATTATAATAGTGAGTATATGTAAAAAGAGGTCCCCGAATAGTACTATCCGTTACAAACCCGTACTTATACCACGTAAGTATTAATCTGACTCTTAATAACAAAAGATATTTTCGTAACTATAAAAATCTACTGAAATATATCCAGTCTATTCATTAGCTATTTGATACGGTAAATATTAGCTTGTCCTACGGAATTAATATTAAAATATTTGTAGGTAGTTCCTAAAACGGTATGTGGCCGGTTTGAGGTTATGTCGGAACCTCGTGGCAGATGGGGGCCTTTAATGTAAAGGAATGGTCTTACTTGTGATATCGATGATCAGTCGCCTGGTGCAGCTTGCTATACTTTCGGTCCCAAGCAAGGTTTCACAAGGGTAAGCGGCAAACAATCCTTAATTAGTAAGAAGGGTTGATCCTGGGGTAATCAGTCTTGATAAAATCCTTCTGTCTTGCCTGTAGAATACGAACTGATACTAACAAGTTAAGCAGGAGGTGCGGTAGATTAGCTATAAGCGATAGCGAAGATAGCTTGAAGAAGAAGGAAGAGCCGTAAAATAGTAGAAGGTGACTCGGAAAGTTCCCAGATAATTAAAAGGAGGTCTGAAAGAGGGATTTGCATAAGCCATACATATAAATAGCCTTATAAACTATAGGTAAGCCAAGAAAGCTGTCTTATTTAATTTTAAGGACTCACCTGGAGCTGTTGGGCGACCTTTTTAGTTGTAAATTCAGTCAGTAAATATATTTAAATCCACCAAAAGGTGATTCAAACCACAACGATTTATTTGGTATATTTTACTAACTGATTTAATCGTTTTTAGCTCAACATTCAGATCCTACTAACAGTAGAACATATGGCACATGTTACCACAAAGCTAAGCTTATAAAAACTGACTCAAGGAAGCTTCCCAAGATGGTAGAAAATCCATGTAAGTCAATAAAAGGTCTTTAATAGTCAAGGTTAACAGGACAAAGTCTGGTAAGAGTGTGACCCTTATTGTTAAAAGAAGAATTTGACATGTGTGGATGTCATAAAATAAATGTAAACAAATAATAACATGTACTTATAGATATCAGATATTTAAAAGAGTTATGTGTACTATTTTGTGTAGTAAAATACAGTTCTTTGGACTTTAAAGTATTCACTAGATGTAATCAGGCTGACAAATATAAGACAAAAGGTTAGAATGGGTTTTAATGTAAAATAAAATACTAAATTAGGATCCTTACGATTCAAGTTTAGAATTTAGTAAATCGATCGATTATATCCCCAGTAGGAGTAAATAAATAGGGAAAATATAGGACACAATATATATAAAAAGAGAATAGAGTTACAATAGAATAATGTAGAAAAGACTAGGTATATAATAGGGTAGATTAGTAATTAGAGTAGCTTAGGGTAAGTTAGAATGGAGTAGAAATAGAATAGTGTACATAGTTAAGCTTATAATAATTTAGGATAGCGTAGAATAGGTTAGAAGTAGAGTAGTGTAAATAGTTAAGCGTAAAATAGTATTAGAATAGATTAAGATAGAATAGTTTAGTTTAGGATAGTCTAAGATAGAATAGTTTAGTTTAGGATATATTAAGATAGAATAGTTTAGTTTAGGATAAAATAGTATATATTAGGCTAGAATTAGATATAAATTTAGTATAATCAATAACAAAATAAAAAAACTATTTATTGTTTACACACTTTGCTGTTTTGGCTAAAACTATTCTAGATAGAATTTTTGACCCGTAACACGTTTTCACTCATAATTTCTTCATAATACCACAAATAATCTTTGTCAATGCACTTCAGCTGCTCTCTTAAGTTATCCATTTTTTCGGTAGTTAGACTCCACATTTTGGTAAGTTAATTAATACCACTTTGTTAGAGAGGGCATCTTTTGTCCCTTTTTGCGCAATTCAACTTGCAGAAATGAGGTAAAGAGATCTAATTTTGCTTTGTAATAGTAAAACCCAAAATGGTCTTCTCTGATCCATTTGACACTCTCTTAAATTTATTTTCTCGTTAAGAGAATTACTTAATTTTTTATATAAACAAAGCTTGGTAGGAAGCTCTTCTAAGTTATAAAAATAGTTTTTTTTATTGAAGCATAAACTGTTCTTCGTACTCTCAGACTAGTCTCGATACTGGTCCTGAATTAAATTTTTTCTGATGTTTTCACAGTACCTACTTTCTCAATCCGTCCAAAGTTATGATCGGAATCCAAATAGCTATGACCGATTTCGGGAAATGTATAAACTATTACTTAAAAAAATATATTATTATTAAGTATTAGGTACTGGTAAAGGCACAATATGAAAAAAAATTTGTTCTGGCCACCGCATGAATCGGATAAGATTATTAAGTGTGCAATATCAGGATGCTCCTCTTTGAGTAACTTACAAAATCGCAACAAACAGCTACCAATTTCATTACTTCCCCTATTCGCAGAGTTTCTAGTTCCAGGTAAAAAAAATGACTTATGTCCCGAATAGGCAATGCAATGGATGTCAAAGTTATAGAGCCACATTTGACGCAAGTAAAACGCTTTTGATGTAGATAACTTTGGTAACGGCATGGTTTGTTGAAGATCCATAGTAATGTAGCACAATTTTTTGTCAATGGCAGGAGTTGCTCGGTCTAATGTTTGTGCCTTAAAAGAAAATTCATAATTTTCTTTGTGCTCTAGCGATCTCTCCCCAGCATCACAGACACTACAAGTGTCGCTTTTTGGGTACCCGAAGAACAAATTGAACTTTGTTTCAAAAATATGTCTGTGCAAAAAACCTTGACCATATATTTGTCATCCATTTTTTTTCTTACATTGTTTAATATAAAGCTGGTGTAGTCGAGTGATATTAAGTAGAGAAGAGAGGTATTTTTTGCTATGGTTTTTATTCCTAGAGTAATTGGACTCTTCTGCAGGAAACTGATTAATATAACCCACAATATTTTCTACTACATCATCATCTATCTTCTAAGGACGAGTTGTATGACGTCCTCGCTTATCTGGTGATGGGGCCGAGTAACCATTTTTTAGTAAATTTTGTGTTATTTCTATTTTTTCTACCAATTGCAATATAAGCTGCAAAATGCGTTGCTACACACTTAAATAAGTTGTTTGTCATATGTCACTGAATATTTAAAGGTGTATTTTTTTTTTTTTTGATAATTTTCGGTTAGATTGATGACGAGAAATTGATGAAATTTTATTGCTTTTAAATACCAAAGTATTTTTTGCATTTACGTCCAATCCACAAAACTTATTTCTCTATCTTTGGAACTAAATTTTTCTTTGCATTTCATGCGGCAGTTTTGTTTGCAGAACACCCCTTCTTCTACTGCTTTTTTCTTCATTCGTTTTCCCGTTTGCGAAACATATTCTTCGTCCTTTTGTCTCAATATTGCTGCTGTTTTTCGTTTCCAATTGTCAGGATTGCGCATTCTTTTCTTTGACATCTTGGGTAATAATTCCATAAAACCATATTATCAATCGATATGCCCCTAAAATCCTGTGTTTGCTATAGATGAGGTCGTAAAGTGTCTATTAATTCGCGAACTAAGACTTTATTGAGGCGAAATAATTCAATAGAACATCCATCCACAAGAAGAAAAGGATTGCTGTTCCGTCGTAACAAACGTTTTTCTCTTATTAAGGCCAAATTTTCTATGATATCATGCAGTGTGTCGCATTTAAGATGAAGACACCCCTATTTTGACTATCTAAATAAATACAGATTTGAAGTTTTATACAGTCATACAGGGTGATGGTTCACATTTTTTAAGATACTCAACTGAAATTTAAATTTTAAACGCGGCCTACTGCGAATCCACAAACAGGGTCAATTTTCGATATTTTTCTTTGCGTTATAGATATCAGAAAAAGTTATTCCGAAGATTATTCTAATCCCACATACCAAATTTCATGACAAAATTCGCATTTTTAGTTTTTTCATTATTTTGGTCAATACAAAAAAATTATTAAAGGTTGATTTTTTTATTCGATGAACTAGTATGCCATGGAAAGGGCATTAATGATTTCACAAGTTTCAAATTATTCCGATCCATGATACACTAGTTTACCGAATAAAAAAAGTCAACTTTTACTAATTTTGTGTATTAACTAAAATAATGAAAAAAAAACAAAATTGCGATTTTTTTTCATAAAATTTGGTATGTGGGGTTAGAATAATATTCGGAACAACTTTTTTAAATAACTTTTTCTGATATCTCTAACGCGAAGAAAAATATCGAAAATTGACCCTGTTTGTGGATTCGCAGCAGGCTGCGTTTAAAATTTAAATTTCAGTTAAATATCTTAAAAAATGTGAACCAACACCCTGTGTGACTGTGCAAAATTTCAAATTTGTATTTGTTTAGATAGCCAAAATATAGGGGTGTCTTCATCTTAAATGCGACAGACTGTATAACCCCAACTCGAGTGTCGTGATCCCTACTCCCCTTGCTTCAATGATATTGAAGTATTTTTTATTTGTCATATCCATTTGTATTTTAATTTCAGTATTATCTTCAAATTAATTACTATACTGTTAGTTGCTTTTTACAACAAAGTTTTCAGATCCTTTGATCTTTTATTTCTGTTAACAGATCACAAATCTGACCTAGTCTTTTGTCTATTGTATTATCAATTTGTTTTAATACAGATATTGTTTCATTATAAAAATATTTTCAGTGTTGCACTTTGCCTTTTTGTTTGGTTTTGGACAATAACTGTGTTCATTGTCAACTACAAAACTGACAAATGTCATTTTTTGAGAAGTTTTCTCTGTAAAAGATGTGCTTCCATCTTTTTGACCTTGTCCAATATTCAACTAAAAAAGAAAATAACCATTATTTATGTAACTTCTTTAATATACAATATAAAGTTTATTGTGTCCGCCCTTACTATGTAAAATTCTACCATAGCAGTAAACAGATTCGATGTACCTATTATTAAATCATTTTTAGAGAATTTGAAAAATTGTTGTTTCTAAAAAAATTACCTTAACAATATTTAAATGTATCTAGTAAGATTAAAATATTCAAAACATTTAATTAAGATTATTAAAAGTATGTTAAAAAGATCATTTGTATACCATGTAGGTACCATTATTAGGTAATTTCTAGATTAAGTAAATGCAGAAGACCTGCATTGCTCCACCTGCTCTGGAAATGTTTTTGTGATGAAGTATTTATTTAGGTGCTTCATGCGTGTACTTTTTAATGTGATTTGGTGACAAACTCACCATAGTTCAGATACATAGTTTAATCAAAATTCACATTGAAAATGAGAGACTTTAAAGCATTTCCAAGCCAATGTTGGCCACCAACTTACGTTAAAATGTAGGTATTATAAAGCATCTAAATAAGTACTTTGTTACAGAAACATTTACAGTGCAGGTGGTAAATTGCAAGTTCTCTGTTTTTAACTTATCTAAAAATTGCCTAATAAGGATACCTATATGGTATTCTCATACATACTTGTGATTGTGATTTTTTTTTTTAATATTTTAATCATAGGTACTGTAATGTTCTCTAATTAACCTTAAAATTTATAAATACTCGATAACCTAAACTTACCTCGGCTAGCTTTCTTTTTTATATATTTAATCACTTTATTTTATATAGAGCCGATCGTGTCGGTTCAAGAAGTATTATATTTTATAAAATTTATTTTTATTTTTTTTATTTAATTAAATTTAGTTTATTTTAGTTTATTTTAGTTTATTTTAGTTTATTTTAGTTTATTTTAATTTATAGAGAAATGATTCCTATATTTATGAAATCAAGCGATGAGATACTTAAATAAACAAACCTTTTACAAAAATAAAATTACTGTTTAATTTTATCAACAATAACTATGTGCAAATTTAACAAATAGGTGTTTTAATACCTGATACCATTGAACAGTTAAAAAAAAAATAAAACTAATATTTATCCTACTACACCTACTGAAAAAATAACTCTTGTTAATAAAAATTATCCAAATCTAATACTTATTGTTCTTGTTAGATTTGGCTACAACTTTATAAAGAGTCAAACTCTAAACTATAATTATTATTAGAAAGAACAACTTGGTATGACTGTCTATGCATAATTACATCAATAAATAAAATGTTTTTATAAATACCGTATACACATTAAGGTATCACTGCTGTGTCCATGTCACACTATTTCGATCGCTAACAAACTTCGTAAACCTTCCTTTTCTTTTCCTCCTCCAATATTTCCTCCAATAAGTATTTCCTTTTACAATGAATCATGAACAAATTTGTTTATTTAAGTCTCCTACACTCGTACATCTTTACATTTATAATTTTATTCCCAAATTTTCCTTGACATTTTTTTTTTTAAATTCAAAATTGATTAACTTTCAAACTGACTTTTTTAACAATCTCTTTTTTATCTAGAAACCATTTTTTCTATCTCTTAGTCTGCTTCTCTTAAGATTTCTTACAATATTTTCATAATACAGGGTTATTAATTTATTACTATTATTATTGTTATCATCATTATTATTAGTATGGTTATTATTATTATTAATTTATTTCATTATTTTAGAACACATGGTGTTTTAATACCATATCAGTACCTACATATATGTAAATAACGTTAAGGTAGTTTTCTTAGAAACAATTTTTCAAACTTCAAGAAAATCCAATATTAGTTTTTTATATTAATAAAATTGTGATTTTTTTTTTTAAATTTATATTAATTACTGTTATCCTTCAATACATCCTTTGTTTAATAGTTGCTTGTGTAGTGATATCAATGTTTGAGTTAAAGTAATCAAAATTATATAAAAATACAAATTTAAAACGATATGTTTTGGTTTACATGTCACTAAAAATTATTTTGTAGTACTTACCCTAACTTCATCTCCCTCTAATTTAAAAAAATTGGGGCCCATTAACTGTAATATTTTTAGGTCAAATTCGGTTAAAATTTTTGAACTTGTTCCTCCTTCAGTTTTGTTTTGCTCCTCCTAAATATCTGCAGCTTTTCTTTTTAAATTGCACTTAACATCGGTCCATGTCTACAACTTGAAAGTACATGTTGGGATAAGTTGACATAGGTATTATATATGTATACTGTATACAGATTCAGCAAATAGTTTACGCGTAAATTGCCGATTAACAGGAGGAATTGTGATAGCTTTATAAAAAGCGAGCGCACCTTATATACCATTCTCGAAGATTGTGGACGTGATTGGAGCGGCTGTAACCTTCCAAATCGGTTAAAACTACTAAATTAATGAAAAATGAAAAGACAAGCAAATTACGCATACCCGGTCACATGTGATCATTTTTCAGGATACTCGCGGCTTAGCTTCAGTGGAGACGGGTGTGGTCCACAAAAAATAATATGAATGTTAATGTAGGCGCCAGATAAATTTACACAAGTATCTAAGAGGTCCTTATCGACCATAACTTATCAAAAGGTCAATAACTTAAAATACACCAACTCGAGTACGTAAATGAAACTATTATACTTAATACCAACTATTTATTTAAGAGCTATTAAACATGTATAAAAAAAATGAACATATATCTAGGACTAAGTCCAAGGTAACGACTGAAATTCGTAATACCAAACCTAAATAAAAAAAAAAGAATAAACAAACCTATAAATTCATCTAAATTCCATGTGTGAATTGAGCCAAAATATATTAACAGTAGCGGTAGCAATTAAGAAATAGCAAGTAAAGCAAGTATGATTATTATACACTATACCTAATAATAGCAATAATGCAATAGTAACAAAGCCACAAATAACTAATGGTTATCTTGCTAGTCTTAAGGCGAAAAGAAAAGGAACCGATAATAAAGAAAAAAAATAACGATTCTACACCGCTTGAGCTCAGGCGCATGTGCGTTAGATCCTAAAAGGCAAAATTTTTGTTTAATTATTTCGCACCTTAGAGACCGCTAACAAGTAAATATGTATCATTAAAAGCTGGCCATAAGCAGAAATCGTAACAATATGCGAAAAAGCTGTACAAGCAATGACATAAAAAAAATATTAATAAAAGAAAGAAAAAATTAATAAATAACTTGCGTGTATCCAAAACGAAACCAGCATCAAGTGGAGGCTGATCCAGAACTCAGTGTCGCTATGACAGGATCAGGTTTACTGTTGTGTCCTACTTTGAAGACGACGTCCCTGGAGTGGATGCGCTGAACCGATGACGGATGGTGATCTCAGTTCAAGAATAATCCAGGAATAGATCAGGAATAAACCAGTATTAAACCATAAAACGAACCATAAAATACTCGTAAACCATAAAACCCTAAAATATACATATGAATTAGAAACCAAAAGTTTCTGCTTAATAAACGAACTTCTTTCATTAAATATGAATTAAAAAAAAAGAAATGCAGTTTTTTTTTTAACCCTGTAATAAATAATTTATTTTCTTATATTTAATATATTTAAACTTACTCAACAGATCAAAGTAAGCGTATATATAAATAAAATAAAAATATACTAATAACAAAAAAAAAATAAGCGTTCCTGGTCTACAGCGAAAAACTAGACCATTCTCGCTAATCAAATAGATCATTAAAAATAATCACAAGAAACAAAGAAATATTTTAAATCTGGCAACATCGCAAATTCGACAAAATTTTATGTCGCATAAAAAAAAACTAAAATTTCATGCCAAACATTTAAATAAACCACTGTATAAATATAAAAAAAATACACGTTACTTACCCTGGCCAAGGGGTTTCTTTATTCAAATGGCTTCGGCGGCAAATTTGTTGATATCACCCTTTTTTTATTATTTAGCGGTTAAAGGCCTAATTATATCACTAAAATAAAGAAAAAGCTTGGTAACTAATTGGACTTTGAGATGCAAGGTTTTAAGCAAATCACTATCAAAACGAGTCTCCAATTATTTAAACCACAAAAGAAATTATCTTATTTTTTTTTTGCAGGAATAAAACAAAATTAATTTTATCGTTCATACTCTATATTATGAAAAGAACAATGAGCGGCTTAAAAATGAACATAGCTAAACGAAGTGTTACATACCTGATTAAGGGTGAAATATCTATCAGAAAGCTCCACGTGCAATGTAAAAAAAATCCTTCTTCAAACGAAGTAGTCCAGAAAATCTCTATCAACCAAATAACTCTCTCAAAAGTACTTGAGATTCTCCTACAATTGGTACTCGGAAAACTGAACCCCCCTTCTAGGGATGGTAGCACTATTACCACGAAATTCCAGTAGCACCCTTACAATTAAACACACGAGGCAGCTTCTTTAAAAGACAGAACAAAAGTGACCAGGAAACCACAGTTTAGCCATATTCGCAGGAAAATTTATTTACAGAATCCATCAGTAGATGGAGCCATGGCGAGATATCGCAAAGAAACAAAAATAATCGGGAAATTAAGGGAAAAACATACAAATAATGTAATATAAACTAACCTTATACAAGGGAAAAAGTTTAGTAGTTGCTAAAGCAATCTATCAGGCCGAAATACTCCCTACAAACATATAGAAAAATCGGAAATTTTAAAATTAAAACTGGCAGCGTCGCATTCCTGCCAAAAGAACACCGGATCTATTAATTAGCGCGAGAATTAAAACTGAATGGATCAAGGTGACATTCTTAATTCCTACTATACAGATAGATTAACTTATAAAAACAATAAATAATAACCAAGCCGGGCATCAAATACAATAACTATAATAGAAAGACAGCCCTTCGTTCGCAATAGAGTCTTACTTTTCTGAAAATATTAATTTTCATACGAAATATACAATAAAGTTTGCAAAGAAGGTCAAAACTGAGCAAAGTATAGGTGTAGAGGTGGGACAACTAAAATAAAAATTAACGAGTTAAAATGAAACAATGAAGAAAATGATTTAAATATTTTCAAAACGAAACGATAAATTTGACACGTTACAAATCCCTTCTAACTTCAAGAAAATTTACCCAGGTAAATTTTCACTTGCGCTAGCAGGTTTCAAGTCTTTAATGTTCCAGGTGCCTTTATCGTTACCCCGTTCATCCATGAGAATGTATGTCCACGGAGAAACTTTCTTTTTAACCTGGAAGGGACCAATCCATCGAGGAGCCAACTTTTTCGTATAGTATTTTGCCGCATCAGAGGAGACAAAATTCTTGCGCCACACAAGTTGATTAGGAAGTAATTCCTCATGCCGACGACGTAAATTATAAATTCTCTCATTTCTCTGAGAAGCCTTTTTAATACGTTCCCTAACGTCCTTAAATAAATCCTCAAATCCCTTATTCCTCACCTTACTACTATCCCCAAAATTCCCTGTTTGCCCTAAACCTAAACCTTCCCTTCGACTAAATTCTTGACCGTCCAAAATCATGTTCCTACCAAAATTGACGAAATATGGCGTTTGCTTGGTAGTCTCATTAAACGCCGTGCGCATCGCACATGTTACCTTAGCCAAATCGATATCCCAGTTGCGATGGTTATCTGAAACGTACATAGACAGCAGTGTCTTGAGCGTTCTATTGTATCGCTCAGTTGGGTTGGCCTGAGGGTGATAAAAAGCATTATAACGTACCGCCACACTATACTCCTTCAACAAATCCGAAAACACTTTTGAAGTATATTGAGGGCCATTATCGCATAATAACAAACGTGGTACGCCGAATAACAAAAATACATTCTCCTCCAGCTTCTTAGTCACCATCGGACCAGTGGAGGATCTGAGAGGAAAACTTAGAGTAAATTTACTAAAAAGGTCTACTACAACTAAAATAAATCTATGTCCAGAATTAGACCGGGGAAAAGGTCCCATCAAGTCAGTGGCAATAATCTCCCATGGGCGAACAGCTGTAGGCTGTGACGTCATCAAACCTTTGGGTCCACCTTGATCGCCTTTATGAGAAGCACACTTTGAACAACTCCTTACATATCTAGCAACGTCGCACTTTAATTTAGGCCAATAAAACTTTTCACTAAGCCGCTTGTAGGTTTTTAAAATGCCCATGTGACCTGCCAGAGGAGGTTCGTGCATCTGTTCCATTACTTTTTTCCTATCACCCTTACGCACAACTTCCTTCCAGTTATCTGTATCTACCCCCAACGACAAAAAACCTATTTTAACATACTTAAACAATTTTCCGCTATGAACCCTCCATTGCGGATATTTCAAAGGAAACTTCAACACCTTATCGAGCATAGTATCGTACCAACGATCCTGGACGATGGATGTATTCATAACTTCGACATCAGGAATAGCTCTAGAAAGCGTATCAGGTACTACGTGGTCTTTCCCTTTCCTATGAATAATTTTGAAATCATACTGTTGAAGACGTACTGCCCATCGTGCAAGCCGTCCAGTAGGGTCTTTTAGGTTCTGTAACCATACCAACGAATAATGATCAGTAACCACAGTGAAAGGCACACCCTCAAGATACGGTCTTAATTTTTCTATGGACCATAGAACCGCCAGACATTCCCTCTCAGTCGTGGAAAAATTCCTCTCCTGCTTGGTCAAGGATCTGCTTAAATAGCTAATCACCCTATCCCCATCAGGATGTGTTTGGAGAAGGACAGCACCTAAACCGTAACCGGAGGCATCACACTGTATAACGAATGGTAGATCATAATCAGGACAGTTTAAAATTGGAGCCTGTACTAAACACTCTTTGATTTTACGAAAAGAAGCCTCACATTCAGGAGTCCACAAGAATTTCTTACCTTTACGCAATAAAGCCGTTAATGGTGAGATCAACGTCGAGAAGTCCGGGACAAATCTTCTGTACCAAGAAAATGTCCCAATAAGTCCTCTTACATCCTTCACAGACTTCGGAGGAGGCATCAACAACATCGCCTGGACCTTGTCCGGATCAACATGGAGGCCGTTATTATCAATCACGTACCCCAAGTACTTGAGCTCCGAGCGACAAAAATGACATTTTTCCCAATTCACACTCAGATTAGCCTCCCTAATTCTCCTAAAAACCTCTTCAAGGATGGAAAGATGCTCTTCAAAGGTCTGTGATATCACAACAACATCGTCTAAGTAAGTAAACACTTTAGGTTCCAATTCAGGACCTAAAACCTGATCAATGAGACGCTGCCAAGTGGCGGGCGCGTTATGCAATCCAAACGGCATTCTAACAAACTGAAACAACCCACGTCCCGGTACTGTGAAGGCAGTGAATGGTCTAGATGATTCGGCTACTGGTATCTGCCAGTATGCCGATTTTATATCCAAAGTGGATAAGTAATGCGCATTACGCAGTTTGTCCAAGGTATTCGTGATGTATGGGAGCGGATAACTATCCCTCTCAGTGACTGCATTTAACTTGCGGTAATCGACGCAAAATCTAAAAGATCCGTCCTTCTTTTTAACCATTAAAATTGGACTGCTCCAAGGACTTTTTGATTTTTCGATTACTCCAAGACGAAACATTTCATCTAATTCTTTGTCAATATGAGATTGCATCACGGGTGACACCGGATAGTACCTCTGTTTGATCGGTGCAGCCTGACAAACAATAGTGTGTTCAGCTAAAGTAGTACAGCCTAAACTAGATCCCATTAAAGTCTTATTTCTTTCAACAACAGCCTCTAATCTCACCTTCTGCAGTTCATTCAACGCCACCTCACCACATAGATGATCAACCGAAGAAATTATAGTTGGTACGTCTGAAAAGTGCCACTCATCGTGTCTGAGGTCCGGTACTATACCCATCATTCTCCAGAAATCTGCACCTAGGATCAACACATGAGGAATTTCTAACACAACTAACACAGACAAAATCCTCATTCGATCCCGAACTGAAAAAGGAATTGAACATTCACCTATACTCTCACAGAGTTGCCCATTTGCTACCCTGCAATTAGTCTTCTTTGAAGAATCTACTACAAACCCCAAATTTTGTAAATGCTTCCAACCAGAAGTACCTACTATAGTCCTAGAGGCACCTGAGTCTAATAATCCTAATAATTCAGATCCTAGCACTTGAACCCTTAGATAAGGCCGTTCATCATTTACAGCGTGGTCGAGAATATAGTCAAGTACATGTTGTACTTTGGTCGAATGAAAATTAGCGACACCTCTTCGACCAGTTAGGAGCGCTTGATATCGTTTCCCTGGTTGCAAGCAGGACAAGTCTTCGTCGTGAAACCCTCTTTTTTGCATTTAAAACAGTACAATGATTTAGGAAGAGCACAGCCAATCGCGCGGTGACCTGGCAACTTACACCTAAAGCATACAACGGATTTTCCCTGATCAACTGAAGTTGTAGCTATCTCTGGGCGTTCAGCATTTTCAACAAAATCCACCTCGACGAACGCTAGATCCCTCTCTAATACACTTCCTTTTCGGCAATTAGGCTCCACATAACTATTAATAGCATCACGCCTATCTTCCATTCGACGACAAACCTGTCTCAGTTCCTCGATTGTAGCTGGGAGTGGATCTCGTAACCTATCCTGGTAAAACGGGTGTAAATTTTTAACAAGGATAGCCATTTTTGCTTCCTCTGGAACGTGGCAACCTAACCGGCTAAAGTAGCTTGACATAACCGCCAAGTAGACTCCAATGGACTCTGAAGAATGTTGTGTCCTTTTCCGTAATTCATCAAAAAGTAGGTCCGTGTGATGAGCTGACAAATATTCACGCTTAAATTCTTCTTTTAGCTCGTCCCAAGACTGCACTCGTAGTCTAGCATCTTTATAGAACTGGTAAGCTTTGTCAACAAACAAATCAACACCTGAATCAAGCAACACATCTGCAGCAACGCTCCGAGCAATCCTTAACTCTTCTACCCTCTCGAAAAATGCAGTAACGGACAAAGACTTCGCAGTGCCTGAAAACTTCTCCAAGCCCCATTTATGAGGAGGTACCATCTTTCCCTCCGAACGATGCGAAACTTCCAAAGAAGAAGGCCTGTTTTCGAAAGGAGAGGAACTAGGAGCATTCTCTATACCGGTTTGAGAGTGACTAGGCAAACCTCCTGCAAGCACACCTAATGCTGCAGGAACCTGACCGGTTGACCCCGTAGAAGATTTATTATGAAATTCGTCGTACAACTGCAAAATCTTAGACAGTAATTCAGACTTCACCTGTACCTTTTCTGCCTCTTCTCCAGTCTCCATTTGATCCAACCTATTCAACGCATGATGTAACTTAGTTTGCAGTTTCTGATGCTCGTTCAGACTAGATCCACCATACGAATTTAATAAAGTCTGTATCTCTAAACATTTCTTTTCTATGGCTGCCTTATCCTCAGCATAACTAAACGGATATTTAGGGTATCGAAAACTCTCATTTGACTTCTCTAACCGAAGAGCTGAAGCGAGTCTCGAACGCATCTCCTCACTAGGTCCAACTTGAACCCCTCTATACTTTAGCTCCCATTCGAGCTCCTCCTTCTCCAGTCGATTCACTATTAACCGACGTGACATTGTTAATAAATGATGACCTACCTCTGAAATATGCGCCACCTAAATAATTCTCTAAAATCCAGTCTTTAGAATCCCAAAAAAAAACAAATTACAACGTACTTAAGTACTTAAAAAAAAATCAGGAATTTAGATTGTATACCACAACAACCTTACTAGTCTAATCTAATGAGAAAATTGTATACCCAGAGTATAGTATCATAAACCATACAAATATTCACATATAAACTGACTATATAAATGCTAAAATATATGTACAAAAAAAAAATTCTACCGCTACTAATTGAACTAAAAGAACTGTTTTGCAGGCCCCACGTTGGGCGCCAAAATGTAACCTTCCAAATCGGTTAAAACTACTAAATTAATGAAAAATGAAAAGACAAGCAAATTACGCATACCCGGTCACATGTGATCATTTTTCAGGATACTCGCGGCTTAGCTTCAGTGGAGACGGGTGTGGTCCACAAAAAATAATATGAATGTTAATGTAGGCGCCAGATAAATTTACACAAGTATCTAAGAGGTCCTTATCGACCATAACTTATCAAAAGGTCAATAACTTAAAATACACCAACTCGAGTACGTAAATGAAACTATTATACTTAATACCAACTATTTATTTAAGAGCTATTAAACATGTATAAAAAAAAAATGAACATATATCTAGGACTAAGTCCAAGGTAACGACTGAAATTCGTAATACCAAACCTAAATAAAAAAAAAAGAATAAACAAACCTATAAATTCATCTAAATTCCATGTGTGAATTGAGCCAAAATATATTAACAGTAGCGGTAGCAATTAAGAAATAGCAAGTAAAGCAAGTATGATTATTATACACTATACCTAATAATAGCAATAATGCAATAGTAACAAAGCCACAAATAACTAATGGTTATCTTGCTAGTCTTAAGGCGAAAAGAAAAGGAACCGATAATAAAGAAAAAAAATAACGATTCTACACCGCTTGAGCTCAGGCGCATGTGCGTTAGATCCTAAAAGGCAAAATTTTTGTTTAATTATTTCGCACCTTAGAGACCGCTAACAAGTAAATATGTATCATTAAAAGCTGGCCATAAGCAGAAATCGTAACAATATGCGAAAAAGCTGTACAAGCAATGACATAAAAAAAATATTAATAAAAGAAAGAAAAAATTAATAAATAACTTGCGTGTATCCAAAACGAAACCAGCATCAAGTGGAGGCTGATCCAGAACTCAGTGTCGCTATGACAGGATCAGGTTTACTGTTGTGTCCTACTTTAAAGACGACGTCCCTGGAGTGGATGCGCTGAACCGATGACGGATGGTGATCTCAGTTCAAGAATAATCCAGGAATAGATCAGGAATAAACCAGTATTAAACCATAAAACGAACCATAAAATACTCGTAAACCATAAAACCCTAAAATATACATATGAATTAGAAACCAAAAGTTTCTGCTTAATAAACGAACTTCTTTCATTAAATATGAATTAAAAAAAAAGAAATGCAGTTTTTTTTTTAACCCTGTAATAAATAATTTATTTTCTTATATTTAATATATTTAAACTTACTCAACAGATCAAAGTAAGCGTATATATAAATAAAATAAAAATATACTAATAACAAAAAAAAAAATAAGCGTTCCTGGTCTACAGCGAAAAACTAGACCATTCTCGCTAATCAAATAGATCATTAAAAATAATCACAAGAAACAAAGAAATATTTTAAATCTGGCAACATCGCAAATTCGACAAAATTTTATGTCGCATAAAAAAAAACTAAAATTTCATGCCAAACATTTAAATAAACCACTGTATAAATATAAAAAAAATACACGTTACTTACCCTGGCCAAGGGGTTTCTTTATTCAAATGGCTTCGGCGGCAAATTTGTTGATATCACCCTTTTTTTATTATTTAGCGGTTAAAGGCCTAATTATATCACTAAAATAAAGAAAAAGCTTGGTAACTAATTGGACTTTGAGATGCAAGGTTTTAAGCAAATCACTATCAAAACGAGTCTCCAATTATTTAAACCACAAAAGAAATTATCTTATTTTTTTTTTGCAGGAATAAAACAAAATTAATTTTATCGTTCATACTCTATATTATGAAAAGAACAATGAGCGGCTTAAAAATGAACATAGCTAAACGAAGTGTTACATACCTGATTAAGGGTGAAATATCTATCAGAAAGCTCCACGTGCAATGTAAAAAAAATCCTTCTTCAAACGAAGTAGTCCAGAAAATCTCTATCAACCAAATAACTCTCTCAAAAGTACTTGAGATTCTCCTACAATTGGTACTCGGAAAACTGAACCCCCCTTCTAGGGATGGTAGCACTATTACCACGAAATTCCAGTAGCACCCTTACAATTAAACACACGAGGCAGCTTCTTTAAAAGACAGAACAAAAGTGACCAGGAAACCACAGTTTAGCCATATTCGCAGGAAAATTTATTTACAGAATCCATCAGTAGATGGAGCCATGGCGAGATATCGCAAAGAAACAAAAATAATCGGGAAATTAAGGGAAAAACATACAAATAATGTAATATAAACTAACCTTATACAAGGGAAAAAGTTTAGTAGTTGCTAAAGCAATCTATCAGGCCGAAATACTCCCTACAAACATATAGAAAAATCGGAAATTTTAAAATTAAAACTGGCAGCGTCGCATTCCTGCCAAAAGAACACCGGATCTATTAATTAGCGCGAGAATTAAAACTGAGTGGATCAAGGTGACATTCTTAATTCCTACTATACAGATAGATTAACTTATAAAAACAATAAATAATAACCAAGCCGGGCATCAAATACAATAACTATAATAGAAAGACAGCCCTTCGTTCGCAATAGAGTCTTACTTTTCTGAAAATATTAATTTTCATACGAAATATACAATAAAGTTTGCAAAGAGGTCAAAACTGAGCAAAGTATAGGTGTAGAGGTGGGACAACTAAAATAAAAATTAACGAGTTAAAATGAAACAATGAAGAAAATGATTTAAATATTTTCAAAACGAAACGATAAATTTGACACGTTACACGGCGTCTTGTGGTCAAGCAATCAATGATGATAAACCAAAAAATACAACATCCGGATGGATGGTGTATACTTTGGCTAAACCAGTTGCTCATTGTTATAAACAAAAATTAGTTTTTTTGTATATACTTACCTTTTGCCACTTTTTTGATGATTTACTTCCGTATCCCAAACTGTTTAATTTATAGTTTAGTTCTTGTCACATTTTTTTTTGTAGTTTTGTCATCGGCAGACATACATTTTCCAGTAGCAAGTTCCGGATAATTTTCAAAAAAACTCAGCATGATTTCCCAGTGTTTTTCATTGGGTTTAAAGGACATCTTACTAATACAATATTTAATCTAGGCTTTTTACTTTATCACAACAATGTACACTCACTGGGTAGTGCGTAGTTAGTTAGTAATGCCAATGCCACCCATAAAAAAAAGATTCCACAGAATCTCAATAAAACGAACACGTAATCAATGCAGTCACAGGACACATAACGCAACCACAGAAAAAAACGCAACTGACACAGAACATTACATTTGTCTTGGTAGTAGTTCAAATGACTTCAAAAACCGACAATTAACGAAAATCAACTCGATCGAGTTTCATGAATCCTTTTTCGAATTGCGGTCGAGTCGAACGTCGAATTGTACGATTAAGCCGAATCGAGTGTCGTGATCCCTATGCTGGTCTATAGAACCGATTACGAACCAACGCCAAGGTAAATCTAACAGGGTTGTCAGATTGGTTAGGCTGATTTCCCTCAATATATAATAAAAACCGCAATAAACGGAACATTAATCGTATTAATTTATGCAGTTATAAAGTAACCTCATTAAAATAAAAGCGTTGATTTGAAAAAATACCTGTTTTATATTGAATCATTTTTTAAAACAGTTATCTGAAAAATTTTAATTGCTATCATATTTTTTTTCAACTTTGGACTGCATATAAGAGCATGATGATTTAATTTTATCAAATAAATTTTAACATTTATTTTTATTATGTATTCTTTATTTAAGCAATCCATTTAAAACTCAAATATCTTATCTAAAATATAAATTGACTCATACTATTTAATTTTAAATAATGTCACAGTAAATTTTGTCCCTATGAGGAAAGTTTACTCCATCAAATTAGCCTCAAAATTTTGACAAAGCAAAATTACCTAACCCTAATCCCATAAACTCTTGAATTAACCAGCCTCCGATAACATTACACTAGTAAGTTCAGTTTAGTACGATCAGTGCACTAAATAGTCATTATTTTAAACGTTTCTTAGAGAGCTTCAGCCACACTATCATTGTAATGTAATTTTATGGGACAATGTTACCTTTAAATAACGATTCTTAACCAATCTATTTCATATACATTTAAAGCGATGGTGATTGTCAGAAAACGCATATATTCGTCTGTTCTCATCAAATTATTTGTAAAATAATAGACAGTATTTAAAATATCTGATTAAATGCCCAATTCCTGCCACATCTTTCTATTTGTTGATGCTCCGTCACAAAAATTCTATGGACAAACCCTCCACGTTTTTTAATTTCAATTATGTCTTGAATTGCTAATTGGGCCATTGTTATACCTGATACTGGTTCCGCTCTTACAAAAGTTGCGATGGGCTGATGAAACTTTCCACCCAATGAAGAAAAGATCATGACAAAAGCGTGATCGGCATTTCATCTAAAAGCAAAACTCCACGGCAAAGTATTTAATTTCTTTTGGATACTGATGAGCAATTTTTTACTGAAACCCCAAGAGATATCTACAGACCGTAAATACCTGGAAATTGTGTTAAATGGAGGCACTGTCAAATGTCATTATTGCGAATAAAATTATAGACTGATTGACTTCTGATTCGCAGAAGCATGCACCAAATAATCCATTGCTTGTTGTAGCGGTGGCCTTTTTTGCTGACACATTTACTTAAATCCATTATTTCTCTTATCAGCATCTTCTATAGAAAAAAATATTGTTTTTATTATTATAATTATTTACTTAACCAAGAGATGTTCACACGATATTTTAAAGTTATGTTCGAACTTCTAACGCTAAGAAGCGAATAACTTAAAAAATATTCTTATACTGCCGTGGCAGGTAACAAAAACACAAAACAATACGCTATCTAGTGAACAAAGAAGGTTTTGAAATAAAAAGTGTATTTGACAAAAGTTGTTGCATGTAATGAGGTACATATTTGATTAAAATTTTGGTTTATAATTCTTGTATGTATAGGTAGTAAATATTTTCTTTATAATGTTTAAAACGATTATATAAATATGGAAATGGTGTTATCATTTTCATCAGTTTTAATGCAAAGAAATGTTGAAATAAAAAAAAAATGAAATTTGCAAATTCCTTATAGACTCTATTGAATGTGTAATATAGAAAGGAATGATCACTTTTATGGGTTTTTATGGCATAAATCATTCAAATGGTCAATAAATATGCTATTGAAATAGCGGGTGGAAATTGGAAATAACGGTGAAAATGCAACCCTTAGAATTTTTTTAATTATATCTTGGAAACAAAGCAAAATTCAGGTATAGTTAATACGAAATTTTTTGTAAATGCGATTTCACATCGAATTATTTATACGTGAATAATGGCTATCATAAATTACTCGTTTAATAATATACTATTATTAAAAATTTACCATTATTCCTGAAAAATAAAAATAAAACAAAAAAAATTTTTAAATATTAATTTATTAAAAAAATAAATGTATTTACAATTGGGTGTACCTTAATTTATTATGGGCGTTATTTAAAATTATAATTATATCATTCTTAAAATAAAAAATGTACTCTCTTAAAATATTACCTAATAAATTATTACTACTATCACAAAAACTATGAGATTAAATACATTTAAAAAACTTAACTCATTTTTATCTCTGAAAAATTTTTGAATAATTTCCATTAAATTTTCAAAATATTGTAAAAAATTTAAATTATTTAGCATAATACACATAGGTGATACTATGTTCATATTGACGTCCAATATTGTCATCACGTCCACTTCCGATAAATTGAATGTTGTCCCCTTCTGATGTAGCTTAATTTTTCTTACTTCACCATATATTAGGGGTGTAATGCGGCATGAGCATTCGCAGTATAATGTAGATGGATTCGATATAAATGGTTCATCGAAGAATTTAAGTATTCTCTTCTCGAGTATCTCAATGAAAGAGAGCCATGTATAATAATTGAAATTAATTGTATGGTTACCTTCTGTCAATCCGACAGCGGCATTAAAAAATTGCTTAGGATTAAGGCCACAATCAATCGAAAATGCCCCTGCCGGAATAACGGTGCTCAACAAATATTGCAGCTTCTCCTCATCGTTGTCTTCTTGAGTGGTTGTTGCTGTTGTTGGAACTACATCTTCACCATCAGTATTCACCTCACTCATGTCTTTTGGGGACGGTGATGGCGGAAAGTCTGACGATAAACTATACTGGGAATCAGACGATACATCAAACTGGTTAAAGTTAAATATTTCTTGGCTCGACATGATTATAATGATAATTAGATTAAAAATTAATTATTAAAAATGGAATAATGTAGAAATTTGATTATGGTTTTCATATATTTTTTATATTAAGTCGAATCTCTTTGTAATTTCATCGCCTGTTTTAGACTTAAGAGGACGGGTCCATAAAAACTTTGAGAAACAATCGATACAGACTAATATCATTTTATAGCCCTTATTTTGCTGACTGTATTATCTCATTTCAGCAAGATCCATTTGCCAGAGATCAAAAAGACCTTTAATAATTGTACGTCTTCTAGGATAATTTTTACGTGCCGGGGCATGTATTTCGTTAACTACTTGTTTTCTCTCCTTTGAGGTCATGCTGCGGATTAAAGTTTTTAGGCATTGTACAATTTTTTATTGCAAATAAATCTTTTGATAAATCTCTAATTCTCTCATCCTGCAATGATAAACGATCTGAATGTTCTTTTATAATAGTATTTATTTTTTTAGAATCTAAAATTATTGATTTTTGTAAATTTTGCTCCATATTTATGGTTTCAGTTATTATATCGTTTAGAAGTGATAAATAATTACTTTGGTTTTGCATATAATCAGAATTATCTTTTATATTATTATTTAATTGAATAGAAACTAAACTTACTAGTCTTACGGTTACCACTTTATCATCCAGAACTCAACCCAATAGAAAAAATCTGGGCATTGGTTAAGAACTGGGTGGTAGTGCACAATACCTCATTTAAACTGGATGATACGGAGAAATTAGTCAGGAAGAAATTTTCTGAAGTTTCCGATCAAGAATGGTGTTTTATTTGCGAAAATGTAAAGAAATGCGAATCTGAATGGATTAAGAAAGAACATTCTGGATAATGTTGTACATTCTCTTGTGTTTACTGTAAATACAGGATCGTCTGATGAATCTACTTCAGATGATGATTGCAGCAGTGACAGCAGTAGGAGTATTCTAGAATTGCTTAGTCACTCTAAAAGCGATTAATAACACAGGCCTACAAGAAAATTTTTTTTCCAGCATACCTACCTAGATTCTAGGCAAACATTTCAAGTTTTGTGATAGGGCTCAAATTGATGATTTTTAAAATCGATATATCACTAAAGTAAATAAACAAAAAATCTTAAATTTCTTCATAATAAGGTAACTGCAGGTAATATGGCCATCCTAAGGAATTATCCTTCCAAATTGCAGATGATGAAAATATATCATATTCCGGATAATACATTAAATAAACTAAAGTCTTAAGCACAGGTTTTTATTTAAAAAATAGGTAAATTCTTAAAAATTTAAATTTTATGGCTATTTTAAAAATACGTTACAATTGGCCATATTGTCAACCCAGGGTCGGTAATATGGCCACATACTTAAATCTAAAAATTTTACTCTCATAAAAAAATAATTATTACTCAAAAGGAAAACTTAAACTCATAAGCATAGTTTTAAATACAAAATATGAAAACACCGACGAGTATTTTTATTTTCCATCACAATTTGGACAAAGAAAAACTTCTATCTTGTCTTTTGCGGTAAGTCCCATGCACTCTTCATGGACATATTCTTTACAGGCAGTGCATAAACGCATATTAGCTACCCTGTCTTCACAGCATAATTTACAGTACCAGGATTCTGTTTTATTTTTAGACTCCTTATTCGTAGCGGACCCCGTATTTCCTTTAGAACAAGAAATTGTTTTTTTGGTAACACTTTTTTTACTAGTGCTTACTGTATCGTCGATTGATTTTAAAGTGCTAGTAAATAAATCTCGCGTGACTACTTGCGCCCTGCTGTTAATTGCGGGGTTTCGGGGTTTTTTGGCCTTTATTACTGCTTCTTCCGGAGTATTAAGCATGTCGGTAAATGAGACGTTACAGGTTTCGTAGGAGTCATTTTCCATGTTTATAGATTCAGAATCTTCATCCGTACTGAAATCGTGGAGACTAAAAGAAGATTCAGAGTCACTAGTATCCGGGGAAGGGATAGTAGGTCGGAGGGGTTTTTTTTGTTTAGTTCCCGATGTTGAAGGGAAACTATTATCTCCCATAGTGGAAGCTCCGCTATGCGATTCTGGTGGTTTTACGACCTTTTGTGTTTGTGGTAGTTGATTCGTGACGGTACTGGGGGCAAATGCTATATCCGGAATTGCATCTGGGTTAAAAGGATAAATTCCTGTGGACGAGAAACCAGATTTGATATTAGCAGGAGTCATGGTTTTATCCCAGACTGTAGAAAAGATTGCGCCAAAGCGTTGTTTGGTAATAACACGATCCTGGTGATTAGAAAAATACTTCATAACTTCGTCGTCCCAGTAATATTCAAATGCTCGGAATACTGCCTTGTCCATCGGCTGAAGTTCGTGTGTGGTGTTACTGGGAAGACAGTACAAGGTAATCTCGTATTGATCCGCAGTCTCGACTATCCTGTGGTCTAAATGACTTTTTGTTCCATCAAATATAATTAGACAAGGTCCGGGAACCTTGAATTTTGCAAAATGATGAATCCAAGCACAAAAAGTTTCGATGTTCATACTCCCTTTTGTTGTCATATTCACAACTGCCCCTGGAGGTAGGGAGTCAACCCATTCTGGCTTCAGACGTTTTCCTTTGAAAAGCACCATAGGAGGTATTGATGAACCAAGAGCATTACCACACGAAACAATTGTTACATTCTCTCCATGCTCATTGGCCACAATATGCACCCTTCTTGCCCCTTTTTTCGCCAGAACTCTTTGTTGGTGGTGAAGGCTTAATCTACAGCCTTTCTCATCAATATTGTAGATCCGTTCAGGCTGGTTAAAAATGTTCATTTCTCTCAAAGTATTGCCTAGCTTTGTGAAATGATCTTCTACAATGAACTTATTCATTTTTTGGGCTCTAGCTTGATTTAAGTTTTGTGCTCGCCTAGGTCTAACTTGGGGATTGCGTTTCATAAATCCACGAAGCCAGTAACGACCAGCCATTTCTTTGGCATTCTGAAAAGGATTTGGGATATTATTAGCTTGAGTAAATCGGTAAACGCATCTGCGAAGAACTCTTGCGGTTAATGGGTATCCAATTTCTGAAAGCCGAATAATTCGTTGAACCAATTCTTCTTCTTGTATTTTTGTAAGTATTGTCTTTCGTCCTAAAGCTGATTTATCTTTCTTTCCTTCTTCTAAATACCGTCTAAGTGTTCTTCGTGGTATTTTGTATGTATCACTTGCTCTCTTAACTGCCATACCGTCCCCTACCGCCGTTAATGCCGCAGACAAATTCTCTGTAGCCCATGTACTACGCAATCCTTTACACTGGTAACGTGGCATTTTTTTATACCTGCAAAATACTTTGATTCAGTGTCTTGATTCATTAATATTACCACGTGTAGAGGTATATGGCCATGGCTATATTGCTCTACTTTCCCCCTGGCCATATTGCTATACAATGACATCCACAAATGTTTACCAAAATATTAACTTTAAAAAGATAAATAAACGAAAAACTAACATGCCTATCCTCTTTCCCACACTTCTTACATAAGTACAACATAAGAGAGAAACCAAAAACTTACCAGATTAAGCAAATAAATTATGATTTTTACTCTAACTGTGTTAATAACCTGTTGACACTCTTACCACCAAATACGCTTATGGCGCCAATGAATATATTGCAGGCCATCTAGCGACATCTATCTATTTCCTCGGGTACTTTTTAGACTAAGTTAAGCATTTGGTGTTGCAGATCGCTGTAAATAAATTTCTAGTAGGAAATGAAAGGCATGGCCATATTGGTCTACATGGCCATATTACCTGCAGTTACCTTATACGTTTCCAATAACTAGTAACATCTTAAATTTCATCAATTTGTTTAACTATAAATGGGATTAAACAAGTTTGAATTTTTGAAGTAAGGGTAAACAGCATAAAATTTTGTAAAATATTTCACACATGTGCAACTAGCAGTCAATTGAATAAGAAATACTACAAACATTTATTATCACTAAGTTATTTGGTATTCATTGTTCTTACACTAATCGTTTGATTATATTGTATGCTGCAGATTTCGTTAAAGTTTTTAGATGTGAAATATTTTAAAAATTTATATATTTTTCCTTGCTTTTTAAAATTTAAATTTTAATACTAAAGTTGCATATTATGCCATATGATCTTTGCCAGTAATCCGAGTAAATCATTTAATAATAAATATGTTACCAATATTCCTAAATTAAAATAAACAATTTAATAAGTTCCGATTTTGTGTTTTTTTACCTTTTTTTTACATAAAAAAATTTAAATAAATAATTCGATGTGAAATCGCATTTACAAAAAATTTCGTATTAACTATACCTAAATTTTACTTTGTTTCCAAGATATAATTAAAAAAATTCTAAGGGTTGCATTTTCACCGTTATTTCCAATTTCCACCCGCTATTTCAATAGCATATTTATTGACCATTTGAATGATTTATGCCATAAAAACCCATAAAAGTGATCATTCCTTTCTATATTACACATTCAATAGAGTCTATAAGGAATTTGCAAATTACATTTTTTTTTATTTCAACATTTCTTTGCATTAAAACTGATGAAAATGATAACACCATTTCCATATTTATATAATCGTTTTACCTAATAATTACTTTAAATTATGGCGGATGCGCACTATGAGTTTAATGGGATTTTTAAAAATTTAATTAAAACTACATATTTATTTATGAGTTTTATTTAGACTTTGATATACTTTATTTCTATGAACTATTTCTAAAATAGGAGCTATAATTTTCTCAATGTTTGTAATTTGTCGTGAAAATCGTAATTGTTAAGAATATTTGATTCCCAATCACTAATTCTTGCCTATTTGGAAGCGAAGCTCCAAGTATACATTAAGTGAACTTGATTAAGTGCTTCATTTAACGATACTTTCTTTTTCATAATTAAATAGGTAATACGATAACTTAAAGTTGTAGGAATATGGGAACGGTCACGATTGTCGATTGCTTTCTTTAATTTAGATAACTAGAGTAATCACTGTTAGTATAAGTCATCGGTAAGCTTTATATATTTAGCTTATTATTATTAACACTGATATTTCCCAAATTCTTTTAAAAGGATGAGACGTAAATAAAATGCAAATACTATCATATTTGACGACATTGAACTGTTATACCAGAGATTCATTTTTGAACATTTATTTTTTAATTGCCTAATACAATTTTTATTTATTTCACTATGAATTTCTTGAGAAATACATAAACTGTATTTTTCACAATTAAATTCTTTTATAACTTTTAAACTTATATTTACAGGATTCACATCCTTCACAATCCAATAAATTTCATTTGATGTAAGCTCTTGTAATGACGGTGCAGTCATCAAAATATCCAATTTATCACTATTTTCATACTTTTGTATAGTATAGCTGGTGTAACAGCTCTTGATGACATAATAATTCAATATCCTGTAAACAAAGAAAATATATAGGTAAGTATTTTACAATAAAATAATTGATATATTTATTCATTGATGCTGTAGTGACCCCCCGGCAACGTATCAAATGAATTAGGAAGAAACTTTCGCTTATTATCATGCTCTGTTTAATTGAGTATACATTATGTGCATAGGAACGAATTGTACATTGATTGTCAGACATTATCTTATTTTCCTTCAAGCACTTAACGTAATCAGTAAAAGTTATCCTGTTCTTAACTATATTAGATCTTACTCCTTTACTCTTTTTAATACAACTATCTTTTTTACGATCCACTAAAAATGAATACATTTTTGACCTTAAACCCACAAAATTTGTTACAATTTTACCATTAGCTTCATCTTTTAAAAGTCCTGGAACTTTTTTATTTACTAACGGAATTTCATATAAGTTTTCGGAGGGATAATTGCTAGTATCAAATTTATCTAAATCTTTTTTAATAACATCTTTATAGGCATCATTGCATTTGATTTCATAAATATAACTATCAGTATCCTTATATAATAATTTACATTGTTCTTGCGAAAAAATTTTTAACATATAATTATAATGAAAATTATATAAGCATACTTTTGATATATCAAGAATTGCCATACCTATACACTCTAAATTATTAAAACAGAAATTTAGCGAAAACCATGAGAGTAATCGAGTCTTATCAAGAGTACCTTCTTTAAAGTAAATGAGTTGCGCAATCTAAATTTCATACTCAAACTCCTTTTCTTCCATTGGCGTAGAATTTTTAAAGGTGCAATTATTTAAAAATCAAGTTCTACGCCTATGTATTATTATCGGGCAAAATTTTAATACCATTTTTTTGCCACATAAAACTCTACCAATATACCAAATTTCAGTAAAATCGCATATGCCGTTTTAAATTTATATGGGAAAAACGATTTAAAAATTGTAACTTCAAGGCCCTCTGGAGCCCAAACGAAGCAACTTTGTACTAAGATAATTTTACTTAAATCGACTTATTTTGGTCTAAGGAATATGTGGTATGTTTTTGTAAAGACCTTTTACAGACACCCTGTATAACGCATCTTGTAAAAATACATTTTTAAGCAGATTTTGATCTATAAAGTAATTTGATAAATCTATCCATTTTTGATATACAGAGTGTGTTACTCAAAACAGTTTCATCCTATTTTTCGGCATTTATCATTGGATTTTAAGAAAATGCTAAAACAGGTCGATTTTTATACCAAATTGAACACATTTTTACAATACAGACATCTGTCATGTCTCAACCCCTTCCCTTCCACTTCTTTAACCCCTTTAATTTTAAAAGGGAATGTACCATATATAACACATCATTGATAAGGTAATTTTATAGAGAAATATGACTGTTTATTGCGATATTTTTAATTTTAGCGCCCTCTATCGGAATAAAGAAACCTGTAACGTATTATAAAATGTGACATTTTACTTGAAACCTAATTTGAGGAGCATTCACGCAAAAGTAAACAAATCCATTTGAACTAATTATGCATAAAACAATATTTTTCGCTGTAGCCACAATTTTGGAAAAAATTTGGATTTTTTTTTTGTTAATTTTTTTTTAATATTAGAAAATATGCTACAATGTTTGTTTGTTTTTTTACTAAAATATTATAGGAGTTTTTTCGATATATGATATGGATTTGTTTACTTTTGCTTGAAATGTGAGGATTTGTACTGTTTTGCTTGACCAGCCTGTTGGATTTGTTTACTTTTGACTTACATATAATATAAACAGCTTTAAACAGAAAAATATTTATTAAATCAACTTAGAAAAACGTTACAAATAAACAAAATTTAATTTTATAAGTAATCCTACTTGGGAAAATACCATGAACATTAAAGGTGAAGCGCAGGATCTTCTTCACATAAACAGTCACAATCACTTTCCTGTTCTACATCTTCAGCGTTGTCTTTTACCATCTGTGTAGCGTTTTCAATATTACCATCAATGATAATTTTATACCAGGCTAGTTCTGGATCTGCCCGCCAGTCATCATTAAATTCCGCCTTTAGAAGACTTTCAACATTGGTGACTTTTTCAGGTGGTAAGTGGCGTACTAAAGGTAACTGTTCCAATTCATAATTTTTTGAAGAACGTCCTCGCTTGCCGAGATTTTGGAATATGTCAGTAGGTGATTCAAATCTGTAATTAAGTAGACCACGACACTTAACCACAGTATTATTCTTTTCAGTCATTAACTTTAGGTTAATTTTTTTCATTGCACTAATGCCTGGAAGTTTTCGATAAATCTCTTCCAGCACTTTGATGTTATAAAGCATCCAATCAACACCCAACACCCTCACTTTCCCTAATTCTTTATACAAAGCGTGGTATTGCTCTTTATTTTTAATACTGGCCTCTTTTCGTAACATTTTTTCTGCCCTACCGAATACTCTATCCACTGGTAGAAAACTATGGCCCCTGACAGGGAATATTAGAGTAATAGATTTTATATTTTTTGTAGTTTGTTGCAGCCAAAATAATAATATATGAATTATATGAGCATTCTTATTTTGACCGCCGCAGCCGTCACAAAATAAACGTAACTCTACTATGTCTTCCTCAATTTCAACGTTTTCTAAAAAATGAAACAGTGCTGAGCCAACTTCTGTGCAGCCCCTGCCGGCTTGGTCCTCTGTCCAAGTATAGAAAACCGGATCCCTCGCATTATTTTCGACAAAACAGAGCGAGTAGTATCCAATTTGCCTCAAATAGAATGCTTCACCTACAGCACTTTTTGGCAAAGGTTGAACTTGCTGCATGTCAAAACAATAAGTTTTTGAAAATGGTGGAGAGTTCTTCATCAATTCATAAAACGTTTTTGCTTTAAGTGTGTGAATTCTCTTTTCCATGATCAAATTGCTTTTTTTGCTGGGATTACTTTCCCTCCGAATTCTATTTTTTAGACGTTCACACATACCACATACATCCGTCGCGGGTGACTTAAAGCCAATATTAAATTCAGTGGAAAATATTCTGTGAAATGTTGACATTGACACTTTTGGGCATTTTGTCTCTTGAGGGCTACTTTTATAATCCCTGTACAATTTATTTATTGATAAATTACTATTAAGGTATATTCTCTTTGATTTCATACGTCCATAGTGGCTTTCTTGACCTCTTAATCCCTTTAAAAACGTGCGTACTTCTTCTTTGCTACTTTGCAACTTATGTGATACTTGATCACCACCACGTGTTTCTTTGGGAACACCACCACGATTCAAACATTTTGCCACTTTTAGGAGCCTACTTTTGCTTAGTTTAGTGACCGACAAGAAAAAGCCTTGACAAACTTTTTTAAATCCGTGGCCAAATGGATTTGATATCTAAAAAATATTATTGAAATTAATAATAAATAATTTAGGTACTTCAAAGTACGGAAAAGCCAGGGAAAAATACACTGCCAATTTATGGGTGCAAAGCTACTATATAACGTTTTTTATTTTTAACATATATTCAGTGGCACTAAAATAAAACTAAAGAGGGTGGAAAATGTTTTAAATCACAAATAATTAAGAACACGCGTAAACTATAAAACAACCAACAATTTTTTGACCCCTAATTACGCCCTTGAAAAATATTTTTATATTTTTAATGTAATCTCCACAAAAATTTCCTTTAATTTAATATCCCACAAGCCATGTTTTATAACAAAATGCGTAATTTTAGGAAAATATCCCCCTTTTCGCAAGTTAAAGAATTACTAATTTCCCCGTTCTATACTATAACCAAAAACTTACAATATACTCCATGGAAACTTTATGTATCTTAGTCGGATTTGGTTTTGTGGGCCTTCTTCTTTTTGGAGCTACTGGAATTATGTGATGGCAAATTTGAATATCTTGTGCAATTTTCTGATTCTGCATAAATCCTATTTCTACAATGCTCTATTTCTGCCGCAGTTACTTTTGAACACTCATATGTAGTTCGTTTTGCTTTATGATTGCACTTTCTTATGACATACGCACCAAAGTTTGGCTTCTTGTATCTATAATCAGTGCAATCACAAGAATAAGAAATGCAGTAAAAAAGTAAAACAGTGTATCTTACCTTTCACGCCGTTCCCGCTCCCTTTTAGTAGGTTTCCTTTGTCTTTTTTGAGATCCACTGTTACCTTCACCTACTGAGATCAAAGAGTCATCCATTTTAAATAATAAATCAATGAATAAATCACTAAAAACAAGTAAACTACTCCAAACACTTCTAGCTGACGGAATAGTAAAATATGTTTGCAGACGTCGCGGTCTCTATCATTGCCTATGCCTATTACCGAAAATCGCTAAACAGTTTGCAGCGCTAAAACACATTTAGAGAACGTGCATCAACCGTTATTTAGGCTATTAAATACAAGATGGCACACTATTTAAAAAATCTGACATTTATTAGGCAGTTCTGAAATACCTCTGGATTTGTTCACTTTTGCATGGGTTATGACACCGCGTCCGTATTTTCGGCAAGGATTTGTTACTTTTTGAGAGAAATTCCGCTGATATTGACGAAAATTAATAGTTCACGGATTTGTTACTCTTTGGTTGAAATTCCTGATTTCACCACACCATTATACAAGGATATGTGTACTTTTGGTTAAAACGGGGCATGGGATTTCATAGAGATGATCGAGGTCTGCATGATGCAACATCAATCTCTTTTTGTACTAAAAATGGATTTGTTTACTTTTGCGTGAATGCTCCTCATTTATTAACTAATTCGATGCACCAAATAACAATAATATAAATATTTCCATATTGCACTTGCAACAAAATAAAGTTAGCCATAATGTTTAAAATAACACATGACTAATTTTCAAAATATTGAAAGTGCAATGGAGGATATTTATATTAATGTTATGTGGTACATTGAATTAGTAATTAAATTTGCTATCAAATAAGGTGGCACACTTTATAATACGTACAGTTTGTTATCCCTATAGAGGACAGTACAATTAAAAGTATCGCAATAAACAGTCTTATTTTTGAATTCCCCATTAAATTAACTTTTTAATGATGTGCATGGTAGGTATATTACCTTATTAAAATTAAGGTGTTGGAGAAGTGCAAGGGAGGTGGTTGATACAAGACAGAGGTCTGTATTGTAAAAATGTGTTCAATTTGGAATAAAAATCGACGTGTTTAAGCATTTTCTTAAAATCCAATCATTAATGCCGAAAAACAGGATGAAACTATTTTAAGTGACCTACTCTGTATATCAAAAATGGCTAGATTTATCGAATTAATTTATAGAACAAAATCTGCCTAAAAATGCATTTTTTACAAGATGCGCTACACAAGAAAGATCGAAAAAAAAATATATTGAGCGCAGCGCCATCTACATATTGACCTATTTAAAATCAATTTGTATCAAAACTGAAGCTCTCTTAGTACTCTGTGAATTGACTTTTACAGAGTTAAAATATCTCTATGTTTTATGTTGTATTGATGTAGATTTATCAATAGATTAAAAGAATATATTTAAAATATAACAGGATTTTAATCTAATCAAATTACATTGGAATATCGTTATATGTCAAAATCAATTGACCTTGCTGTCATGTCATTCCAGTAGTACCAACTATGGAATGACATGTGGCCTTTATCTTTATATTAAACTACATTATAGAACACTCTATTTCTTAGCAAAATGTCTGGCCTGGAGTTTTTATATAGATTTTTTTACTACTAAGACTGATATATACCATATTTGTTTTAGTTATTTTCTACTTATTTTTCAAATATTTCGAAATATCAAGTAGTCTGGGAGTTTAGTTGTCAAATTAACTAAATGAAACTAAATGAAACTAATGGAATTCAATTTTAAATGTCATTCTCCAGGAAATATATTCATTAGGCTGAGAAATATTTCTTCTCTTTAGAAGAATGGAGTAAATAATGGTGATTTCTCATATTAGTAGTAAAAAAATATATATTTGCTCATAAAATTTGGGATAAATTAATCAGTGGAACAGTGATTTTAAATACTGGTATTTTTTGGTACCTTCCGCATTTCCATTTAAAATTATACCATCGGAATCGTCCTTATTATTTATTTCGAATTCCAGGTGTGGTAGGAGATTATCTATTTCTGGTTGAGGGGAGGTAGGGGCGGCGGTGGTCCACCACCTGTTGTCATCAACTCACGCCTTTCCTCTGCTATCACGCCTTTTCTATGCCGTTTTAATTTGTCCCATTATCTTTTTAGTTGAATAATTGTTCTCTACAAACGTTTGTAAAAATGCACATAATACAAATTACCTTCATGAATACAAAATAAAGAAAAATATTTACGAAGGATTTATAATAATTATCAATACAACCTACCTGTTCAGTGGCCACAGCATTATAATCAGCAGCAATTTTCTGCCATTTTTTTTTTCGATATTGTAGTTATCAGTTCTTTTATTTTTAATGATAGGATAACCTGCCAGGATTTGAATAAATAAGTCTTTGTCGCCTGGTGAATATTTTAGTGACATTTTAACTGAATAATGCTAGAAAAATAAACTCAATACTAAATAATGTAACCTGTTTATTAAATTGAGCACGTCAGATTTGTGTCAAAAAAATTGCGCATGTTAAAATAGTAGGCGATGGACCAGAATACAGAACGCTGAAATATCGACTAAGCAATAAAATTGGGGATCACCTATACTAGTATAAGAGCCCACTACAAAATTCGACCGTCATCTGATAACGAAATGAAATATGCTCCAAAGGCATGTAACAACATTGTACTTTACCAAATTGCACCTGTGCCAATCCCTATCCTGAGCAAAGTGGTTAAAAAAAATTATTTTATATTCAAAAAATCACATAAAACGTGACAGCGACAATTATGTTTTCCCTGAAAATTATAATCCTAATTCATTGTAAACCTAGCTTTTAAACCTGAATTATTAATATTTTTACCTACCTTTTAAACCATGTTTATGTATGAAAGAAAGAAGGATGGCATTGTTTAAACCATTTGCAGAGATAGTCAATAATAATTATAAACTCTTGTTAGACAATTATTTTTAACCATAATTATAGTAGTTTTTTGTCGTTTCTATGGCAACCTGTAAAAATGAATCACAACAATAGGCATACAAATAAATTTTTAAATCAGCAAACATTAATTCATATTTTTAATGATATTTACCTACTAATCGTGGACAGATATTTTTGTGCGATGTTAAGAGGAAGAAAATATTTCCCTTTAACGATATTTATCAAGATATATTTAAATGTTATTTTCTGGAAAACTTTAAGGGCAAACAAAATTAGCGCTGTCATGCCTTATGTGGGAGAATCGATAAATAGAGTGGTATATTTTGTGCTATTATTGTTTTATTTAAAACATAAACTTGTACCAAGTTGTTCTCTGTCTTGATTATCCCTGTTGTTGTTTAATAAAAATTTTCAGACGTTGCTTACTAACCATATTTCTTGTTCATTAACAATCTTACATTTATATGACGGATTTGCATATTAACGTCACATATCTAAAAAAAATTATTATAAGAATATTTATTATTTAAAAGGGTTTTATTGTTGTAAAATGTTTATATCTATTACCATTTTTACACTCAATCTTCTGCAATTAAAAACGAACGAGTTTAATATGTTGGTCTGGTCAAATGTATGCTTGTCTAATTACCAAATAAACTGCTTTTTTTCTTGGATTGGAACTTACAATTTGACAATTAATATCGAATAGAAAATGGATCATTAGCAGACGGTGGAACAATTTTAACAAATTGCAATCAATGCTCCCTATCACTCCAGGAACATTGTTCTGTTCGAAAAATCTACAAAAGATAAAAGAGACATTTACTGTTACTGCTAAATATTTGGTAAAGGGCCCATTTACAGTTTGATAGCACTGACAAAATGTATTGCGCAAGTAGGCAGAACAACTATACTCTTGTGCTAGATAATGAAACCAGATGTAGTTTCTGAACCCTAGTCAAACAAACCCACCCATTTTTGGCTATAGTCATGGCTCTCAAATTGTTTTGAGAATTGTTATAATGCCGAACAATATGGTTATTCATTATTTCCACAACCTCTGCTTACAGCAAGGCACAATGATGATCTTTCCCAATTGATTTTTGATCACTACCCTGTGCAATAAAATGTAAGGCAACACCTCTATTACATGAAAAAAATATCTAACTTCATCCCTGCTCAATCGAAAAATTTTCCGAAATGTTTTTTTCTGGCATTTGTAGAGGGTCACTGATATCCTTTAAATTACGTGTAATTTGTTTATATTCTTTCCTGTAAAATACAAACAAAAACATAAAAACTAGCTAATACATTTTCAACGAAGTCCATCCAATAAAATATTTAATAATACAGCCATACTTATTTTTAATAATTTAAATTATAATTCGTTCACTTAACTTCAAGCAAATCAATGCAGTTAAATAACGATCTACTAGTTTGTTTACAGTCGAGACTGAAATACCGATTGTCACATACAATATGGGATTTTAAAGAAAAGTAATTTTTAACGAGATTCGTTGTCTAACGATGTCTTTTGGGATTGTTATGAGTTACAGAATAAACTTATTAATTCATTTGCTATGTTGTATATAGGATGGGTCAAAATGCGAGGTTACGATTTTCTCAATTTTTAAATAAAATACTCTTTATGTTATATTACCAATTAATTCATACCGGGTATTCTATTTAAAAAATTAAGAAAATCGTAACCTCGCGTTTTCACACATCCTATATACGAGGGTGGATAAAATATGAACCGACCTTTGTTAATAACTTTTTACTGAATTATAATAAAAATAAATGAACAATGTCTTATTTTTCTATACATTCCTCTTTTTTAAATAAATTTTCCCATCGGCTAGGTAGAGTTTTTATACCCGTTTTGTCACATGGTGAAAGGTCTGAACTATAGGGAGGGTGTTCAACAATAGTCCAATGCATTTTTGCTAGTTTTTCTTGAGTTTGTACAGCTGTATGCAGTCGAGCGTTGTCATGCTAGAGCAGCACCTGTCGTACCGGACATCTCCGTCTTTTAGATTGGTAAGCTGCTCGAATATGCTCCAAAAGATCGCAATAATAAGCTGCATTAACCGTTAGTCTATCGTGAAGAAAATCCACCAACAAAACACCTCTATAATCCAAAAACACTGTCGCTAAAACTTTACCCGCAGACAGACGAGTATTTGCCTTTTTGTCCCAACTTCTTACTTGATCTTTTGGACTTAGGTGTATAGTGGTGCACCCAATTTTCATCACAAGTCACTATACACACTTAAAAATGTTTCCCCTTCCGCTTCGTAACGTGTCAACAGTCTTTGAGAAATTTTAACACGAAAAGTTCGTTCATGTGTGGTGCTTGTTCGTGGACGGCGTTGGTGAGTTTCTTTGGTGGCACAAAATAGTAAAAAAGTCGCTCACAGTAATTTTAAAAATAATTGATTTCACTTGGTTTATTTGTCAAGAATATTCTGTCCATAATTCTAAATAAATTGTTGGATATTTTAGTACCTTTTAATATTCATAAATTATAAGGAAGTATTTTAAGCTTCAAAAAAAAAACATTCAGAAAACGCCAAAAGAGAAGGACCGCTGCTATTTGAAACTGTAATAACTTAAATATTACAATATTCATCTATTTACGTTGTACCTAAAAAGTAACTCCATTTTTTAGTCGTCAGCACATAAAATTGCCGTCGTATCCTGACCTGATCTATTTATTCTTTTTTCATGGCTATAAAGACTTCATAGTCATTGCATCCTCTTCTTGTGTTTGGACATGATTATATCTGAAATAAATACAGAAATTATTGGTTAGACCACGTTGCATGGACTGATATATAGATAATAAGGATTTACACACAGTGTGAACTCCTATGTATAATAAAAAACTACTTTATTCTAATTTTTAGTTGAAATTATATTTATTTCTTACCTTAATATATTCAATTCATGTAGTAAACACGATTAAGTACATTTGTAAATTCTCAAAGTAAATGGAAATGAAATAGAACATAAGTAATTAATATTAAATTAATTAATATTTATCCTTTCTCCGTATTTCCTGTATTTAGTTATAGGTTATGATACTTGTTGAAATTATGGTTCAAGGTACAAACAAATAGCATTTATAAGACATTGTACTGATGACGCTATTGATTGAAATGTGACAACGATTTGAAATATTTTAATGACTAATGATAAGTGACTGTCATAGTGTATAGTCATCGAGTAAGAACTACCTTCACGTATTAGTCAGTTGTTTATAGTACAAGGTGTAAACACCTTAAGCAATGCGCAACGAGTGCCGGAAATTGGTCCAAAACGCGCAGGCAAGGTTTGTATATGTTAGAAACTATCAGTTATGTCTTATCTCTGAGCACCATAGTCCACCTCATCTAATGTTGCAAAACCAAACGGATTTCGTAATGCAGAAGACGGCATATTAAGTGGTTATTTTTCTTTTTGCAACTGTTGTTAAATATTAGAGAGAATATTCTTGAAGACACAGAGACAATAAGATTTTAAATTTTGATAAATAATTTCAACATCAACAGTTGTATTTTTAAATAATAAATTAGTGCCATTCAACTCTTTTAAAATACGTTTCAGAAATACCAAATATATGTTATCGACGTTTAAAAAAAAAACAACAAATTTTGAAGGAAACACCACTTTTATTAACTAAAATATTAATAATCAACCTTTACTAAACGAATCAGTTCTAAGACTGATTCTTCCCTTCTAAAAATACATTAGATAAAATCGATATCGCTATAAATTACAGACAAATCTCTTTCAATACCGGCTGTCGGTGACATCACCAATACAGCAAACGTGATATTATTATTAACAGAAAACAACATCTTAGATACTCTATTTTAGCTTACACTAAATTATTCTAACACGGCCATCCGGCAAAATGTGCGCTCACGCATATAGAAGGCTGTCAAAACACATTTTAAAAATAAATAATGTATATCGTATTGTAACTCCAAATTTAATGTTATGACGACCTTGGTACCAATTAAATCAAATTTTAGCCTTTTTTATTGGGCACAAACATTGTACCTCCAACACCCATCAAACTACAATAAATTCAAATTTAAAATTGGGAATTAAGGCATTTAATTACACTTTCTAGAGCACATTTGTTGTAAGCACCATGTAATATTTGTGCCCGTCAGAACTTAGTAAACATAAAAAACTATATTCACTTCCAGAATGGGCTATACTGATTGAGATGGCAAGAAGAACACCTAGAGCTTACAAAGTGACCAAACGAATATTTTCCGATGTATTTGATTTAGAAGATCTCGAGTCGAAGGTTATAACAAATATAACACAAAATAATAATTTTTCACCTGCAGATAATAATAATCTTTATTTGCCTCAATTTATATTTAGAAAAAATACATGTATATAAAAAATGAGATACGTAAATAAGTAGACTATGGCAAATAGAGTGTACATTCACAAAAGCAGACTTGTGCTTGATGCAGTAATTCATTTATCATGAAAAATAGATGTATAAAAATTAAATTAAAAAGTATACATTTATAAAAGGAAATGTTTGAGATTCACATAATAGAATTTTAAACAATTTAACTGTAGAATATAATATAATATAAAGGGACAATGAAAAAACAGTGTTAGTAAAATCAATTAGAATATTAATAGACATTAAATTATTTTTTATTATTATTTTATTTTTTTAAATTACGATAAGATTGACAGACTATAACATGTTTCATTTCACGGCGAAATAAAGTTTTGCAATGTAGCAGTCGGAAAAGATAGTATCCAATTTTTTATTTTCTTTTTAAATAAACTTGCGGAGTTAATTTTTTTTTAAATCAGATGGTAATTGATTATACAACTTTGGAGCCAGGTATGTAAAACCTTTTTTTCCTATAGCTTTTTTCATTTTGCAGCGCTTTCCTTATATCTAGTTAGATAGCTATGTTGGATTGACTTTAAAGTGGCTTTATCTTTATGTTGTTTTAGTAAAATCACTTTTACGTATAATTGGTAAATATTTAGCACTCCAGTTTCTTGGTAGAGCTCAATTGATGAAAATAAGGATGGTCACATAGTTAAGTGGTTAAAGGTAAAATGGCTTCGTTTCGAAAAGAATAAGCCCTTCACTATACAATATAAATTTAATTTGAGTGATGATAATTTCTTAGAAATTAACATAGCCAAATTTTAAATGCAAAGAAAACAAAATCGAAAAACATTTGGAATGACATTTCTCTTAAGCAAAAATATAAGGAAAAAATACCAGTAACAGCAGCTAAGAAAAAAGATTTACTGTACCTTCTAAAAGAGGGGGTAATACCAGACACGTATTCAGGTTTTTTCCAGACTACCTTTTGCCAATAAAGATACAAACGATAAAAACATTAAGAAAAAACGAAACTTACCTGCAGGACCTGATAACGATACTGATTGAAGATCTTGTAATATGTTTTGATATCCATATAATTTATATGACGATTGTGTTCAATTGAATGTGTTGCCTTTTATTTTTAATCTGTTCATTGTATTTTGTTTACGTATAAGCAGCTTATAAGAACCCACATGGTTACCTAACTTGTTAACGACTACTGTTTAAAAACTGTACCCATTATTATTATTAAATTAATAAAAACTAATAGAAAATTTACCGATTGTTTTATTTAAATTAGACACATTTATACATTATATTAAAAATAAATCAATAATCTTTATTTGCCTCAATTAAAATTACAATTTATATTTAGAAAAAATACATGTATATAAAAAACGAGATACGTAAATAAGTAGACACCCATATATTCATGGCAAATAGAGTGTACATTCACAAAAGCAGACTTGTGCGTGAATGCAGTAATTCATTTATCATGAAAAATAGATGTATAAAAATTAAATTAAAAAGTATGCATTTATAAAAGGAAATGTTTTGAGATTCACATAATATAATTTTAAACAATTTAACTGTAGAATATAATATATTTATGATTTTTATTCATAAAAAATAATATTAAATACCTAAATAATTATTACTATCTTACACAAGTTGTAACTATTTTAGTAGCTTATTTTACTGTACGTATTCATAAAATCGCATATAGTTTATCAGTTTTAAATTTAATTAGATTATAAAAGATAAACGTTTCGAAAATTCAGGGCTATAATACAATTTGTCAACATATTATTGTATCCACAGAAATAATGCGACTAATTTACAAAATATAAACACTTTTATTCTTCACCTAAAATGTGTTTCATTATTTTTTACAATACTCTCTCGTTAAAATAAATAAAGAAAAATTATCAACAGACAAAATTATCTATTATTTACATGTAAAAAAACTAATTGTTTTACTTTATCAGACTAAGAATGTTGTTTCCACCACAAAAGAGGGTCTTGTTTCCTATCTAAAAGATAATCTAGATATCGTTGTACTTCAACAATAGCCCTTGAGGAATATGTACACACTGGCTGAAATGCAGCCGCTTTTTTTTTCTTCAAAATGGCTCCAAATTGAAAGTTTAATCTTTTTTGCAGCTAATTCTGTAGATGCCTCGTTAATCGCTAGATCAACAGTCGTTTCGGCTTGACGACTAGTCGTTTCTGTGTCTCTTTCAATTTTTTGAGACACAATGTTTATTACTAATTTCTTGGCCCTTTCGGCGACTGATTCACTTAAAAATCCAATATTCTTGAATTTTGGATCCAAAAATGTTGAAATTAGGAGTGAATTACTGGTCTCTATGGCTCCTAGTCTATTAATTATGCTGTTTAACATTTTGCTGGTCATTGTTCGGGTTAATTCAAATGAAGTTTCTGAATTTAGATCCTTCGGCATACTCTCCAAACCTTTTGTGAGAATTATGACGGATGATAACGTAACATAATGTTGTCCACTCATTTCTTTGGTTACCGTTTCCAATGGTTCCAATAATTTTTTATATCAGCCAATAATTGCCACTCTTTCACATAAATAATTGGAATCTTATCAGTATTTAAAAGATCGATAGTTGTTCGAACAGACTCTTCTAATTCCGGAAGCCATTCTACCATGTAAAAAGCGGAATTGCATCTGGTGCTAACATCTTGTAGAAGTTTCTTCGGCAGTTCGTAAGGTTTTTGTTGTTTCTAAACTTCAAATAATTTAGCTGTAAGGGAGTTGTACTTTAAGTCTTTCACTACAGTTATGGCATCTTGCGCTACTAAGATGTGTTGTGTGCGCGTAACATCCGAAATGCCTTCAACGAAGTTCTTCTAAGACTGCTTTTGTAAAGTTAGCAGCATTGTCTGTAACACGAATTAATATTTTTTTCTCGATTCCCCAAGCTTCCAATACTTTTTTAGCTGGGATGCCTAATTTACACTTGTATGAGATTTAGCAAATGCAGAGCAATCCAATAAAATTGATTTAATTCAAAAATTTTCATCAATATAATGAGCGGTTACTGCCATAAAACTTTCTGTGTTAACAGAAGTCCAACAATCGGTAGTAACCGTTACCGAAGTAACATTTTTAATAAGTTCTTTCACGTGTATTGATGTTTCTTCGTACATTGCTTGCAGAAAGGTTTTTGAAATAGTTTTCCTAGATGGTATTTGATAAGATGAGTTTAGAATATTAACAAAATTTCTAAAGCCCGTGTCTTCAACAACACTAAAAGATTAATAATCTTTAGTAAATAAACCCATTTAACATTTGTCAATTTTATTTTTTGTTAAAAACCCCATTGTTTTTGGCAAATATGGAAGTTTGCTTTGTCCAAGAATTACCTTTTTACTACATGAAGGTCATGATTCTGACTCCTTGGGACATTTTTCTTCTGTCGCCGGTTGCACAGGTTTTAAAATAATTCCCTTTTTCTGGTTCATTTGAAATTGTAAAATAATTCCATAGAACCGATTTCTTTTTATTTTCCATTTTTTAAACAGCAACATAAAATATTAAATAAAAGGTAAACATACTAATACAATCGACTAACGTGGTGGGACTTTTAGACTGATCTGATGTTTATTCAATATCAACAATCACACAATCCCGATTATCGTATTACCTGACAGTTCACGAATGCGATGCGACATCGTAATTAGACTATATAGTTCAGTCGCGAAATATCGATAAAAGTGTAGATAAGAAGAAAGGCACTGCTCCGGAAAATCGCAGCGATTTGGCACTGCGATTTTGTCAGAGCAGTCGCAGTTTGACACTGCGACAGGAAAAAGTCGTCCCAACCTATCTCTAGAACCTGTGCGCTATCATCTGAATTTAACGAATAGAAACACTTGATTTACCGGTCGATACTCGATACGATAAGCATCGCATCGGCTCACGGTTCGTAGACGCATTGGCTTGGTCAAGTTCCATGGTAGCCGAGATTGGAATAAATTTAAATAGTTGAGAGTAGATGACGGGCTGACGTCTGTTTTAAGTTTTAATTTTTAATCTTAATTTTGATGATTAAAACAAGTCAATACTATGCGAATTTTATTAAAACAATAATTCGTTGATATAAAACTAACTAAAACGAAAAACTTAAAACAAATTTTTTAATAAGAAGCAAAATAAAAATCTTTTAAACCATAAAACTGATATTATACATTCTATATAATATAAAAGTAACAGACAGGAATATTATTTTTGGCATTAAAAATATTGAAATCGAATTAGTGATAAAACTTAAACCTAGTAGTCACTAAAATAAAAGGTACCATCATTTTTTGGCAACGAAAATTTAAAATTCCTTAATAAAAATATAAAACGTAAAAAAATTAAACAAAAAAAAATAGGTAACCATACGTAATTAAAAATCACATGGATTTAAGAAAACAATCTGATCTGAGGTTTTAGAAGCAAGTTTGTTTCTTCTCGAGTTGATAAGTTGTCCAGTTTTTGAGAAAACCCTTTTTGACGGCACCAAGGTACTGGAAACACAAATATTTGAAAGCTAATTCGGCCATTTCGGGCAAAATTCGTTTATGTTTAGACCAGAATGTCTAAGAATCCATTTTTCTATTCAAAAGAGGCATTTCCAAATACTGTCTAATTATTAGAGCAAGTATACTTGTAGGAGTTGAAAATATTATTTTTTCTGATTACTTTTGATCCAGATAATCATCTAAGTTAATGTTGGGGTTTTGAGGTTCAGAAATATCTTCTTGATGTTCTACCTCATTTTGATGTTTAACAATCATTTGACAAAGTTCTTTACTTATCCATTTTTATGCGTTGACTGCATTTTCCTCCAAGTCAAAACCAATTTTTAAACCTGGGATTAATAAAAGTCGCCTTGGCTACAATTTTATTAGTTGCAGTTTCCAACAATTTTTTTTTTAAGTATTTCAAGTCAGTTTTGGGGATAATATTGTTTAATTTATGCTGAAACCCGCTTATCAGTGAAATAACTATAGAAATTTTTGGGTACATTTTTGCAGATAAAATAGTGTCTAAGTCATATGCCGGCTTTAATATTTGCATGCTCTCAGCAATGATCCCCATTCTTCGGCATTTTAAAATTCAGGGCACTTAGGTAAATTGGTTACAACGACACTTCATTTTCACCAATCTTTCTAACATTATAAAACAAGAGTTCCACCGAGTAGAAACATTCTGTTTTATTTTTAATTCAGGCATCTGCATCTGTTGTATAGATTTTAGTTTTTCATTTGCCACAACACTGTGTTTGAAATGTCCAACTAGCCCTCTAAATTTTTTTAAAATGGCACTTTTCATTGTTAGAAATTGCCTCCGTAACATTTAAATTTAGCGTGTGTGCGACACATCTCTATTTTTGCAAATTTTCGACAATTTTGCTTTTTTAATATTTGCGCCATTGTCTGACACTACCGTCACAATTTTCTTGTTCTCTCCATTCGGTTAAAATTAATGTTAAACTCTCTGCGATATTTTCACTCGTATGTGCCCCTAACATACTTTTTGTGCATAAAACTCGTGCACATAATTTATCTTGAAACACAAAATAACACGTCACTGTTATGTAAGCTATATTGCTGTCAGATGTCTAGATAACTGTGGTGATTGCAATATTTTTAACATTACTTAATATTGATTTTAACTCTGAAGTTAACTCTTTGTAACCTGTGTTTTCAACTATTGAAAAAGGCTGATAATTATTTATGATTAATTTTAATAATTTTTTTTATCAATGTTGCGAATGTCTGTTTCGCTTAGCCGGTTTTTCTGACACCAAAAAGTTTTAATTGTTTTCTTGGGGGTTCTTGAGTACTATTTTATTTTTCTAAGCAAACGCCTGAAGGTCCCGGTACTGCATCAATTGACTGATGATTAATATTATTGGCTTGGAGACTATTACTATTTAAACTAGAAGGATTTTCATTGGTACCAGTATTTTCCTTCGATGGTGATTCATTTTCCAGGAGCTTAAAGGGATGTATTCTTTGTAAATGTTGTTTTAAGTTGGTTGTACCACCAAAAGATTTATTAATTTTTTTACAAATATTACAAGTAGCTTTTTTGTCATTCTTGTTTTTTCAAAGTAGTTCCAAACCACCGATTTTTTTGCCCCTGTGCGCTTTATTCGATTCCTATATGAAGGCTATATGAAATTTTCTATATAGTGCGCTGCTGTACTTAAATTACAATTAAAAATGCGACAACCGCCTCACCTTTTAGTCATTCTACTACTGAAACTGGAAACAAACAATATGCAATAATACCGCGATGGATACGATCTGTGCTGGGTGCTCACTTCATCTGAAAATGCAATTCGTTCAACATCAGTGTTCTCCGTCACATCACTGTCTTTGATCTTGAATTACGAACCGCGTTACCGTTGCGTGATTGCATAGAATATAGTCTAAGTAGCGATAGGAGTGATCATTCGAATGATATTCCGATTTTTAATATCATTCGAATACGAAAGATCCGATTTTTAAAAACATGCGATTTGGCCCAACACTAATTATTACACTAATTAAATGTGTCAATATAAATTGACTCAAGTTTCCCAAACTATACAATTAATTACCCAAAATGTACCTAAGCTAGAAACTACTAAGTACTGAAAAGGGCTGCAAATTATAAATGAAACAATATTTTGAACAAACACAATTCGCAGAAACCTTTATTAAAAAATACAAGTCGGGGGTTCATGCGTCTACACAGTAGAAGCCACAAAGTTCCAAAATTATCAACGAAAAAAAAAAAATAAAACAATAAATAAGCAATTGCTAAAGTTGGCATATGCATTCACATGATCAATAATAATTACGGTGTTACTTCACACTTTCAACCAGGAAGCCGGTAAACGACTCCTTGCCGTTGTCGCAGCAAACGACATGCTCTTCTCAGTCTCTTAGCCAAGACTATCCCTTTTGCATCGATCATGTATTGATCGCTGTCGGTCCATTACCGCCGATCGGACCCGTAAATTGTCGAAGACGACACACACCTGGAAACTTACCGCACAACACTCTTGTTTTTACAGATAACATATAGGCAACATAAAATACATAATACAAATAAATAAAATAAAATGAACAGGGGTGGGTTGGCCTATTACATTACCCCCCTATTCAGTTGTGTCAGAATGATGACAGAAATTAATACTAGATACAACATATACAGGCGAAACATATTTTTTTAAGTTGCAGACATTTTGTACACCTAAAGGCAATGAATCTTTGTCTCTCTTTATTTCATAGGAATTAGGACCTTTCTGAGAAATTATAGTACCCGGACCGTCATACAAGAGAAAAAACTTCTTAATTTCTTTTTCTTGAGCATCTGACTGTGGGTGATTCCTAACCCAGACCTTATCCCCCAATTGAAATTTAGTCAATATTTTTTTATCATTGTGACGTAACTTTCTTTTTTCTGCTTTAGTCAATAATCGATTATAGGCAAAATGTATTTTGTCATCTGCATCCAATACAGGTTGATCCAATTTTGGAAAATTCACATGATGAGCTGGAGTATCTTTTTTGCATTTCCCGAAATGGATTTCGCTAGGTGTGAAACCCGTACTATCTTGGTAGGTATTATTAAGCCATCCCTCAACATCGCTAATCATATTAACCCATCTCGTATGTTTATCATAACAAAATGATCTTAATATACGTCCAATTTCTCTATTCACACGTTCTGTCATATTACCCTGAGGGTAATAAACAGACGTTCTACCTATTTTAATATCTAATTCAGACATACTTATTTCCTACAAGGCACTAGTAAATTAACTACCATTATCAGACAGAATTTTATTTATTTTTCCTACTTTGGAAATATATTGTTCTAGACACCGAATAATATGTTTTGCCGTAGCCCTTTTTATTGCAAATAACGTTACCAATTTACTAAATGCATCTACAAACACGAGCAAAAAAGTCGCTCCTCTCCTACCTTTAGGTAGTGGTCCCATAAGGTCTACACATACTACTTCATTGATATTATTGGGAACCACGCTGTGCATTTCTCCAACCAAATGTTTAGAAATTTTAGCCCGCTGGCACAGCTCACAATCCGATATTACTTTTCTGATACAACGACGCATTTTTGAAAAATAATAGTATACGCGTAGTGCTTGAAAATACTTTTCCGCCTCAAAATGTCCGTTATCTTCATGCTCTTGTTAAATTAGATTTAATACATGAGCGCGTGGAACACACAACTTGTACCCTGGACAAACTAGCGATCTCCTACAAAATAAAACATTTTCACTAATATTATACCATTTTTTGAACCGTGATTTTTCGTTATCACTCTTTATCTTTGATATAATTTTATTCAAGTATTCATCTTGTTCCTGTAATTTTGACATATTTTTAAATTCCCTGACTAGTAGTTTGAATCGATTAGATTGATTAATTTCATTTATCTCTAACTCGGTAACTTCCAGTATTTCAATATCCCTATCGTTTTCTAATTTTACTGGATAACGAGATAACGCATCTGCTATCTTCATTTCCGAACCCCGACAATATTCTAACTGTAGGTCGAATTCCTGTATATATAAAACCCAACGAGTTAGTCTCGCGTTTAATAGCCGACATGACTTAATGAAAGTAAGGGCTTTGTGATCACTTAAAATAGTTATATTTTGACCCAGAATAAAAACGCGCCATTTTTTTAAAGCGAAAATAACCGCTAAGGCCTCCTTTTCCGTAATGGCGTACCTTAATTCATGCCCCCTTAAAGACCTACTTGCAAAAATAATTTCCCATATACCTTTATCGTTTTTTTGAAAACGGCACGCTCCCAATGCATGGTTGGAGGCATTACTTTTAATAAAAAAAAGGCCTATTAATATCAGGGTGCCTTAATAACACAGTTTCCAAAAATATATCTTTCAAGGCATTAAAAGCCTGATATTGTTCTTCCCCCCCAACACCAAGGCTCTCCTTTTTTTAATAACTTTACCAATGGTACCGCAATTTCCGCAAATTCTGCACAAAATCTTCGCTCAAAATTACAAAGTCCCAAAAACGATTTTAGATGCTTCTCATTTCTAGGCACAGGAAACTGCTTGGTAGCTGTTACCCTAATCGGATCATCCCCATAGGAGTTATAATATGCCCCAAAAAGTGCACTTTACTTCGCGCGAAAAAACATTTCTTTAGTTTTACAGTAATTCCCCCTATTTTAAACTTACCAAAAATTATTCGTAAATGTTGAATATGAGTTTCTGGGTCGGAAGAATATATCAATAAATCGTCCACATAGGGAATGACAAACCCCTCTACCTCAGAACCTAGAATTTTATGCAAGCCCCTAATAAAGCTTCCTACCGAAGTTGAGAGCCCAAAAGGAAGGACCGTAAACACATAAGTGTGACCTTCAAATGAAAAACCAGTATATTTTTGACAGTTTTCGGCAATTGGTACCTGCCAGTAAGATGCCATTAAATCAATCGTACTAAGACATTGACCCGGTACAAAATCAAAAAGTAAATCGCAAGGATTCGGCGGAATCCCCCTATCCTTTTCCATTCTAGAATTTACATAAGTAGCATCCAGACAAACTCTAACCTTCCCATCTTTTTTCCTTACTGTAACCAAAGGACTAACATATTCTGTTTGACACATTTTAATAACCCCCAGTCTTGCATTTCTAAAATTTGCCTTTTGACCTCCTCTCTAAACGCGTGAGGCAAAGGATATTGTTTACAATAAAACGGTGATTCATCCCAAAGTTTAATTATATGTTTGTACCCCTTCATTAAACCAGGTTAGTTCGAAAAAAGTTCTCTAAATTCTAACAATAAATCTTTTAATATTTGTTTATTAACCTCACTGAAAGACTCCGTTTCCTCCACCTTTTTACTGATTTCCGCGTCTGAATATAATTGAATTTTAACATTTTTAAAGGCCCCCTCGTCTTCTTGAATTTCTAAAATAGAAATACCCGGATTAGTTCTCTGTTCACTCAAAAACATTATTTCATACTCTTTATCAAGGAAATTTCCTGTCAACGAGCCCTTAGCAAAATTTATAGATATCGAGTGATCCTGCATCCAGTCACATCCCAAAATTAAATCCCGTACCAAATTTGGTATTATCAAAAAAGGATAGTCGATTTCAATATCATCTAACTTGATTGACAAATATACTTGTTTACGAACTTTCGCATTCTTATTACCCCATGCACCTACTTACGTAGTACACCTAGTTGGAATTTTTTCTAGACCTGGAAATTTTTCTAAAACCTTTCTTAAAAACTTTTCCGAAATGCCCGTTATCTGCGAACCGGAATCTACTAAAGCTTGCGTGCGCAATTCCCTATTAACAGTAATATTTACTATAGGTACAACCGCTATAGTTTTTACTCCATTTTTAGACTCATCCTCTTCGAAGATATCATTCCAACTCTTATTAAATATTGTAGTGACCGTATTATTCTGAATTCGCTCCTGATCGCGATTCCCCTCTCGTACCATACTTTCATTGCAATTACCTATTTCCGGACCCCTTGTCCAATTATTGTCCTGTCTAACAGGCGGAGGACGTCTATTATTAGCGTAATTGTACGAGGTATAGCCCCAGTATTGTTACCTGTAGCCCCAGTATTGTTAACTGTAGCCCCAGTATTGTTAACTGTAGCCCCAGTATTGTTAACTCTACCCCCCGTAGAAGTATAACCCTCATCAATTTTATCTAATTTTCTTAGGTGATTTTCTACATCGTCTACCGATTGCAAACCCGCATTTAAAATTCCCCTTTTAATTTCTGAAGGAAAATGAGCAACAATCATATCTATTAACTCCCTATCAGAAAAAGTTTGGCTCAAGTACTTCACCTCTTTGACCATTTTAAGAAAGTAATCCGCTCTCGAACCACTTGCATAATTGCCATACATGACTTTCTTTAATGTTTTCCTCTCATGTTCAACGCTCCAATAACGAGCAAGGAAATGTTTTTTAAAATCCCCAAAATCAATAAATTCTTTAATTTCTGCTCAATCAGATTCCTACCTCCTCAAATATTTTTTCAACTTTTTTTGTAAAAAACATTGGATGTACATTCCCATTAGGTGAAAAGTTCAAGTTATTACCCCCCGCGTCTTTCCAAATTGATACAAAAGACATACACTTGTCTACAGCAATTTTATTTGGTTGCAAATTGTCTTGAATTTTATTTGAAAAATCATCTTTTAAAACATTAGGAATGTCTTTCTCTTTTTCCTCAGTCCAGCCCTGTTCCTTTACGTTTTTGAGCACGGCTCTTTCTAAAGTCGAAGATAAACTTTTAAAACTATTATTAATATTAACATTAAAATTCGAAAAAACACTTTCTAAACAAGAAACTAAATTTTCCGAAACATTTTTTACAATTTTATTTACAGAACTTTCTTGTAAATTGTCTTTACTTATATTCAATGATGAATTACCATCGCCATTTTGGCTATCTTGTCTCTTTTTACTTTTCTTTTCACGCGGCATGTTTATTATATCTACACAAAAAATATTCTAAATCTTGGAACCTTGTGTGCCCATTCGTTGGGAGCCAATTGAAAAGAGCTGCAAATTATAAATGAAACAATATTTTGAACAAACACAATTCGCAGAAACCTTTATTAAAAAAATACAAATCGGGGGTTCGTGCGTCTACACAGTAGAAGCCACAAAGTTCCAAAATTATCAACGAAAAGAAATAAAACAATAAATAAGCAATTGCTAAAGTTATTTAAACAAGTATCCAGTCATGTATGTGGGTTCTGTAATACAATGACTTCACTGTTCACCGGGAGATAGTTACTTTTTACGATTAAAGTCTCGGCACCGTTAAATCACTATTCGAGTTTGTAAATATCAACGTTTGTATAAACCATAAAAGAATTTCAATATATTGTTGTACTCACAGATGTATCCCTCGATGGCATATGCATTCACATAATCAATAATAATTACGGTGTTACTTCACATTTTCAACCAGGAAGCCGGTAAACGACTCCTTGCCGTTGTCGCAGCAAACGACATGCTCTTCTCAGTCTCTTAGCCAAGATTACCCCTTTTGCATCGATCATGTATTGATCGCTGTCGGTCCATTACCGCCGATCGGACCCGTAAATTGTCGAAGACGACACACACCTGGAAACTTACCGCACAACACTCTTGTTTTTACAGATAACATATAGGCAACATAAAATACATAATACAAATAAATAAAATAAAATGAACAGGGGTGGGTTGGCCTATTACAGTACCAAGAGTCATAAACAGTATTATGAACTCAATTCTGGTACACCAAGCCATAACAACAATCAAAAGGTATATAATATTACCAAATATATAAAAACATACCTTTTTCGTAAAGGGTTAAACTGGTAGCCTTCCAAGGGTGAAAAACAAGGGAGACAGTCCGCTGAAACCCCTATTGAAGAACCCATTTTAATATTACACACTTAAATGCCGATGGAACGCCCTATATGAAACAACGAACTAATAACTCAAAATTTATTGAAATTAGTCATACTCACAATTTTTATATCTATAAATCCCTTTAGCGGGTGTGGATTGGGTCAAAAAAACCATGTGAATTTAACTAAACAATGAAATTCCCCCAAAATATCCTATACTAGTTCTTCCACAATTAATACTGGAGTAAAATCTAGAGTCTCCTTTAATAGGATAATTCGATGGTTATATAAAAGAAAGATTTTACTCCTCAGACAATATTTGACGTTATATGTCTTCTTCCCCTCTCAAAAGCACCTGTTAGAGGCACGTCACCAACAAAAATGGCCCTATGTCTTCACTTTCGTTTTTGGAAAATGACAAGCCGAGTGCGTTCAGAAATTCATCCGTAAGAATTTATCAGCATATATCTTAGAGACTACGAAAAATTACCCTACAAACTATATCTACAGGGTCCCAGAAAAAAGTGCCATAATTTTAACCACGTAATTTGCGCATCAAAACGAACAACTTTTGTCAAATAAGTTTATTTCTAATCGCCCTAGTTTTCAAGATTTTTTTTTAAATTGTATTTTGTTTTAGGTACCCGCCACTGAAGTTAATCGAGAAGTATACGAATAAGTAAATATTAGATAAACAAACAAATGCACAAGGCATTAGGTTAAGGTACTCTCACAGCGAACATAATCTGGGACAGCAACAATTTTGTTTAATGTAGCTTTTTAAAGAAGAATTATAAAATTTAATTAGAAAAGGTTTACATTGTCATGAAGGTTGAAAGGTGCGATACCTAACTTTTTAGTGGTAGCCTTGGTTACAAAAATTCACCTTTTTAAATTTCATAATAGACTTTCTTATTTTTCGGATTAATTTTGTTAATTAGATTAAAATACAGTTCACTGGTCCAGATTATTTCCACTGTGATGGTATATTATGTGCTATACAATTTGGTTTTGTTATAAAGCTAAATGTAAACAATGTTTTGTTAATGTTTGCACAACAAGAAATAAAGAATTTTTGACTTGCCAAAAAAATCTTTTTATTTTAAAAATGCACAAATTATTTTACAAGTTTATAACAAATGTTTAAAATGACGTCCTTTATATTCTAAGCATAATTGAACACGCCTATGAAAATTTGTTTTTACTCGTTCTAAACTAACACCATATCAGTATATTCACTATTGGGAAAAATCGGTATTTTAAGAAGCAAAATAAATCGAATCGCAAGCTATTAATTGACATGTACACAACTAAAATTAAAAATAATCGTCGGGCGTGTTAGTCGTTTGACATGTAGCAAAAAATGTATAACATTGTGAATCATGTATTAAAAACTTTACTGGAGTTTTAACTTTGGAAGCGAAAACTTATTTTTTAAAAATGAAACTTTATTAACTTTTGTGAACTTTAACAATGTTAACTATTATCTTTCTATTCAAGTATTTTTTTAAATAATAAATCTTAACAAAACCTTAACAAAACTATTTTTCCTACTACCTCTGAAGGGATTTGGAAAAGCAAAAAAGGAAAAATTGGCACTTACGCAATTTCTTCTGAAGCCCTTTATCCGATTATTCTACTCGAAGTCGTCTCAGCAGCTTGTTCACTTGGAAGTTGAAAGTCTCTGGTTGGAAAGCACACTTGAGGGGTTGAAACTCCAAAGCCAATAGAAATTCGACTGAAGCGATGATTTCTTCTTGACCGTGTCACTATCCTACTGACTGCGCCAGTTTTAACTTTGGAAGCGAAAACTTATTTTTTAAAAATGAAACTTTATTAACTTTTGTGAACTTTAACAATGCTAACTTTTGAGAACGTATTGTAATACAATAATACAAGAACAAAGTATCGAGTCTAAATGAATAATGAATAATATAGTACATGTTTAACTATTTATATGAAAGAAAAGTAACATTATCTTGTTAACAATATATACAAGGTTACAATTATATTTTAGGTGATTTAAGGAAATATCTTGATATAACTCCTCCCTTCCTAAGATTCGGAAAATATGGAAGTGTTTTTCGAAATTTTATTTTGAAATTCTTTTAAAACTTCATCCATTGCACGTTGAAAAGTAGAGGGGGCATTTTTGAGACCAAAAGGCATTCTCAAAAATTCATAATGTCCTCCATCAACAGAAAATGCGGTTTTTTCAATTGAGTTTTTATTAATTTAAATTTGATGAAAACCACTTGCAAGATCTAATGTACTGAAATATTGTGAGCGACCTAATTTGTCTAATATATCTGTAATATTAGGAATTGGGTACCTATCATTTATAGTTTTATCATTTATTTTTCTATAATCGATTACAAGTCTCATTTTTTTCTTATTTGAAGCATCTTTTTTTACTAACTAACCAAATTGGGGCTGACCATGCTGAACATGATGGTCGAATTACACCTTGTTTTTAAATATCTTGTATTTGTTTACGAACTTCTTCTTTAAATACATATGGATATCGATAAGATTTAGTGTGAACTGGGATTTCATCCGCTGTTCTTATTTCATGTTTTATTTTAGAGGTAAAAGTTAATTGATCTCCTGGTTTATAAAAAATGTCTGAAAATTCTTTACATAAATTAATATTTTTTTGTTTTTCTTCATCATTCATATGATTTGTTCTTATTAAATTATCTATATTTATTTTTGAGTCGTCAATATTTTTTGAAAAGTTATTTGAGAAGCTTTCTAATTCAAATTTATCTGCGTCTAACGGTATTACTAAAATTAATTTATCTAAATTGACCGTAATCATATCATTTGTATGATTTTGTATTTCAATTGGTGCAAATCCATTTTGAGCCGTAGTTATCATTTGAGAAATAGTTAAATTTTTTAAATTCTGTTTATTAACGATAATGTCACCGTTGTTTATAGTTACTGGTAAGATTTTAATTGCTCTTTCTTTTGGTTTTACAGAAAACGTAAATTGTACATTACTTCCGTGTCTGTATTTAAATGGGATTTCTACGTGTTTATTTATTAATTTCTTTTTCGTAAGGTCAATATTAAAATTTTAATTTTTTAGGTCATTTAGGCCTAGAACACCATCAAAATAATTATGAAAATCGTACAATATAAAATTAATAGTTTTGTTTGTTTTGAACTCAGGGAATGCTTTTATTTTAGCTTGATAGTCTATGTTTTTACTACCAAGACTCGTGCTAATTACTACACTTGATTTGTAAATTGTTTCTGGGAAATATTTACTTACGATAATGGGTTTTAAAATTGACATTTTACTACCTGTGTCGATAAGCAATTTTATTGGTGAATTTTTTATTTCTACATATAGTAATGGATTGTTTGAGAAAAAATTACTTTTTATGTTTTTGATCGGCTGGGGCCGTCTATACAAAAATTTACATGAGAATCAAATTCTTTTTTCTCATTATAATTGTCATTAATTCTTTCATAATTTGCTACATCGTTATCATTATATTGATTAGTATGTAATTCTTCAAAAGAGAAATTTCGATTAGGTTTAGTATTATTATTTCTGAAATAGTTGTTATTGGGATTATAATAAGGAAATCTACGATTTTGAACTGTAGGGTTCCTGGTAGAAGTTGGATTTGGCAATTGATTAATTGGAATTTGATTAGGTTTGAAAACGTTTATGGGTTGACCAAATATTTGTTTATTAGTAAAATATCGGGGATTACGTGTTTGTCGAATAGGTTGTACATTGACAGGTTGACTTGACCATATTGGTCTTTCAAAATTACATTGATTATTTTGAAAACGTTGAGTATTATTATACTGATCGTTTCGATTATACAATTTTTGATTATTGTCATTATTTACTGTTCTATTTTGATGATTTAAATTACCGTACATTGTTTCGAAGTTTTCAAATTCGGAAACATATGCCATTGCATCTTCTAAAGACGCAGGATTTTTCAAATGCATGTTATTTTTTAGTGTTCCGGTACATCCGGCTATAAATGTACTTAGTGCTGTTTTTTTCATAGTGGTTGATCTGAATTTGTTTTTCATTTTGATTGAGGCCTGGGTTATTACTAATACGTTGAAAAACACTACTTCTAAGAAGTTGTAACCTACTTCCAAAACTAACCAAATGTTCGTTTTTAAACGGTTTGCATCGCGTTAACTCTTGAACTAAACAATCTAAGTCACGCCTATCAGCAAAACATTGTTGTAAAGCATTTCTAAGAGCTTGCCAATTATTTATTTCAATTCTGTTACCGACCATCGATTCGGCTTTATCTACTAGTTTGTTTTGGATACATTCAAAAATGTGATCATTTAATTCAATATCATTGTATACTGCATAAGTATTGATTAAACTCTCACATCTAGTAATAAAAATATTTAAAGCATCACTACTTCCATCAAATGGTTTTATGTTTTGTATTTTTGATTTAAAGAGATCCCAATTAATTGGAGCCCTTTGTGGTTGAACTTGGACATTTGCCATGTCGTTTAAGTTATCTTCACTATCAGAACTATCAAAATTAATTTCAAAATTATCTGTATCGCTATCACTATCTAGTAAAAAATTGTTTAAAGATTCTAAATCTTCAATCTCTGGTATAACAATAGGTAAATTATTTTTCATAAATAAATTAATTTTTATTGAAAGTAATATTCCAAATATTCCAAAAATTAAAGTAATATTATTATTATTATATATATAACTCTTTTTTTTTTATGTAAAGTTATCCTTTTTCTTTTAAATAAAATAGAATTATCTTTCTATTCAAGTATTTTTCAAAATAATAAATCTTAACAAAACCTTAACAAAACTATTTTTCCTACTACCTCTGAAGAGATTTGGAAAATCAAGAAAGGAAAAATTGGCACTTACGCAATTTCTTCTGAAGCCCTTTCTCCGATTATTTTTCTCGAAGTCGTCTCAACAGCTTGTTCACTTGGAAGTTGAAAGTCTCTGGTTGGAAAGCACACTTGAGGGGTTGAAACTCCAAAGCCAATAGAAATCGACTGAAGCGATGATTTTTTCTTGACCGTGTCACTATCCTACTGACTGCGCCAGTTTTATCTTTGGAAGCGAAAACTTATTTTTTAAAAATGAAACTTTATTAACTTTTGTGAACTTTAACAATGCTAACTTTTGAGAACGTATTGTAATACAAGAACAAAGTATCGAGTCTAAATGAATAATGAATAATATAGTACATGTTTAACTATTTATATGAAAGAAAAGTAACATTATCTTGTTTACAATATATACAAGGTTACAATTATATTTTAGGTGATTTAAGGAAATATCTTGATATAACTTTGGATTTTATTTTAATTATTTCTTTTATCATAGACAGCTCGTTATGGTTATTTTAAGGTGTACAAATATTAAACACTAATGATAAATTTTCAAAATTTGTATTTGACAAAAGTTGTTTGTTTTGATGCGCTAAATACGTGGTTAAAATTATGGCACTTTTTTCTGGGACACCCTGTATATACAATATACAATATAACTACATTTGTAAAGATCTCCTAAGCGCGTACAAACCTACAGTTAAACGAACGCACCTCGTAAAGCGAATGCGACTTAAAATCGCTCACTGCGGAGCTACCATTACCTGGAACTCGGGACCAGAAATGGAACGACATACAACATAAGACACTGTCAACCAGGTTGGCTAGTAATCTCAAGGGATGGGTTCGTGTAAATAGTCAGAAAGAAGAAAAAACTTTGATTGATAGATTTGTAAACATGGCTTTATTTTAACATAACCGTGATTCTTACCCATTCGATAACTTTATATTTCGATATGGTGAATTTTGCACAATAACTATTCCTACTATTGCTTTTCTTAAAAAATGGCACAAGTACTTCGTTATAGTTTAGGAACATATCTTGTGTAACAGTTTTAACAATAAACTTCTTACTGGTGTTTTTAATCATGCGACTCCATTCCTCTGGCAGATAAACTCTTTCTTTTTTTTCTTTTTCGACTAGAGCAAACGACCTGTCGCAGGGCAAAAAACTATGCCCAGGTTCTGGATAACGATGTCTTATTATCTTAAATCTTGTAACAGAAGAGATTGCCAAAACTGAACAAGAATGGAGTTCTTATTCTGCGTGGCTCAGTTATCACTATAAACGTAAAGGGTTGTATTGTGTATTTAAATATAATTTACTATTTATTAATAACTATACAATATTTAATTATTTAATCGTGGCTAATAAAACAAAGTTCAGATTATAACTAAATGTATTTCCTTTATACCAGAACAATAGAAGCCACGAAGTGCTTTTTATCCAACTCACATAAAAACCAAATTCCAATTAATGTACCTATCGGTAGCGTACCATGGGCGTGCCGATAGGGTTTATAAAATATATTACAGATTATTACCTGAGGATCAATGTAGTTGTTAATAAAATCATGTAAGCAACTTATCACTTCATTTGGAGATTTCCGACCCGTTATTTCATCAAGAACATAAAAATAATTCTTCGAAACGCTTCCCTTATTGATGCAAAATGGATAAAACCACAACTGGCGCTTGTAGAAAACGTTACCAGAAGGAACATGTGGCAGGGGCATGTTTTGTTCAAAATCAATTGACATGACTTCAACTTTGGGATCTTTCTTAGCCATAACAGTCTTTTCTATTAAATCTTTATGTTATGTATTAAAGTAAGTAATATTTTATATAAGAACGAATCTTTATTACCAAAAGTTTACAAGCAATAAACATGTGTTACAAAACATCTATTTTATAAAAACATAACCAAGAACTGTGTCAACTGTCAGGAAGATGCATGATATGACATCCTTAGGCCTATCTTACACTATATGATTAACATTAGACTTAAATACATAACATTTCTTTGGTTTTAATATAATAAAAAACAACCTTACTACAAATCAAATTTTTGAGGGGGTTTAATCAATTTACCAGATCTTGTCGACAGATCAACTTTGGGGGTTGACACTTGATTATTACTAGGTAAGAGTAATTGTTGATTATCATCACTAGTACTTTCTTAGTTCAACTTCCAAAGCTCTCTTATTTAATTGAACATCCGATTCTGCTACATTTGAATGCATATCTGGAGATTCATTTGTATTTTCACTTACATGTAAAGGTAGACTTAATGTGGCTGATAACCTTCCACTATCCTAATCAACTGTTTTTAAGGTCGCTGTACGTATGTCATTAGCATGTAAAAACAACATTATTATTTACTAATACTAAATAAGTAGTAGCACTTACAATTTCCCCTTTTTCCCAATGTCTGGTTTGACTATTTTTAACATAAAAATCCTCGTTAAGTGTAAATAATTTGTTTTTAAAGTTTAAGTTAAATTGTGTTTTGTGATTAAAAGTCGGTTTTAATAAATCAAATCTTGTTCTAGACCTAAACTTAAATAGACTCTCGGAAGGAGATATCCCAGTTACTGTGAAGAGTGTATTTCTGTACGTGAATAGAAAATTAAAGAGTTTATTACAAATTGAGTTTTTATTTATTACTCCCCCTTTTGGAAATATAGAGCTTTTTCTAAAGCCTTTTTTACAGTCTGTGCGCCTCTTTCTGCATATCCATTTGACTGTGGGTGGTAAGGTGGAGACTTTATTGGTCTAATACCATTTGCTATACAAAAAGAATTAAATTCATTGGATGAAAAAAGCGGACCGTTGTCCGATACTAATTCTATAGGTAATCCAAATATTATAAACATTTCTGAATAGTTTCTTTTGCTGTTGTACCATGATCCATGAGTTTGAAAAAGTTATTTGGTGCTGCAGGCCATGGTAATAAAACACTACTATTTGAAAATGTTTGATATTCCTGACAAATTTGATATGAGCTTATAAACTTTTCTATGTCATCATTTACTCCTGGCCACCAACAGTAGGACCTAATTAACATTTTTGTTCTTACTATGCCTATGTGTTGCACATGGAATAAAGATAAAACCTTAGACTGCAGAGCAATGGGTATTACTACTTTATTGCCTTTTAATAAACTTTGTTTTCCACTCAAAATATGGTTTTAAATTAATATCTATTACTTTATTTGGCCACTCTGATAAGGTATAGTCAGTGTCTTTAAGTAATAATAGGTCCTTTTTCATTGCAGATGCTACGTCTAAAAACTGCACTTTTTTAGAGCAAATATGATAGCTAAATTTTCACGTTCGAGATTTTAGTATTTTTTTTTCTGCTGCGGAAAGTGTACTTGAGGCAAATACTATAGGGCGCTCTTCTGTATCAATAATATGGCTTATGACTGCCCCTTAGGGTGTTTCATTTAAAACGAAAATTTTTTTTTTCTTGCTGACACATGAAAATTTTGTCTTTTAGGTCGAAAAAAAATTCCCCGAAAATTTGAGCCCTTAATTTTGATTCTAAGTACGTCCTTTAAATTAAATTTTGTAGTTTTTCCATATAAAAAGCATGTATTTTTAATCATTTTTACTTTAAATTTCTATATTTTGGACGGGTTTTGAAAGGCCCTGCATCAATTTTGTTTTTGATTTATTTACGTTGATTGTAGTAGCTCCAAAAGTTGTTTTTTCACTTTTTTTCACATATTTTCAAGACTGGTTATACCGAAAAAGTTCAAAGGAAAAAGTTGTAGGAAATTTATTTTTTGACAAAAAAGGTTCTCACGTTTATATCACTAAAGTGCTTTGTTTAAGAGATATAAGCAATTTAATAACCAAAAACTAAAAAAAAAAATAGGTTTTATTGAAATTTATGTATATGTACTCTGATTCAACAACTATATATCAATCGATTACTTAAATTCAACACAATTAACATGGAAAAAAATTAAAAATGACTGGTTATACCGAAAAAGTTCAAAGGAAAAAGTTGTAGGAAATTTATTTTTTGACAAAAAAGGTTCTCACGTTTATATCACTAAAGTGCTTTGTTTAAGAGATATAAGCAATTTAATAACCAAAAACTAAAAAAAAAATAGGTTTTATTGAAATTTATGTATATGTACTCTGATTCAACAACTATATATCAATCGATTACTTAAATTCAACACAATTAACATGGAAAAAAATTAAAATTCCATATTTAGTTTACTTTACCAAACTAATTATTGTGTATAATTTTTATTTGATATCATGAAAAACAAAATATACATTCATACCAAAGACTCCAGATATTCAAATATTAAAAATGTAACTTATAACAAATTTCAATTTGGATAATCAGATAAATACTACATTTATAGTGAAATTTTACATTTATCGAGTAGTTCACTTTTTTACAATTCGGATTATTTTTTCTGTTTTTATGAACAACTTGCAGAATATTTTTTTTTCACCTCTTCATTGAGCGTTAAACAATCAGTATATTTTTCGGCTAAATCTACACCTCTCTCGGCAACATCGTTTACCACTTTCAACGATGAAAACGTCTTTAAACATTCGTTATAGTTCTTATTGGATTCCCAACTATCAGAATCATTATAAATAAACTCGTACGGTAGTTCGAATGCCTTGAAAAGGAAAACTGACTTTTCGCTTGCAAAATCACAAATTTCTCTCGTTGCTAATGTATCAAATGATTCTTGGGTTATTTGAGGACGTTTAATAATAATAATAATACTCTCCCTAATTCACCCCATCTGTTTATCAGTTTCTGGATTAAATTTAAATGTATTAAATAAATCAACTCCTTCACTACATGAAGTTGAGCCATAATGCAACTTTAACTTCGTCAGATTTTGTATCTTATTCTGTCGCTATTAAGTAAGTTTTGAAAAAACTTTAAATTGTTCGTTAAAATTACTCTCATATCTCATAGGGTCCGGTATTCTTCCTTCCATTTTGGATTTTCTTTTATAATCCTAACCAAACTTTTACCTTCTTGATAATTTCTTTTTTTATCTTTAACATGTGTATTTCTTCTCACTGTTTTACGTTCTTCTTTCGCAGCGCCATGTCGTAATTGTGTTTTACTAAAAGTTAATGGGCATATATTATTTAAACTCCTTTATTAAAATAACTTAAAATCAGTAGACAGATGCTCTACAAATCATCAAGTCATCTTGTTGTTACTGTAGTCTCCCACTATATGCAACTCACTGTCGTGTGCTGTATATAGTGTTGCCTATCTAATGACATTTTCTTATCTAAATAGAAATCTTGTTGCTCTTTATCGCCTATTCCATAAAAAGACTTAAAATTCATCAAGCGTTTCTTCGCTTATGCCTTCAAAGCATTTGAACCTGCATTGATACGGAACTCATCTACTTCGTCTTTTCACTGAGTTTCCTTTAACATTAGTGTACTCTTCACCCTTAACTATTTTTATTTTATTTTTTTGATTTCGCATCCACATCTTTGGATTATTGCTTCTCTTTGTAGATATTTTATATACAACCAGTCCGGACGTAGCTTGCGTCAACATTGTTTAATGGAGGTTGTTCTTCATCACTCTCACTTTATTCGGAAACAGGAATGAAATCCGATGATGAATGTTGAAACGGTTTACTTTCACTTGAACTAAGTTCACTTGTTATTTTAAATACAAATATTACTAAATTATTTAATACAAAAAATCGTTTCAACATGTTGATCGACCGCACGAGCTTAATTTTACTTACAAAGTCTCTTAGAGACGAAGCAGTTCCTTTTTGTAAATTAGGAATGTCTAAAATTGAAGAAATATGTGAATTTATTAAAACGGTTGGGTTATTGTATCTTTTGTTTAAAAGTTCCAAAGCTTCATTATAAGAAGGATTTTCTAAGGGCAAGTTTTTGATTTAACTCTAATGCTTCAAATTTCCTACATTTGTCAGCTGTTGATTTTTATCTATTACTGCAGTAAAAATGTCAAAAAATGATAAAACAGTGAAAACTCAACTTAGCCGTTTCATCATTTTTAAATATGTTTTTCTCGCATAAATTATTGTTATTGTATATTTTCCTTTTCAGGTGATGAATAAAGTCTTGTTATTATTATTATTATTTAAGTTTGGTGAGATTTTTACCACTAAAAATTGGAATATCTATAGGGTGTAATTTGGACTTTGAAATGTCATTCCTTTCCTTAAAATGTACAGGTTCATTTTGGATTGCCGCGTTTGACTTAATTTTATTTAGTTTAGAAAATTCTTTATTAATACTTACAAGAATATTAAAATAATTTGTTTTGATATCATCAATTGGGTCATCGTAATGTTTATCTAGGCATACAATTTCTACCTGATAATCATTGATTTTATTGAAAGTTTCTTAAAGTAATTCTTTTCTAGCAAGAAAGTGATCAGTTTTTTTATCAGGATCATCTTTATGCTCTGAAATAAATCTATTAATCCTAAGCATAGTTTCAAATGCTTGATTTTTTTTTGGCATTAGGCTGTTCGATATCTTTTTTTGACATTTTATATAAAAACAGTTTATAACATAAAAAATATACTCCTGAAAAAGAGTAAAACTATTATAAACTACACAAAAGTGAACTGGTTTTAAAGAAATTTAAATTTTAAATACTGAACACCGCACCAAAAGGTGATGTAAGATCATCTGTTAGTTTGTTATTTAAGTTTATGTCAAACCGAAGTGACAACAAATAAACATGTGGCCCATATACGGCATGAGTAAAGGCGATATTTAAAGGATTGAAAATGGATGACAGTCTGTTAGCGCTATCTAGTTGCATGGACGAGAAAACGCCTAACCATCACCAACTAATAACTCGAACTTGAAACTTTTACTTTAAAATGTGTGTAGTTTATGTGGCTTCCTGCACATAGGAGGATAGATGTCCACTGGTTATTACTTACCATAATTATGTGACTCCAACAATGAATGATCGAGTGGGGAATCCTGCTTAAACATTCCTGCCACCGGTGAGATTCGATCCTGAGACCTTCCGATCTCAAAGTCAAGACTCTACCCACTGAACCAACCCATTCTCCAAAAATAATAAAGAATATAACATTATGGGTACTACTGATGAAAATTGAGCGGCGACATTACTGCTCGGCACCGGCTGAATCAAATCCAGCAGGAAACTGCGAGTTATTGTTACCAACTTGAAATAATTAAAAGTAACTAATAAAATGAATAGTGATGAATATATCGTCGATGACCTGGCAATAGCTCCTATGTTATTCTACCTATATTTTACAGGGGGGTCAAAAAACCGCATATTTCTTTTTATGTTGTGTTCTTTAATACTCTTTTCATTTCTAAATATTTCATCAGACATATTACGGATCTTTTTAACAATCATTACAAATTTTTTATAGTTTTGATTTGTTTAGATTAGTTAGGAGAGAATGCTTTGAACTTTGTGACTTATAGGAGAATTTAGACATAGGTAAATGTTTACTTAGGATAAGTTGTTACTAAATAAATTTAGTGAAATAAATAAAAAAGAGATTTAATAACTTCATTTATTAAAAAAAAATTAACGAAGTTCGAAGAAAACATTTTTAAAACAAAGAACAAAAATAAAAAAATGGTAACATAAAAGTAAATAAAAAGCGAAACGTTTAAGAACAAGTAACAAAACGAGAATAAATGACTAAAAAATATTTAAAAATATGTAAAATTCAAAAGGAAAAACTTGTATTTCGTGCAAAACTTTTTTATTAATCAATGCAAAGCGCTTTCGGCTTATTTGCCATCATCAGTGCTCATTGTCCACAACGTATCCAACAAGTTCCTGGTCATCCTCACTCCCAAAATTATATATTTCGGGATATTTACAACTTGCTAAATCATAATTTTATTAATATTAATATTTTCAAATTTAAATTTCTCTCTTCATTTTGGTTCAAGCACATTACTTCTCGAGTTTTTAAGTCAAACACAGTAAAGTTATGACAACACAACTTTGTTTTGAAATAAATTGTATTTGCCTGTAAGTAGGGACATAGTTTAACAGCATGAAGATCAATTGTGAGAGCTATAATTTATCCTTTCAGCTTTCGTTTTATCATTTTATTTGGATTCTCTGGCATTTTCCTTTCTGTGATTATGGGCCTGATATTCTTCTTCAGATACGTTACCATATTTAACACCAAAACATACATTGCATTGATCCTTTTTCTCTTTAAATACTTTCGAGAAAACGTTACGTCCTAAAGGAGTTAAGCCTTTGTCATTACAAAATGTATCTTTGTAAACTCCGTATATCTATGTCATGCTAAGGAAAGAGTACTCTAAGTATAATTTTAGGGTATTTTGGCGGCAGCAGTGTGATGGAAGTTTCGGTAAACTATCAAAAAATATCTCCAAATATTTGTAGCTTTCTGAATATCTTTTTCTTACAACATGTCTGTATTGTAAAAATGGGAATAAAAATTGATTTGTTTTAGCATTTTCTAAAAATCCAATGATTAATGCTGAAAAACAGGATAAAACTGTTTTGAGTGACCCACTCTGTATATCAAAAATGGCTAGATTTATAGAATTAGTTTACAGAACAAAATCTGCTTAAAAATGCATTTTTTACAAGATGCGTTATATAAGAAAGATCCTCTCATCGAAAAAAATATATTGAGCGCAGCGCCATCTACATATTGACCTTTTTAAAATTAATTTATATCTAAAACTGAAGCTCTCTTAGCGTTCTATGAACTGGCTTTTACAGAATTAAAATATCTCTATTACTTATCAAAATATCCGGCCTGGGAGTTTTTATTGGTATATTTTAGAAAAATGATACCTATTATCTATCACGAACGGGCCATCACTTGTATTACTTTGATCAACTTGAGTTTTATTTTTATTATGTTTAAGTATGTGTTTTTCAGAATTTTCTTGAGTATCCAGCATAAATTTAGCATCTTCAAGCAACGTTCGATGCTTTGATCAATAACACCATTATATGTCATGACAAATTCATAATTTGAAATTTCATTGGACCCGTTATCTTCAAAAACATCTAAGATTTCTGGAACTTTTATGACGCTACTAGAACGTTCAGAACTATTGTTGCAATACCTGTTATTCTAAACATTTTGAGATATTTCCGATATATCTGGTAGATCATCATCAAATATATCAATGGGTAGTGAATTAATGTCGAACAAATCATCTTGTGATATATATATATATATATATATATATATATATATATATATATATATATATATATATATATATATATATATATATATATATAAATTATCTAAAGAGCTTCCTTCATTATTTTCAAGGAATGATTCGTGCATTCCCAGATCCTTATAATCCTAATTTCCATTTGTAAGATTTGTTGCAAAATAAGAATCTGAATGAGTGTTTTTGTTTTTAGAGAGTGACTCATTAAAACATGTTAACCAGACGTCATAAATGGATTGTATATTGTCTTTTTTCCGTTTGTTTACAATTTCTTTACGGCGTTCGCAGAACTGACTGGTTGTTTTTACACCAGGGATGTGTTCTATAATAGTTTTGGCAGTTTTATAATTGCAACCCTAGTTAAGTTAGGTTATAACAAAATTACTCATTGATCAACTCCTGATCAGATTGTAATGTCCATAAACGCCCCTTTTGGAGTGTTTTTTCACAAAAAAAAAAAGTTTTGTCTTCTTGTTGCTAAACATTTGGTATAATCGACAGAATTCGCTGAAAATTTAAAGAGGTCACAAATTCTGAATTCGTTTTTATTATTTCGGTTTTGATAGATTGAAATGCCTTTTTGAATACTGTACAGAAATTACTTTTCGTGATGGCTTTATTCGTTACTTGTTTGTGTGATCTCACCTCTTTCTTTCTCTTACTTCAAGAGGACGAAATATAGAAACGTTATATCTGTGGCAAGTCTAAACTTAGATGAGATTTGTGGCCGTCGAGGAAAAAAGCACAAGCAACTTTATTGTCTACTAGCCAGGGATATAACACATTGGCGACTTATTCAAAAAATATGCTGATACTATCCAACCACTGTCCGCTCTTCCCAATGCCCATCCATCAGGTAACGAATTAGCAATATATACTGGAATTCTTTTACATGGAAAAACAACTAACGGAGGCAAAGATTTCCCGTCGGCTGAAAATGTACAAAGAACAGTAACAGACTCTTTTTTTGTCCGCTAGCTAGTTCATAGAAGTTCTTGTAGCCCTTGGGACCCAGAAGAACCTCAGTTTTTGGACAGGTACCCGTTTCGTGTGCATTTAGGATTTTTCTACCATCTTCAAGGATATCTAGACAATTTTTGTGTGTAATAAATCCTGTTATTTCACTAAACCATAGCCTGATTGTCTCTTCAGTCACAGAAGCCCGTGCTTTGGAAATAATTTCACCCTGTCATTTGCTGATGTTCGGTTTTCGTTGCAGATATACTTTAACCCATTTTCTGCCTGGTCTATTATCTACAAATGTATTTTTCCTTCCAATTGAGTTTAAAATATTTTGAACACCATCTTTTACATCTTTTGGATGCATTGGAAAACCAATTTTCGCTTTGTCAATAATCCATTTTTCTATTCGATTTTCTTTCTCTTTAGTTAAAACAGGATCAGGCCCAAATTTTTCGGGCAAGTGGTACTTTTTGCTTCAATTTATTGTGTAGCGTCCCCTTTGGTATTTGATATATACGATTTGCAGCATTCAAACTTAGGTAGCCCTGTTTGATATTTGTTAAAGATTTTTTAAGATCTGATTCGCTATATTTGAATCTTTTATAGGTTTTCTTATTTTTTTGTAGTAGAATCCATTTTTAGCTGCAAACATATTTTTAAATATAGGTACCCATATATAAGAATAGAACAATTGTTGTAATAATATAAAGGCAGAATGACCCAAAGGCACAGTTTAGTAAAACAAAAACTAATTTCTGTGCTACGATGCACCACCCAAGTGAGATTAAAGAAAATTTCAATTTATTTTTCAAAATATTTTGAAAAAAAATCCATTTTTATTGGTATTCAATTTCCCATAAATAAAAGCTTACCAGTGAATGAACAACGTGCATTTAACCACTGTTCAACTATTGATATCCACTTTCTTACTTTAAATTGATTTCCAATAAATGAACATAGTAGATGCAACTGGTGTTCAAATACTGGTTTCTAGTATTTTATAGCCAATTATGAGTCTTCTAGTAAAAGTAAACGTTATTAGTATAAAGATAAAGACTACATTTCATTGTTTTACTAAAACTGTCAGAAACCCAGAGAATGAACAATGTTCATTCACTGGATTTCATCAAGTTTAGAGTATCAGTTTATAAAACACCCTAACAATTTAAAAATAAATACAATAAAACAATATTCTATAATATATTAAAGTAATAAAGCAGATAAACTTACCTTTATAGTCCTTTTTATGCACGTAAAGGATACTTCAAAGTCACAGAAATTTAACTTAAAAGTATGTCTGAAAATAATCATAATTTCTATACTTCCCTTATTGGGTACAGTTAAAAATAATAAAAACAATATTTACCTCACAATGTATTATTAAGCCCTCAACAGTCTCTGTTCTTGAAAATTTCCAGTTCTTTTTCCCTATTCTAAATCTACCTTTTGGAGATATTATTCTGGGAAGTAGTGATAGTTGTATGGCAATCTGAGAATCTTAAAAATTTCATAAAAAAAAAAATTATACTACAAATAAAGTAAAATAGTATAATTAAGCGGCATGTGTTTCACCTACCATTTGAAATATTTCCTTCTCTTTCAACAATCCCAGAAAATTTATTAATAGGATCTTTCACTTTTTCTAATATGTCACTTTCCCATAATCTGACCTGTTCTTCAAAAAAATATTTTTTAAATTAATACAATTACCACTAGTAAGGAGGAAACCCTTTGAAAGCTGTCCAGTGCTATACAAATTTAATTCTTTGGCCTATAATTGGGATCATTTATTTAATTAAATCCTCGTCCAGTTTCATAATGTGTCAAGGCTATTTATTTTCTTAAAGTAACAAAAAATGACATCCTATAATACTGCCGTAATATAGGAAAACAAATCAAATAGAAGTTTTGATGTTTTCAGAAAATGCATTTCATTAATTTGTGTTTACCTTTTTGTTAAAATAATGTTTATTAAAAATTTAAAAAGGTATGACACTTAGTATCAAATAAGTTGTGGGTGCGGGTTTAAGCAAAGTTCCTTTAGCATTAATAATTTTAATCACTTAACAAAACACAAAACTGAAACGAACAACAATGGTTATTAAGAATAAACAAATGAATACCGGGTTTAAACAATTATGAAAACACAAGTCTCGACCTGAAGGGAATGAACTCCAAAAAGCCTAAAACAATACTGTCTAATATTATGCAATGTCTTTCGGCACTACATGGATGGCGGCGTTGTCGGCTCTCGCTTATAGCCGATCATCTTATTACAAATGGTATTAAAAATAGGAGAAAATAAAACTTACTATTTTTTACCGAATTAAACATCTAAAAAGAAATAAATAATATGATTTTAAAATATAGTAACTAAAGTTATTATATTTTGATGAAATATTAGCTCATAAAATTCATTTACTGGTATAGTTTAAAAAAAAGTAACAATACTAGGTCTTACAAAAAGTTTGTTTTTAAATTAACAGGTTAAAATAAATTAAGTAACTCGACCTACTTTATTTTAAACAGTTTTAGAAACATATAATTAAGTTATAATAGAAAAAAATAGCATGTCTACTTACTAAAATGAAAACAAATAAAAAAATGTATTCATTGTGTTTATTACAAACTTTAATGAAAGTACAAAATGTTCCTCGTAACATAGGAAATAAAACAAATATTCTTAAAGGAAAAGTTTTTTTTATGGTTGAAATTCATAGAGGCATTCAAAGTTCTGAAATGTAACACAAATCTGGTGCATCGTCGTTAGTCGGCAAGAATTGCCAAAATAGTTTGCGACGTTCATCCTGAAAAGCTGGCCATAAAGACTGCAATATTTTTTCTTTTTTAGAAGTGTTTACACCCAGAGGTACTGAAAACGGTCTTTTAAGAAAATTAGTAATGAACTTGTTCTTTAAAAACTCTACTTCAATCAATTAATTTGAAAGTCAGTATTCTTGATGACATTATAGTAAGCCGAAGATACATTAGCAGCTGATCTTCTTCTCGTAGCTTCGTGCCACACAACACATATATTTTCTTCCAGTTTTAAGGAGGCAAATGTTTCGTTGAAGACCACTAGCCTAAAAATAAGATAGAAACTCAACAATGAAATAAGTAAACTAAGAAGTTTTAGTGACCTACCTTAAAATCAAAAAGGATTGTTTGGTCGACATCTTTGGAAGCAGAAGGACTTTCTGCATATCCACGCTATAGTTTTGATGATCATCCAAATTTGTATCTTTATCAGCTGATACGCCTTTCTGGCATCTGTGTATCTAGTTTTGAGCTGTGTCATTTTAAGGCATGTCTCACAATCTTCAGCAGAACAGGTTTTTTCATCTGATAGATGACCTTTAAACTTTGAACAAGTATTACATTCATCCTGTGAAGGGCGACTAAACCCAATATTTTGTTTTTCAAATATTTTTCGGTAAAGATCATAAGAAATTTTATTTAATATTTCACAATAGTCTGCCCACAAATATTCTATCGTGAGTTCGGGGGGAAGGTAGCGCCTATTAGGCGAATGCAGCAAATTGTAATGCGAGACAACTGGATAAAATTTTTCAATGTGGGATATTACCAACTCTTGTATTTTACTTTTGAGCAATTCTCTTGCGATCAATCCTCTTTCGTCCTCTAGTTTGGTAAGCCCGTCATCTCTATTTATTTTTCAACTAAAATGGCTTGTTCAGTTTTTAAACCCAACGTGTGCAAAAATATTGTTTGCATTCTTGTTATTTAGTTTCATTATTGTTACGGTTTAAAGGTAAATGATAACGTTAAGAAAACTTTTTAAAATTTAAGGCCTCCTGACTTCTGTTCTTAATTTTATTGAGTTATGTAAGCTTCTAAGAAAAGCCTTCTTCCTCTAAAATTTAAATTCCAACACTTTTTTATAATTTATTCTCTTAAAATTTTATCGATTTTTAGATAACATTGTCTACATTACACGGAGGTAGCAAGCCGTGTTTTTCAACGACTATTATTGAACGATTTCTTTTTACGTTTTCCTTTTTTTTCTTTTATAACCTTGTCTATAATTTTTTTTAGCAATGATCTACATTTATTTATCTTTTCGTTAGAATCGTTTTGTCTATTTTCACATTTTTCTTGAGCCCTAATGACAGGTTATACTATTTCTTGACTATTATTCAAAACGTCAGCCTCCTGACTAGGACTTTTGATTTTCTGTTGGTATTTTGATTATTTTCGTCATATAATAAATCGTCAAGATTAAAAAACCGCATGATCTTTTTTTAGGTGTCCCATCAGGATTATAATCTGAATTTTTGTCACTATCGTCAATATCAAAATACAATTTATCATTTTCGTCATCTGAAGGGAAATCTTGAACAAGAGTCGGTGTCCATATATGTAGCTATTCTATGTGTCATAATTATAATATAGAGTCTGTTTGAAACAAAAATTGTGAGATTTTAGGTGTGGTTGACGTAGTTTTTAAAGAAAAATACGGGAAAAAGTCTTTGACCCACCATTTCTTTTATTAAAAAAGTTTTTACATTCTCGCACGAACGCCACCAAGTAGACATATTCGGACCACCCTAAAAAATGTACATAAATAAAAAATTAAAACATAAACAATGTTCTTTTAAAACGAAGCATATTTAGACCTATAAAAACTTTTTTTTAACAAAATAACTTTGTCAACTACCCTCTAAAACCTTTCGCACTTATTTACAATCACCCTGTTAGATATCAATATAATATTAAAAAACAACTAATCAATTTTTTATTATTATCTTACCTGTCTGCGCACATTTGCAGTATGTATCTTGATCGAGATCCCATAATTTTAATACAATTAAATAAATTATTTGTCAAACTACAGAACGTAAACAGGCATGCAGTCAGTTCAGTGGTCAAAACTCAACTGAGAAAAATAAATTAAAGAAACTCCGACATACTATAGAAATTCGTTAAAGCGCGATAAAAAAAAATAGAAAAAAAAATGTCTAAAACATAGTAACTTGACTTATATTTTAAAGAACTAAAAGTACCATTTTTTTATACTTACTAGATACCGTTATTTACGTCCTAATTAGGCCAAGAAAAATTCATATAAGGTCAATGATTGATAATAATTCAAAAACTAGCAACTCCATAACAGGGCAGAATATTCCCCAAATGCTTCGACTATGCTCAAAATTTAATCAGATCACTTCAGGATGGATTAAAGCTTAAATTTAAAATTTGCATCCATCATTAACTTGACCTTTTGATGAATAACACAAGCGCATACGGTGTGAGTACCACTTTCTCCTGGCAATACACAATTTTTAGGTCTAAGTTGACAGACCTTTGAAAATCCTATTACTTTTTATCCTTTTCTTTGCTCAATTTTCTTTCGTCCATCCACAATAACTGTTTTTTTATTTTTCATCTCCCAACAACCTACTGTTTTCATCATTTTCATAAAAACTTATGACTTCATTGATTATCGGAGCCTCTAGAGGTTTACCCAGATGAGATACTGGTCTTGAGAAAGAACTGTTCTGTTTTTCAAATCTTTAACTTTTCTGACTGCATAATGAGTTGTGTTAAATTATTTTGCTATCTTATCAATTGACCACATTGTCGGCAATGCATTAAGAATAGCTATTCTGTCAGGGTCATGTACATGAAGGGAAGAAAATTTATCTTTTAAACCTCCATCATGTCATCGAAGTTATTTTCTTTAGAGTTTAAGGACAAATTCAAAGAACAAATAAAAATAATACTATCAAACATTAATCAATTAAAAATTCCCACTTGGATCTAAGTTACTTGATTCTGCAATATTATTGTTGTTATTTAATGAAATTTCTGCAGAAACATTACTGTGATTTGATGTATTTGGAATTTCACTACTACTGATACTATTATCAATTCCGGAAACCTTGGTTCCAGTTAATTTACGTTCTTCCTCAAACCTATCTCTACATTTGTAACAAATCATACTGCCGACTGGAAAATTCGGGAATGTAATTTTTTGAGGAGATGAAAATTCTCTTAAATTTTTGCCCTCTCTATTGTAAGGATTAGCACATCTATCTTTTCTTAAAATTCGACTGCGGTTCATGTTGGTGTTTACGTACTCGTGACGAAATCTATCATAAATTCAGGGCAGCGCGTGGCCGAACAATGGATTCGATGCCTGGTGCAAAATCATACTTATACTCGATATCCGCTACCTCACTTACAAGAATAAGAATCGCGATACGGGACTAGCAACTGTGGCAACTTCAAAATATCATTTTGAACACAGATACCGTCAGCAAGGTTGGCTCAGCTGAGTGAGGATCACGAATTCTTTATCAAAATGTTGCAAATCCAAGATGGCGACACGGTACTGCGCGTGCGCACTGAAAATTGATATACCTTAGACTATTTAGATTGAAAATCCTTACTTGGGGGTTGAAATACTTCAAACTCACACATCTGCTAACCCAATCTAACCTAACCCAACAAAAATGGGTTAGTTTGGTATAGGTTGGCTTAGGTTCGGTCAGACTGGACAAGGTTAGGTCAGGTATGATTGTGTTGGATTGCATTGGGTTAGAATAAGTTGTGTCAGTTTGAAATACTTTCGGTACTTTAAGTACCGCCAAAACCCCTGAGTAGGGATTTTCAGACGGAATAGTAATAGCTCTATTGCTTTTTCTAGTGCGCATCCCCATGTGGGGGCGCCAAAATCTTACCTCGTATTCGTGATCAGCGACACCCAAAACCCCCGAGTACCAATTCTCAATCACTTTCCTTCTGCACATGCGTCAAAATGTGGCGATATCTACGAATTTCGCGAATCTGACCTCGGATTCGTGATCAGCGGCCCCGATAACCCCCAAGTACTAAGTTTCATCACAATTCGTTAATTAAATTCTCCGCGCCACTCGAATGTCAATAAAATTTCATATCAGCGAGGTCAGATTTGACAGTATTACTGTCAAAGAATCAATGATCACCAAAAACACCACACGGCATTCGATTCTACGTCAAAAGATCTACAATTTGAATTTTTGTACATCCCAAAAGCATGGGGCCAATTCTGACGGCGGCCATTTGCGTTTTGACATATATAGTTTTTATTTCTGTTTAACATTATGGAAACATGTATAATAAGTACAATATAATTCAACAAATAATTATATTGATATTTTCCAAATTTTACTTAATTGACTTTTACCTAATAAAATTATATTGAATTTACGTTTTCGTCAGGCAATTAAATTTTCTGGGTTTAGAAGATTTTTCAGAATTGGTATTGTTGGGTACACCTTTGTTCAGATCTATTTTAGCCTGTTTCGGAGGAGTAGGACTTAAAACAGCTTCTTGATGGGACTTAGTTACCCCCAGTTCTATTTCTTCTTCAATATGAACCACCCCTTCATCTGAAATAGTTCACAAAAATATTTTATATTTCTTTTTCTTCAAGAAAAAATTAAAATTGCTATCAACAATATAAAGCATTCCCGCCGATTTTTAAAAAGTAGTGGGTAATATCTAGAAAATGACTGACTTGACGATTTAACTGAAAAATAATGATATTTCGGAACTTTTAGTACTAAATCGAACCTCCAAATTTCAAGTTTATACCTTAAAATATTATCAAGTCATCGCACTGTAGTTTCCCGATCAAGCTAACAATCGAAATGATTTTTAACCAAAATATCGTTTTTTGCCCAAAAATATCTAAAAACATTAGGTACATAATTTCTTGTAATTAAAATTAACTTTTCTGGGCGGGAATTATAATAAATTTATGCATGTAGAATAATTAGTATTAATCTAGAATTACCTCTGTCATCTTCTTCTGCATATTCAATAGCTGGATTTATTTGGATATCGGCCAGTGATTTTCCCTTGTATTTGACAGTTACATCTTTTTCCATTAGAAGAAGTAATTTAGAAACCTTTGAGGTTTAAATATCAATGGACAATCTGAAAGGTTTTAAATTGATAATTACAATAATTTAGCATGGTGCGTAAAATACTTTGTCAGTTCAAGCATTAACTTACTCATAAAATTCATTGTGAGTTTTTTGAGTGTGCCCCATAAACTGTTTATATTCTTCTGATAAATTAAGTATTTGCATAACAGTCGCTATCTGCTTCCTTAATTTATTACTGGAAATTGCAATGGGATTTTTCAAATCAATTTTCTTTGTCAACTTTCTAATCGACACATCTCTTTTTCTTCACTTAATGCTATTACCAGGGATAGCAAAAACGTACTCATCCTTAGGAATAAAGTTTTCTCTGCATTTGATTAGTGTTTTCAGAAAATTTTGCAAAATGATCGGAATTAAAATCACAACTGCTCTACTGCCCTTTCCATTATTCACTACTCTTTTATATTTTGTGGTCAAAACTTTTTCAGCTGCAGTTAGGTCATTTTCAAAATCTTGAACGTTATTGGTTATGCTATTCTTTTTATAATTTTTAATAGTTAAATATTGCACATCTCCAATACGAACGTCGATTAAAAAGAATTAGTAGAGTTAAAGACGCGTAAACAAGTAATTTATAAGTCTCTACATCTGTTCTATCATTCTGAAGTTATTCTTGACAGTTATTAGCTATTTTTAACACACAATCACGATTTTTTTTTATGTCGCTTACTAGGGGCAACAACAGGGATTTGTTTGAACGTTTCTCAGTTAAATCTTTATTTGCCAAAGAAGCTACTTTCACATTCCAGCGTTCTTCAATTCAATTCTTAAAAATGTTAATATTTTCTAGTCGCCCTTTTTTGGCTGTTTCCGATTTAATTTTGAATCCATCTGACTCTTTCCATATGCAGTGTTTTAATTCATCACAAGACTTTTTAATGATTTGCCTATTTGTGAGGCCAAACTGGATGCCCTAAATGTTTTTTTAAGGAATAATACCCACGTTCTATATGGACTGCTTTTAATACATTATCGAAGTTGCTTGGATTAATTATGTCTTTTAATTGAAGATCTTTATTTTGAACTATACCCAGGATATGAACTAGGGGGGAGGACAGGCCAATTAAAAAAGCAGAACAGTTTTTCTTTTTTTTTTATTAGTTATTAATAATCACATTCTATACCAATAAGTAGCAAACATTTTATTGCAATAACAGTCTTCTTGGATTTGTAGCAAAATGGTTTAAAACGTTTTTTTCGAATTGCTCCCGATTTTCTTTAATTAAATCTCGATGCACACTCATCAAATATAATCCCGTCAACCTTTCCTCTCCCATAGTACTTCTCAGCCAGGTTTTTTTTTTTTTCGAAGTGTGCTAAACGATCGGTCTACAGTGGCCGTAGGACATGGAATTGTGATTAAAATCAAGAGTACCTGTCTTCTGATGGGATAAAAAATGTTGGCATCGCTGAGGTCTATGATTTTATTATCCTTTATCTTGTCCTTAGTTATCTTTTTATTTTTCCACAAGTTATATCATAGTTCGTTTTCTGCGGTCGTCTTCTAATTGATAAAACTGTGTTTTCTTTTACATGACTGATATCCATATTGAGCATGTACAGAGGATGTAGCTCTCTTAGGGCAAACTCTGGGGTATGTTCTTGGGAAAATCGACTATTTAACGGTGATAATATTAAATCTAAATATGGTATAATTAACGTCACTATCAGGGTCTTATGGATAATTGCTTATGTGTATTTGCCTGTTGGCAAATCGAAGGTCGGAAATTTCAATGTCCGATTCCCTGGCAAGGTCTTGTGCTTTTATAATAATTTCAGCAATAACTAGGTCAGCGTCTTCACGATTTTTGTTTAGTACATTAAGGATTACGTTATTATGTCCTTGCAACTTGGTCAAATCGATACTTTTTGCTTGCAGAGCATTAACTACCGGTTCTAGTAAAGCTGAGTATTTTGCTATTATAGTTACAGCAACAATTAATGAGGATTTGGTAATGGCTGAGTGCAACCGGTATGCAGATTTTCTCGTGGTGTAGTTTTCTTCAGTAGATGGTTTTTCAAGTGCTTTGACAATCTCCGGGAAATTTTATGCAAATAATCGAATACTTTTATATTTTTCAGACCATCTGGTCTCACATAGTCGTGAAAGTTTAGGTGAAGAATTCCTCCGAGTGGTGGATTCCCTAAAAAAGGTTATAATATTTTTCACCGTGGCAATAGTGTTTCTAATTTCCGCGACATTATTTGTGTCATTAATAAAAAGATTTATCTTGTGGCTTGAGCAATGGAAAAATAATGCTCGCGTGTACTTTTTGCTTAAAATTGCTTACACGCCACCCTCTTTGCCCACTACTGTAGCGCAACCATCAAAACCAAGTCCTACACAATTTTATGGTAAAAAATTATAGCTGAACAAAAAATTGTCGATTGCTTTGGCAATCGTTGAGGCATCTTGTGCTGTTAGCTCCACAAAACCCACAAATTCTTGTCGAAGTTTTTCTTTACTTTCATCATAGAAGCGCAAGGCAATTGAGATCTGTTTCTTTCCCTATATGTCGTTCTGTATCTTTGGTGAGGTATAAACTGCATTTTTATGACATTTCTCTAGATAACTCTTTAATTTTATGTCGCCAGATTCAATTCGTAAATTCATCAGATCGAAAAAAACTTCCTTATCTGCTTCTTTACCTCTAACAGCCAAATCATGGGTGCCACAGAATACTATACAAGAAATAATTGACGCCAGTATTTGCTTGTTCTCTTCAATTGTTTTTTGGTGAAAACTTTGCAGTTGAACTTCCACAGGCAAATTTTCGAGAAAGGCTTTTGCAGCAGCTGCTGAAGTTTTGTGAAAGTTAATGGTGACATATTTACGGCAATCTTCGTGCATATTCTTAAACTTCGTAAATGGTCTGATCATAAATGGACCTAACACTCCCCTTTCGGTACAAATGGAAGGGGGAAATAAAACACAGTGCTTGCAGAGAGCACCCTTTAGCCGCTTGGAATAAATTAGCCATGGTGTATATTGATCTAACCAGGCATGGTTAAATTTTCTTCGCAAATGACTTACATCGGTTATAAAATCATAGTCCTTGCTCGGAACCCACGGATTTTGTAATAGACACTTCTTTTTTTTTTCATTGTCAGGTGAAATGTTTGCCCTACGTAACGACCTAGGTCATTTTCGTGGCAGCCATTATTCTCGTTAATTGCGGGAATGTCTACAGAGGCAGAAGTTGACGGCAAAGATTGAAGACCGGGAACATATGAAGGGTCAGGGAAAAAAAGCAGGTAAGTCTATTGTTGTCGAAACTGAGAAAACACATTTTTAATGTCCAAAACGATACAGAATTCGTATAAGTACTAATACAAGACTTATTGATACAAATGACTAAACCATTGTATTCTAGTAAAGTAAAAAAAAGCTGAAAAACACACAGGGTGTTGCCAGATCGCTGCAGTGTCCCAAAAACCATGAACGTTTCCAACCTGAAAATAACACGCATACTTAATAAGTAAAGAGAAGTCTAGCAAAATGTTAATATGGTGATCGCCACAATATGTTTACATTACAAATAATATTTTTTAACTTACAATTACTTAATCATGAGGTAATTGACGAAAAAATTCCACAGTAGTGGGGGCACAAAACTTCATTAGGCTTTGCAGATCTTTGAATTTTGCACTGGAAATTGGCAGGAGACCTGAAAAGAATAAGGCATTCGTTAGAAAACTCACTGTATTAATTCGGTGAAGGTGGTTTTGTTATTAGTACATACCGTTGTAAGCTGGAGGGGGAAGTTCAAACAATCCATCTTCCAATGATTGCTGACATTGCCGGGGTGACCTTATAATGCCAGTCAGCCTAGGTCCATTGTACGTCGTGCGATATTCTAGCAAGCGACTATGACTGGTTGAAGAATTTATTATTTTAATAGGCTGCGTTCTAAAAGGGCATTTAGCTATGTACTTTGATGGCAACATTTTCTTCCAATCCAGTATAATTTTATGGGAAACGCTGACAACAGTAAAAGAAGATGGTTTCGTCCGTGATAATTTCACAATTTCTTCGAAATCCTTAGGTATTTCCATCAATGTTTTTAAGTTCCATAAACCAGCGTTTTTGTCGCACTCCAAATATGAGTGCCCACGAATAGGAAATGTAATTTTGATATCCGTAAAGCCATGAATTTTATTGTTCGTTATGTAATGAATGAATTTAAATATCGTGTAGTTTTTATTCTGCCCCCCTGCAGAATCGCAGAAAATTTCCAGTTCCTGTACTTCATCGTCCAAATAATTCATGATGAAATGGAATAGAAATGAGGCCACTTCATTCGGCCCTTTTTTAGCAATACCTTCGTGATACACGTAAAAAATGGATTCACTAGTTGAAAGAACGTGAACATTAAAGGAATACATAGCGAGCTGGCGTTTTTAGTATACGTCGTTAGTAGCTATATTCGGCAAGGAGATATTTTTTGCAAAATCTATGCATATGGCTTCTTTCTTCTTATTTTTTCTTGCTCCGATTTTGGATTTTTTTTTGAGGTTGTAAAAAGTTTCTGCCCTTTTTTTATGAAGGATATTCATTGCTGTTAGCTGATGAATCTGTTGTTCATCTCTTTCCACAGATAAAGCTTTAATTTTTGCCGTATATTCATCGCACACTGCACAAGTATCCGTACGCGGATATCCAAAAGAAATATTGAACTGCGTGTTGAATATTTGCCTGTAAGTGTCGTAAGACACAACTGCTGCAGGATGTAGTTCTTTGAATAGTTTGTACATTGTCTTTATGTTAAGGCTTTTTGGCAAATAAGTTTTGGTTGAGTCTTTAAGACTGTAATGACTCTGGCGACCTTTGAAACTTTTGATATGACTGGCAATTAAAGCAGCAGTAGCCTCATTGAGCTGTGTTTCTTGGAATGCTTACCCCTTTTATCCATAGGTACAGAGCCCGTCGATTTTAAACTTTGCTGTAGATAGTAAAGTTTATTTTTACTAATGCCATGAAATGAGCAAAATGCTTTTGCACATACACTAATATCTACCACGTCTCCGTTGTCTTTAGTGACTCGAACTCTGTAGGCAAAACTAGCTTCCCGTAACTTTGCCACTTATTCTCTGTGCCACAGGCATAACGGTGATTAATCCTGTCAAGAACATGTTTTGCTCGTTGTGAGACTGTAGCTGGTTAAAGTAGCCTAATATGCTTTTTCTATTATTTTCAGTAGTTATATTGTAACATTTAAATCGTTTGCAATGGCAAGGGTCACCAGCTTCATGCGTGGAAAGTTTTAATTTTTTATTTACCTCAGAGATTCGACCTGTTTTCTTCCTTTTTTTTTGGCTCACTATGTAGCTTAATACCTTCGTCCGAGCTTGACATCGTGATATAATTATTCCCAAACAAAGCTTGATACGAGACACTCAAGTTAATCCACAATTCTTAAACGTAAACAATACGATGCGACCCTTACAAAATCTAGCAATGCACTGATGCGTTGGCAGAACGAGCGAAATCAGAGTTGTGAATTTGTTGACTAGCCTGCTTCTTTTCCCGTCTCAAGTGACTTACCTGCTTTTGTTCCCTTATAGCCAAACTTTGGCGCCGTATATCTTCTGACTAGAGTGTTTCTTTCCCAGTTCCGGACTTTCGAAAGATACATACGCTTATTTTGTGCCCAATACAACTGTTCACTCGATATTAAAAAAAAATGACTTACCTGGTTTTTTCCCCTGGCCCTTCATATATGTCTGTAGATACTAAAGATGCTGACGGCTGTTCAGGCCTTATTTTAGATGAACTTGGCGATATAATTTCATCATTGTTTTCATTGCTCTCGCTGCTACTGCCACGTTTTTTTTTCTCTTAAAAGTTGTAGTCCCTGGAAAACATCAAAAGAATTTTTATTTGTATTTTTATACAGTGTGATTTCATAAAGCTAAACTTATATTTTCGGTGTTAAGTACTACACAAATAAACGTTTTACAGGCCAATTTACAAAATATATATTTTTTGTTTCTCACATTTTCTGCAATACCCTGTATAAACAAATGTGTGTTGTTCAAGTACTAATTAACTAAGCACTACAACTTAACTTCGAAGTTTTTTTTCTAAACGGTGGCAAAAAATAAGAGTGGTGGGAAAATATAAAAAATTGACCCCATCCTGTATCTACAAATAAAATCGAGATACTTAATAATTACATTAATTTTCGTGGCCTAGGTCACACAGTAAACGAAGTTTGATCTACCCAACAAACTAGTTTTAATATATCTACCCGTAATAGTCGGAAAATTTTTTTGTAGGATCGTGTACGAATGTTCTAAAATTTACACATATAGAAAACTACAAACTTACAAACATCAGTTTATCACTCTCTGGTGAATTGTGATCTTGCAATCTAATATACTATTTGTATTTGTTTATAGTAGTCTCTTGAGCTAAAACTAGAAAAAATGCAAAAACCGATAAAAATGCTTTATTTTTATTTTCGCCAAGATAATGATTATTTCAACACCATGCTTATAACAGCTTACACGTGTCTACTAATCTTACTCCTACACAACAAAAGCATAGAAAAATAATTCACAATGAGGAATGTAACTTACCTGTTTAAAAAAATTTCCTGATATCCATTTAATATTGTTAAGATCGCACGGAATAGATATTTTGATAACTGTGCACTATCACTTGCTACAATATAGAATATCTCTTTTACTGCCTATTATACGCTGGTACTGCTGGTAGTGCCTAAACACGTGTGATTGCAATGTTTTGTCCAAACTAGAAACGGTAGGTGCGTGTCTAGACAGGGCCGCAATAAGGAATTCTGGTCATTCTGGATAGACCGCGTGATCGCGTTATTTACATATTTTTTCGATTTTTTTTTGGTGTAGTCTGTAAATTTGTAATATCTACAGTAGTGGTTTATTTTTTTTTATATTTTTCACACTTTTCATGTATGATTTTTATGTTCTATTATAAAATTCAAAGGTCTAGAGGGGTGGGGGGGACAGCAGACCTGCCATAGCTAGGTACGCCCTTGGCTACAAGGATACGCCATTTGATCTCTCTTTTGTTTTTTAAAATAGCTTTCTCCCACTTGAGCAATTAGTAAGTCTTTTTTGGCCTCAAGAGCTATATTGTCAGCGGCCAGTATATTAAATTCCCGAAAATTTTAAAATTACAAATTTTATTTTTTAATATCGTATAAAATATATAGACCTGAAACCCATTGCCAATAGAAAATTTTTGTTTTTTTGTTTAATGAACCATTTAAGGACGATACCTTAAAATTTAAAAAGTCTTCTTAGGTGAGCCAAACTAATATAATTTTTTTTTTATAAGTTATATCGAATAATTTAAATAATACTAGGACACTAATTTATGTGATTAAAATAGTTATTAGTGTACTAATATCGTAAAGTTGATATTTTTTTGGCTGAATCATAAATATGCGGCCGAGAGGTAGTCGAGGCCAAGCAACTTCTGGTTAGGTCAAAAAAGACCATACGCCGAGGTGCACACATTTTTTAGACATTCTTGTTTTCGAAAAGAGGCTTCAATGCAAGAATTGTTTCAAATTGCAATTGATCGAATAAATCCATTGTTAACTAATAAAATTTGTACAGTATTACTAACGATAAGTATGAGTTTATAAAAAGTGGCCGTAAAGTAAATTCGGCCAAAAGTCACACTTTAGGGATATCAATATGTGATTTTTAAAAAGAATATTTTGTAAATGGTATTTATTTTAAAATCGTTTATATAAATACCTACCTTTTCCTTGATATTTAATTTTGAAATTACATTTGTGACATCTAGTGCACTGCCACGTTTGTTTGCGATTCACTAATAAGTTTTTTGTCGATAATTTATCGTTTGTTTATTTCAACACACAGCTTTTTGTATGACGTCCTAAATAGCACCTCTTGAAGAGACCTTTGCAGTATATACAAGGATAATAATCATTTTTATCGATAACTTTGGACTCGTGGTTTGGTCTTATTGTACCTTTTTTAATAAAGAAGTCAAAATTAGGTTCATTTCTAAAAAGGGGAAGAGACTGACGTCTCTCCTTGCTATTTTTGCTACTTAAAAATATATTTTTGACCTCAACTTTCGATTTGTGATTGTTTTCTAAATGTCTTCCAAAGTTTTTCGTAGCGATATCTTTTTGGCAAAATTTGTACTATGCAACTTTATTAATCTTTTTCTTGTTTTTCTTCTAAAAATAAAATATCGGTCGACTTAAGGGTCATCAATATTAAAAATAAGACAAAACCTTCATGTGTTTAAATAACATAAAAGAGGTTTCACTTACTCCATTTTCAACTTTTTTCATTTTACCTTCTTGGATAGATAGATAGATAATATTCGAGACGACAGCACGTAATACGAGTTCCGCACAATAGTTCGAATTTGAGTGGTTTCTATTTGTTACAAAAATGTAATTTTTTGCATAAAAGTGTACTAAGGTATATGCAAGCTAGTGCGCGGGTTATTGTGTCCAATAATTGTATAATATTCCCGATATTTGAAAATTAACTGAACTAGTTATCAAGTGCTAAAAACCAGCCGTAAGTTCTTTTAATTTGTCTATTAGTACGGGTGCTCAGATTAAACTTTGATCGATCATGCCGAATACATCGAGTGAGCAGATATGTAAAAAATGCAAATCAAAAGTAGTAAATGGATGGAAATGTATACACTGCGAGAGCGTCTTTCATTCTAGTTGTGGAAAGAGAAAAAATGTTAAAATTGTGAGTGATAATTTGATAATATGCTTTGAGAAATCTGAAGCTGAATGTGTAGTTCCTGATGTTGATTCTGCATTTTTCGATGCTATAGAGGAAATATCTGGAAATGACAAAAAAAATTAATATAGAAATTTTTAATTATTTAATTAAGCAGAAAGATTTGATAATTAATGGATTGAACGATAAAATGAAACTGTTAAATCAGCAAATAGATCTCATTTTAAGCAATAATACAATATCAAATCAACAAAAGAAGGACCAATCAGATCTAATTTGTAATGTAGTTAACCAAAAACATAATAATTTGCCTAACGAAAAAAAAAATTATCCCGCCGCCAAAGATGCCAGAAAACCAAGTAATTTCTAAAGATCAGGTTTCTCTTGCGATAAATGAAGCTGAGAGCCAAGCGAAATTAAATGAAATCATTAATTTGCCTAACATTGCTTCAACTTCTAAGCAAGATGAGTGGACTACAGTCGTTAGGAAAAATACACGTAGACGGCAAATAATTGTGGGTAGCAATCAAGAATCAACAAAAGTTACCGGAGTTCCAGAAGTTGTGAGCCTACATGTGTATCGGTTAAATCCTAAAACAACAGCTGAAAATCTGACCACTTTAATGAAAAGTAATTTATCAGAGATTAAGTGTGAACAGTTAAATTCCAAATTTCCAGATGTGTATAGTTCTTTTAAAGTAACAATTTTTGGAAACAGTTTCAAGAAAGCGATGGATGCAAGTATTTGGCCTTTTGGGGCTTGTGTTAGCTGTTTTTTATCGAAACGCTGAGTGGATGTCCCCGAAAGATTTTAAAATTTAGGCCACAACTATTGTTACTTAATGTCAACACTTTGAACACGAAGAAAATTAATTTTTTAGAGAGTGATATTCTATTATTATTTAAAAATCGGAATATTTTATGTTTAAATGAGATAGGGGTTCAAGAAGATTTGCTTAGTTTATTACATATTAATAATTTTAGTTTAACAACTTTTTACTGTCGACCTACTTTAAAATGCGGGGGAGTAAGCATTTGGGCAAGAGATAGTAATAGTGTAAAACCAATTGACTTGAAGAAATATTGCTTGGAACAACATTTCGAAATGTGTGCTATTAGCTATAATTTTAATGGAATAGATAATTTGATAATTAATTGTTATAGGTCACCGTCGGGTAATATTGAAATATTTTTTAATCAAATATCAAACGTTTTTGATCATTTATATAAACCTAATAAAAATTTTATTTTAACAGGCGATTTTAATTTTGATAGCTTTACAAATTATCATTTTAAACAGTTATGCAATACTGTGATCTGCTATGATCTTGTTCCTATTGTAGCCTACGCGAGTTACTATGAGCTCCTGTACTATCATAGATCAAATACTTGTAAGTTCATTTGAAAAAGATGCTACCTGTTGTGTTATTGATAACGATATATCCGATCACCGATCAGTTTTATTAGAAACAAGTTTATTTGAAATAATTAAACATTCAGGAGAACATTCTTTAAAACGATATTTTAGCAAAAACAATATTTCTGCTTTTAAATTTTCACTTTTAAATGAGGATTGGTCATCTCTATATCATATGCAAGATTTGAACCAAGCATTTGATTACTTTTATAATAAATTCTTAGTTTATTTTAATTCTTGTTTCCCCAAACGGAAGTCATATTTCAAAAATAATAATAAAAAATGGATAGATGCTGAAGTTTTGGCATCTAGTGCAAAATTAAAAGATCTCTTTGCATTATAAAAGATAAATACAAATTTTAAGGAATTTTATAGAGAGAATAAGAAAATTCATTCAAATGTATTGGTCTCAAAAAAAAAAAAGAAATATCAAGATCGTATTATCAACTCAGACAATACTGCCAAGGCGTCGTGGAACGTTGTATCGGAAATGACGAATAAGCAAAGGTCAGTGAATAATATTGTTATTAAAAAAGAGGGTAAATTGGTAGAGAACCCACATGAGATAGTAACAGACTTTAATAATTTTTTTTATTAACGCACCTTTAAAATTAGTTGATCAAATAGACCTATCAAGTAAAATAAACAAACCTTTTGGAAAATATTCTAACAAAAAATCAATGTTCTTAATATCATTTGCAGAAATTGAATTATTAAATTTATTAAATAAATAATAAAAAAATAAAAAATCATCAGGTGCAGACGATATGCCCAGTTATATTATAAAAAAGTCACTCGAGGATATTCTAGCCCCGCTGACATATTTATTAAACTTGTCATTCGAATCCGGTGCATTTCCTGCCAAACTACTTACAGGTAAAGTGTTGCCATTATACAAAAAAAATTATTCGATGTCATTGGAAAATTATAGGCCTGTGACAGTCCCCTGTGGATTATTTAAGATATTCGAATATGCATTTCTAGATCGCCTTTTATCATTTTTAAAACGACATCAAGTTGTCACAAAAATCAACATGGATTTTGCGCAGAAAAGTCAACAACAACAGCTATGATCTCATTTTATAATCAGATTATTGAACATATTGAAGCAGCCGAGTGTCCTGTGGTGATATTCTGTGATTTAAGTAGGGCATTCGACTGCGTGAATCATGAATTATTATTATCTGTACTGGAGACATATGGAATTAGAGGAAATTCTTTAAAATGGATCTCCACCTTTCTTAAAGAACGACAGCAATATGTATCCCTAAACTTTAAAATAGATAAAAAAAACTAAAGAAATTAACTCTAATATTTTAGATACACATACCACAAGGGTCAATATTGGGGCCAATATTGTTTATTTTATATGTCAACAGTGTAGATCATTTAACAGGTAATAATCATTATGTTGCATACGCTGACGACTTTTCTATGATAGTATCATCAAATAACAGCGATGAGTTAAAAGTTAAAAGCTCTTCTCTTTTACAAAAAATTTCTAACCATTTTAATAGTTTAGATTTGTTTTTTAACACTAATAAAACAGACCTCATTAGGTTTCATAACAGGCAGAATATTCTAGATGATTTTAGCGTTTATGTGGGTAATTCCAGTATTGATAGTACACGCGAAACCGTTCGTTTTCTTGGTATTCATATTGATGAATTTCTTAATTGGAAGTATCACTGCAGTAAACTTGTAGGAAAAGTGAATTCGCTAAAATATCTTTTTATTAATTTACGAGAGGTGCTGCAATCTCATCAACTTGTTAGTGTTTACTTTGCTCAAGTCGACTCTCGACTTAGATATGGAGTATGTCTCTGGGGTAATTCTACAGATGTTTCTAATGTTTTCACTGCACAAAAGCGAATAATACGATGTATAGCTAACATTTCACAAAGCATGTCCTGGTAAACAATATTTTAAAAACTATGGAATACTCCCACTTCCACTTGTATTTCTGAAATTTGCGTGTACATCTTTAAAAACAAAAGTTGTTTTATGACTAACAGAGATGTTCATAGTTATTAAACAAGACAAGTTGATGAAGTAAACGTTCCTTATGCAAGGTTGCACATTAGTTCAAACGCACCAAATTTTCTGGGTCCAAAATTGTTTAATAAACTCCCAATTAAAATAAAAAAATGTGCAAATATTAATATGTTTAAAAATAATTTGAAAATGTATCTCCTGGAAAAATGTTTTTATTCCTTAGCTGATTTTTTATATTTTTAGTATTTTAATCTGTTTAGAATTATAGCGTGATTGTATTTAGTATTTTTAATTTTATTTTGTGTATTTATTTAGATTTAACCTTATATTTATTGATGAATCTTATACAATTGTAATTATTGTCTTATGGAAAATAAAGAATTATTATTATTATTATACTTGCTTTAAAAAAATCCGATCTATTATCGTTTTTTTGTAGTTCAGGTTGTGCATATTTAATGTTATTTTCGGCTATAAGCTTAAAATAAAATTACCTATTTTTATATCCGTGGTATTTCAAATTTTTTTGAGATATTCTTTCAAAAATATAACCAAAAAATAACTTTTTTTTTTTTTCATAACAATATATTTCTGGTACATAGAGGTAAAGAGTTAACAATAAACGGAAATTAAACTTAAAAATATTATATGTTATAATATGAATTATTGAATTCAATTTTTTTCTTGTTTAATTACATATTACATTTTCTGGACTTAAATCTTACTAATGTTTTAAAAGAGAACATTACTATTTTTACAAAAGTATTTGTATTTGCTATAAGTCTAGCAGCTTCTTTTATTATGGGCTCGAGGTGTGCACAAATAGCAGCTGGGTCATGGCGCATACTTTTCGATAAAGTACATTAGGACACTGGCAAAAGAGACTCAGATTCGTTTCATTAACCGCCTTGTTACTGGTGTTCTTGCATAAACAATAAAATTAATATACAAAGATATCTATCGCCCTTAGTACGCCTTTGGGAACACACCTGCTAGCTCAGGAGTTGGGGTTCTGAAATTTATACCGCGCCAGTGATTTGCAAGGCTGATCCAAATTACTAGATCCCTCGTAATTGTGAGGATAGACAACTATCTACTACAATAATTATTAACTCACTATTGCTTGAGATAAATTAGATTCTTTACTTAACGAGACCTCTCGAACTAAAGTCGACAAGTGATATAATCAGAATAAAAGTAACTCACCGTAGAAGGTCCAGATGTGTGATACTGGACAATCCTGCATCTTAATTAAATAAAAGGCTCTGAAATACATCAGGGTTCCATTTGTTCGAACAAAGGGGGACCTTTCGAAATAGTGCTATCTGCAAAAATAAACGGTTAACACAAGTTTCTAAAACTAAAAATACATTGGTACATTAGTACTAAGTGACACTTAGTGCACTTAAAATATTATAACTAAAAAGCGGAAAATAAAATTAATCAACTATGGCATGGAAATAGAAAGACACAATCGGCCAAAGAAATAATTAAATATAACTAAGTATCCTGAGGATTTAATGTTTAATAATTAAAAAAAAATAGGTATTTAGTCAACTTTCTTGTTCCGTCCCTAAGTGGCTTAACTAGAGAGAGAAAAAAACGGAAAACACTATATCAAACAAACCCATTAACAAAAAAATATTATATTAAACGAAATAATAGCTTGTAATAATCAACCGAGTCACCCTTATGGGTGTGACGATTCTTGGTTCCATCGCGAACCAGTCAGCTGTTCCCACTCTGAACACTGGACAATAAAATGGCGCTACCCCACTACAGACTGAGCGATCAGAAATGGTACACTACTACGTGCACTAAAATAAAATAAATAGAACTTATTTGTTATCTGTTTCGACGCTGATGGAGAGGTCCTAGGATTAGGATTCCCCTCGGACGAAAGTTTCCAAATTACGCCCTGGTACTTGGACTGGGGTTGAAAATGAAAGTTGGAAGTCTCTGAGGTTGAGAAAACTCGGATTCTAGTCTGGAGTTACCTCTAAAATTAACTCGGAAGTCACCCCTACGCACTTACTGCACCAGGATAAGGCAGAAAGGCCAGTAACGAACCAAGAAATCCATGTTTCCTGCCGTCATGGGCATCTAAAGATGGCGGATGCTCTTCCGCTGTTCCTTGTGGCGGCATAAACGATGCCAAACGATCCTTCTAATTGGAGTAGTTTCTGCACAACAAAATTCACCAATCTCTGGTTCCACTCCAGAACCAACAAAAATAAATTGGGGAAACTTTTGTAGGTTGTAGCTTAAATCCACCACTTACCTTTCAGTACCCTTAGAAATAATTAGCTGAATATGCTAATCAGATTAGTAAAACTCGAATCAAGGTAATGATTATCGTCCACTACCTGCGTGACTGACGAACCAAGCGATACCGAACGACAGCGAGCTGACCGCACAAGACAAAGCCTAGAATAAATTAATCTGACGATTGGATTAACAAGTAGCAAATATTCGAACATATATGATTTGCAAATATAAACAAATCAATATATTATGCGGTTTATAAGAAATAATATTTATTACATTAAGGTAATTTGGATATAAATAAAACAAAATGAAAGGCCATGAATAAAGAAGTCCACTAATTATAACAAAATAAAAATTATATTATATACCAGGTATGTTTCAAAACAAGTATCTAAATTTTATGAAAAATATTACTTAAAAATAAAAGCGAAGTATAACAGCCTTATAGTACATAACTACAGTATGCAAGGTGACTTGTGGCTTTGATCCACCAAAGTGAGCATACTGAATTTCACTTGAATACTTGCTATTATAATTTTCGGAGAAGTCCATGTGAAAAAGTACTTCATGAAAAGAAAGTGATTTCTTCATAACATCTATACTCCTGTATTGGGGTATAATATTCCTTGTGTAGATCATAAAGGTTTTTAAGGAGCTTAAGATATTATTAAGCATTTCCTGTTTTGTGCATTAAATTTGTTCTGTTAATGTCTCTTTTTCTTCCTTAATAATAACCTCAACTTTCTTGGTAAGCCATTTTTCATATTTCACTTTTTCCTCTTTTTCAAATTCGAGAACTTTAACTGATTTATTCTCGTACATTCTGCATGATCTTTCCAAACAATTTTCGTTTCTTATCTTACAGCATAACTCTTTTATTAAGTAATCAGGATCTTTTGCTTTAATAATATTAAGTGTTTTTGCCTTTGAAGTTAGAAGTGTCATGTTCTCGTGAACTATACAAAGACACGTACTTCTTTGCTTGACAACCCAAAATGGTCTAAGTGAACAAAAACTTTGGTAGCTGATCTTAATGTTCGGATAATTTTTTTTGAAATGGCTATAGATATTAAATAGCGTTCCATTTAGGTATCTTTTTGTTTATTTACTTTTCTAAAGGTTGTATTTTTTTTACCTGGACATAACCGACTAACTTCATCTTCTTGGAAAAAATTTACTACAGTAGTTTTAATTCTCTTGATAGTGGCTTTACTTTTGTCAGATATTTTAAAAATTTCATTTTTATGTATTATTATGTATTATTATGTATTATTATTATGTATTATTATGTATTATTATTATTATTATGTATTATTATGTATTATTTTAACTCCTACATTTTAAATAAAGGTTCTTTTTCCGAGACGGTTTGCTTTTCTTGAAAGTTGGCTTTTAGTTGCTGTTGTATAAATTCTGAAAACACTAAGCGTCTTTTTATTTCAGGAGTAACTTGTTGTTCTTTTAGCAAATCATTAACAATTTTGTTGGGTGTAGGTGTTATTTTTTTTAATCTGTTGAATTTTCTTTTTGTGTCGTTCAGCTTTCTTCTCAACATCGCTAAGACGTTTTATCTCATTCTTAAGCTTTTCTTTATTCCTTCTCTGCATATTCTCATTTTATTCTGTAACAGGTTGTTGAATGTTTTCTTCATCGTGATTTAAGCAATCTTTTTGAGATAAATTGGTTTCTAATGTTCTCACTTTTTTTGAGGGGTTCTCAATTAATTCAATATTTTTGTTGGTATTTGTTATCTCGTATGTTGGAAGCCAATAACAGCTCAGGGGTAGAATTCTCGAGACTCGCATGAAAATTGTTGCACACGACAAATGTCGCATACCAAATTCATATGGTTGATAAAAATACATATTTAGGGGTGCGTTTAAACCTATGACGCGGGGGTTTTAGAAAACTACATTTTCAGTGAATGTAGTCGTGAAGTACCTGATTAAATCCCACTTAGTCAGAATGTGGCACAAATCGCCGTTTCCTCATAAAAAATAATAATCTTCTAAGGGTGCTTTTTAACTTATGACACCGGGGTTTTAGAATATCGCTATTTTTAAAAAAGTAGTCGTCAAGTAGCAGATTAAATCCCAAATAACCAGAATATGCCACAACGCATAATTTTCTCGTAAAAATATTATACATATTTTGGGGTGCTCTTAAACCTAAGACGCCGGGGTTTTAGAAAACTGAAATTTTCAGTGAATAAACTCGTGAAGTACCTGATTAAATACCACTTGGTCAGAATGTGGCACAAATTGCCGTTTCCTCATAAAAAAATAATAATCTTTTAGGGGTGCTTTTTAACCTATGACGCCGAGATTTTAGAAAACTCCAGGGGTAGTAGTCTAGAATGTCGAATACCTCGATTCGCATGCAAGATTAGTGAAATGTCGAATAGCAACTAGGTGATTTTAAAAAAGTGTATCCTCGAAAACAGGATACGACAAATGTCAGGTGAATTCAACACGAGTGGTCTAAAGTGCTCGAATTTAAATTCGTATGCGACTTTATGGACCGTAAATATGGATGAGGCAGATTTTGATAAAATTAACATTTGGTGGCTGTTGAAAATCAAAACATTATTAAAGAGTACAGCATAGAAGAAAGAAGTTTATTTATAAAAATTTTCATTTGGAATTAACGATGTGTTATAATGTTATTTATCAAGCATTTTCGACTTTCTAAGCATGTTATAAGCGTTATAACACATCGTTAATTCCAAATGGATTTTTATAAATAAACTTCTTCCTTCTTTGCTGTCATTCTTTAATAATGTTTTGATTTTCAACAGCCACCAAATGTTAATTTTATCAAAATCTGCCTCATTCATATTTACGGTCCATAAAGTCGCATACGAATTTAAATTCGAGTACTTTAGACCACTCGTGTTGAATTCACTTGATATTTGTCGTATCCTGTTTTAGAGGATACACTTTTTTAAAATCACCTAGTTGCTATTCGATATTCTAAAATCCCGGCGTCATAGGTTTAGACACACCACTAAATAAGTATTATTTTTTACGAGAAATTTATATGTTTTGCCATATGCTTGTTATTTGGGATTTAATCTGCCACTTGAGGACTACTTTTTCTAAAAATAGCGGTATTCTAAAACCCCGGCGTCATAGGTTAAAAAGCACCCCTAAAAGATCATTATTATTATTTTATAAGGAAACGGCGATTTGTGCTGCATTTTGACTAAGTGGGATTAATCAGATACTTTACGACTACATTCACTGAAAATTTCAGTTTTCTAAAACCCCGGCGGCATAGGTTTAAACGGCCCCTCTAAATATGTATTATTTTTTTTACGAGAAAATTATGCGTTGTGCCATATTCTGGTTATTTGGGATTTATTCTGCTACTTAACGACTACTTTTTCTAAAAATAGCGGTATTCTAAAACCCCGGCGTCACAGGTTAAAAAGCACCCCTAAAAGATTATTATTTTTTTATGACGAAACGGCGATTTATGCCACATTCTGACTAAGTGGGATTTAATTAGGTACTTCACGAGTACATTCATTGAACATTTCAGTTTTATAAAACCCCGGCGTCATAGGTTTAAACGCACCCCTAAATATGTATTTTTAACAACGATACGAATTTGGTATGCGACATTTACCGTGTGCGACAATTTTCATGCGAGACTCGAGAATTCAACCCCAGGATAAACATTTTTTTTTACCCAAAACCTATTCTATTTCAGCTTCATACCTCTACCTATGATCAGATTAAAATGTGAAACAAAAAAAAAACATTTATAAGAAAACGTTAAATAGCAGTATCTTACCAGTTTTGTTATTGTTCGCTATATATTTTTTGTAGTTCCTTTCAAGGACTCTCCAGCGGTTAAGGCAATTGTTGGAAGTTACATTCGTACCAAGTTTTCGTAACTCTTGAGCTGTTATCTCCCACATCGTTTTTAGGGATCGAATCTGTAATGTCCCCACTTTATTTCTATATTTGGTATACAAATCTATCAATAATTATAAATTGTTGACAGCCCATTTGTATTTCTTTTCAGAAATATTTTTTATGAAATTTTCATTCAAAATAACAAATTCCTGTTTTGAACCAGGAAAGCAGGATTGTAGAACCACCTCCCTACAACAAAAACTCTCCCAATTAACAACAGTTGACTTGTTGATTTTAAATTCAATCCCGATATAAGTCAAAGACATATTTCTAACCCAGAAATTGACTAATCCAAGTATTTGGGAAAATGACAATTTTGACCGGGAAAATAATGTCCCTTTTTTTAATAATACCTTAAAATTGCATCTAACGGCCTTTGCTTTAGGCTTTTGATGCAATTTTCTACAATACCAATATACCACTGGTCAAGGCTAAAAAGTTATTTTAATTGAAATTATTTATTGAAATTATCAAACATTGAATAGTACTTGCGATTCATGATCAGAACAGAGCTTCATTGGACTGTTATATTGCCGGCACAAATATTCTCCTTCATTCGGTATTAGTTTATATTTCAACAAAAAAGCGTGCAGATTATCATTATTTCTGCACGCTTCAAAAATTGTTACAATTGTAACGTTATTAACCATTTTGGCAAAAAAATCAATAAAAGTGAGCTAAATCAATATGTATACCTAACCCTCAGCGTACACTCAAGCTCAATATTGGCGGTAAATCAAAATACATCAATGTCATTGTCATAACATGAAAATTCATCTTATATTTAATGGACTTCGAAAACATTGAAAAAAGCGTTTGTTTGGTTAAATATAAATATAAAATATATTAAAGAAAATATGTTCAAATTAAAACTAAAAAAAAAATACCTTAACTAACAATATACAATAAGAAAATGAATCAACGACTTTGCCACCACCAAAAAATTTTAACCCATACCTTGCTACGCTGAACGGCATAGACTCCAACGGCCTGGACACAGCTCAAATTGAAAAAAGCCTAACCTAACCAACCTCCATTAGCGTCTGGCCAGTTAACCCCGATCCCAACTTTTAACGAAAGTATATTTATCGTGGGCATCTAATAATAAGAAAATAGGTAGACGAAGCAACGACTTCTTGTAGGGTGGCGATTGTAGCAGGCTAATCATTTTAAACGCCACTCATCGGTAACACACAATACATCGCAGACCTAATCCAGTCGAGGCGGGTTATGTCGCGCGTTCATAGATGGAGGCACCGTTCTTCGCGTACTACATGCTCAACCACTTGGATATGTATTCTAGCCAGTTCAAAAGTGCTGGTTTTTAAATTCAAATGCAAGTTTAATATACGTTTAATATTTATTGTAATTTATATACATCTTTTATTGTAAGAAGACATTTTCTTTCTCTATTGTTATTAGATGAAATAAATAACTACTCTACAACTGGCGCTCCACCGTTAAGGCTTGGAATTTAATATTCAAGAGGTTTTAGCTTTCGTTGAATTTTGTAATATCGGCTGATTACTACACGATAGATTTCATTTGTCTTGGTTATTTAACTTAGGCATTCCTCATTCCTCGAACGCTACATTCATCAAATAAGGTGCGACGTAGTAAGCGCCTAGGAAACAAAGCTGCCACAATAGCGATGACACCGGAGCAGTTCCAAGAATTACTTCAAGTGGTAGCAGGGATACGAACTACAGAAGCTCTAAGATTAAACGGAAGTCTTACGTTTCATCGAGGAAAGAAATCATGATGCCGTGGAAAATTTCTTAAACGCAGTCGACATATATAAAAATATGGAACAAATTTCTGATGAAGACACTTTTAGGGCTCTTTCAGAAACAACGATTTCGTCTGTATGGAAAAAATTCGTACGGATTTTTTCCGTGCGTTGTTGATAGTAAACTAATAAAATTAACTGCATCTATCATACTGGACGGAGACGGATTTTTCCGTACGGTCGATTTGAAAACAGCCGTGTCAATGACTGAATTGTACGGTACCGCACCGTCGCCGTCTATCAGTGGCCTATGTAACTTTATGCATGCTTTCATATATGACGATTTTTAACAGTCTGCCGTCCGTTATTGCGTGCCGTTTGGTTTTTATTTATCATAAATATTTTGTATTTTGGTTTACGCATCAATCTGACCATGAATGAAAATATTATATACTAGTAGTTTGACATTGAATTTTTTTAATTTTTTGATTTTGCAGTTAATAAACTAGTAACGAAACAAACAGAACTCTTTTACTTCAGTGTCACAAGTATTATTTCCATAGGTTCAATGCCGTTTCTCATTATAGTATTATGCCGCTGAATATTGTTTTTTAGTCGGTTATGAAGCTCATCAGAGGATACAATTGACACCCGAAGGTAATTCAAAATTGTAGAGTAGAACAAACTTAAGTTTGGGACAGCAAATTTTGGTTGCATACTAATCTGCGCATATAGGCGGGCTTTGTTTATCAGTGGCGGGGGATGAAAATAAATGGAAAAATAGAAATACTTTTTTATGCATGTAATTATCAAAATTCGAAAGGTAATTAATTTGCTTTGTACAATAGGTACGTAAGTTGTTATGCTTTTTAAATTTAGAATACACATGCAGGTTACTAAATGTACTTAATTATATCCACTAAACAACCTAACTTTCGCAGCGTATATTTTAAATTATTGTAAGTTTGTCATAAAATGTAGTTTTGGAAAACTTGTTAACTATAATAAAGTACATGTATACACCGTGTCCCACGTAAGGCGGACATTACAACTTTATGGAGAATAAATTAATTTGTATTTTCGCCATTTTCTGAGTATACATAATCGAATATGCTCTTTTGAATTAAAATAAAATGAACTCTGTGCAACTTCCGGTTATACCGGAAGTGACCACTAACTTCGTTATTTTAAAGGGAATACTCCATATTTTTTTTTAATTTTAGATTCAGCATGAAATTCTGTAAACAACGATACCCCATTTGTCTATTCTAGTTATAGCGGATTTGGCGTTATTCAATTTTTTTCTACATTTTTAGTCGCCGGTAGACATTTTCTTAAAGTCGTCTATCTCAGGTACTATATTTATCAGATACGTAAAATTTTAACCAGAGGTAGTAGATGGGATGTACTTCTTGAGAATATTTAGTTATTCATTATTTGTTGTACGGGGTGTTTGCAAATTATTTTTAAAAATGAAATTTTTTAAACATAAAAAACTTTTTTATTTTAAATTGAACACCCTATATATTTTTTAAATTTTAGATTCAGCATGAAATTCTGTAAACAATGATACCCCATTCGCCTATTCTAATTATAGTGTATTTGGCGTTATTCAGTTTTTTATAAACTTTTATATGCCGGCAGACATTTGCTTTTTTAAATTTACTTGAAATTATTTTAAAAAATAAATATTTTAAAGATGAAAAAAATTTTTATTTTAAATGGTAAATCCTGTATATTTTTATTTCATTTTGTTCAGAAAATTATTCTTCATTGATCTTCATTTGCACTATTAATTCCCTATAATTATCTCTCGCCAATTTTAGGAAAATTTAAATTTAAATTTTACGCATGCACCTACGTAATATAGTATAGTTTTACATTTTAATTTTTTATCTTAGTGTGCCGTGGAAATATGCTAAACAACAATCTGTCAACAAACTGAATTGTCATATTTCTATGTATTTAAGTTGTTTATTTTTTGCGTTCAATATATGGAAAATATGGAAAATATTGAAGAATATACCAACCAAGATATTCTTAATTTATTTTACATTCATGGAGAATGTAATCGAATCAAAAGTAGAACCTGCCGCATGTTTAATGAACGATACCCTCATTTACCACCAATGAACAGACAGAAATTTGATAGAATCGAAGCTAACTTTTTGAATAATTTTAAACAAAACCCGGGAAGAAACCGTCAACATTATGTCCGAGATGAAGAAGTTAATCTAATTAACGTATTAGGGTATTTTACTGCTTATCCTCACGCCTCCATTAGAATGGCTCAAGATAATTTAAATATTAGTCGAGGGTCAATACAACGAATTTTAGCACTAAATAAATGGCATCCCTATGCACAAAGAAAAGTTCATGAGTTGCGAGATGGTGATCAAATAAGACGAACTGAATTATGCGAATGGTTATTGGTACGAATTCAAGAAGATCCCGAGATTTTAAACAAAATTTTGTGGTCAGACGAGTCGAAATTTACACGTAAAGGGATCATCAATCGCAAGCAATGTCATTTCTGGGCAAACGAAAATCCACATTTTTATCGTGAAGCACAATTTCAGTACGAATTTAGTTTTAATGTGTTTGCAGTGATCGGTTTTGGAAGAGCTTTTTATTACATTTATAATGAAAGACTGACCTCAGAAAGATACATTAGAATTCTTAGAGAAGTAGTTTCCGACATTTTAAACCAGCTACCAAATAATAATTTTTGGTACCAGTTGGATGGTGCCCCAGCACATTCAACATACTATGTAAATCAAGAAATTACAGCAATCTTTGAAGACCGATGGATAGGTCCAAATGGTCCTTGGCTTTGGCCTGCAAGATCGCCAGATCTAACTCCTGTTGATTTTTTTTATGGGGTCATATTAAAAATTTAGTGTACTCTACCCAAATTAATACTAAAGAAGAATTAGAGCAAAGAGTTCGGAATGCCTTTAACGAGTTAGATGGTGAAATGATTCGTAAAGCAACAACCAATCATGTTGAAAAAAGATTGTTAAAATGTTTAGAAGCTAACGGGGGGCATTTTGAAAATTTGATAAAATGATTTTTTTAAACCATGTGCTTTTAATAAAAATTGTTTTTAGTTAGTATGTACCTTATCATTAAAAAAATATAAACTTTTTAAACGACATATTTTGTTGCAGAAAACTGTAAATGTTTTTAAAAGTACATCCCATCTACTATTTCTGGGTAAAATTTCAAGTATCCAACAGAAATAGTACCTGAGATAGTCGACTTTAAGAAAATGCCTACCGGCGCGACGACTAAAAATTAAAAAAAAATGAATAACGCCAAATCCGCTATAATTAGAATAGGCAAATATGGTATCATTGTTTACAGAATTACATGCTGAATCCTAACCGGAAGTTGCACAGAGTTCATTTTATTTTAATTCAAAAGAGCATATTCGATTATGTATACTCAGAAAATGGCGAAAATACAAATTAATTTATTCTCCATAAAGTTGTAATGCCCGCCTTACGTGGGACACGGTGTATACCTACGTAGCAATGGGTACTTTATAAAAAATTAGCATAAGCAAGTTTTTAAAATAAAAGGATAATTTTTAAAAATTGTTGGTTTATTACTTTTACTAGATACTTAAATTAACGTAATTTTTTTTTGTTTATAGACATTTAATACATAAGAGGAGAAAGGTACAAATTAGAAATAACAATAAAAATGTACACTACGATGCCTCATCGGACGATTATGAATCTAAGAATTCTATTCCTAAACTATCAGAACTTTCATCATCTTCAGTAAAGCTTTCCTCTGATGAACCAGTGTTGATAGTAAATTTCAAGGTATCCATGGCTGCGTCCAATAAATGCTCCTTTTCGATTTGAGCATCTTCATACTTCTTGACATGGCTACATATGTTAGCCCACTCCTTTATGGATACATCAGCAAATTTCGTTCGTGCTAAACTTACTACATCGTTTAACACGAAAGTATTATTGTGAGATGCCACCCAATTTTTAACCAAGGCCCATATTTTTTCAAAAGGGTTAAGTTCTGGATGATATGGTGGAAAGCGAAGAACTTTATGTCCGTGTTCTTCTAACAGCTTATCCAATACGTATACAGGTGGAAATCGTGGTTTGTTCTTGAATAATTTTGTATAATTTTGGTTTTGTCAATTTGTCGTTAAACGGGATGCTATTCTCCTGTAGCCACTTAATCATAACCGCTTTACGACTACCAGACGTTACATTTTTTTTCAACTGTCACATTATGATAGGATGCGTTATCTAGTACCAGGACCGACTTTTCTGGTAAGTTGGGCAAGATCTGGGTATGTATCCACTTCATGAAGTTGCCATGGTTCATATCATCGTGATAATCGCCGCTCTTACAACCTGAAAATAAAAGTTTTCTGAAAGTGTTCTCGATAGAAGCATGCATTTATTTTATTGAGATTTAGAAGTATTTTAGGTTACTGGTTTTGTAATAAAATTGTTTTATTGTTATAAAGGTGTCGTCTCACTTCGTACTATCTCAGTTTGTACGATGCAAAAATTATACCTGTTTTAGTTTTAGGTTGTACGGATTCTCCCAAACCAATTACTATCATCCCGAAATTACCTAGTTTAAATTATAAAGTACTTTATTAAATATGTATTATTTCTATTAGATATTCAAAAAGTGTACAAAGCAGCACGTTTGGGTTAACCCAAACATGCTAGCGTCCTTTCTTAATTAGGTACCTGTTAAATAACTACAGATCATCTTAATTCGTATAAGTACCCCAATCAAAATAGGTAAATAGATTTATGTGAATACTTAACGGATTACGATACTGTACCCGAGTATTTTTGGGTTTTCTGCAAATAATTTATTTTATGTTCGGCGAAAAATGTTTGATATTTTATGATGTACAGGAATCTTGATTGTGCAATACAGGAAACAGTTAGTGATTTTGTAGAAGGAAGAAAATCTGTTGGATCATGTTTAGAAAAATTACAGTACGTTCTAAAATTTGAATAGTATTTTTCAGTATTTCTGTATATATATAAATAAAATTATTCATTACATTTATTTTATTGTAATAAACATATTTTTCACAAATTAATGTATGCTTTATTATATCACCACATCAATTTCGACAAAAATTTGTAAGTGTGAAATTAACATTCGTGACTGGTTCAGTATAATACGTCGTACGAAATGAGACTAGTCATAGATAAATTAAAGATATTTGTAGAGTATGCTTGAATTAATTACCTGATTTAAAAATTAAAAGTCCATTAGGTATAAACCCAGTCTCTCCTCCAGCATGAACAATAATTAATCGTTTCCCCTTAGAAATCTGCTTTTTTAAAATTCTTGGGCTTTGGTCTGACCAGCGGTTTGGTTGAGTGTAGCTGCTATGTATATAGGTTTCGTCGGTATATACTATTGGTCTGCCCTCAGATCTATATTGTAATAGCTTCTTCAAATATTCAATTCTTTTTATTTGAATATCATGGTTTTCTATCAGGACCTCCGATTATCTTTTGTTTTTCGCCACCTGTAATTTGTTATAAAATATTTGAAGAATACGCCAAAAGGCTTTGTCCTAATTTATTGTAAATTGTGATTATACAGGGTGTCTCGTAAATAAGTACCGTAAATTAGCGGAATGGTAGATCGTTAAAAGTATAAGCACCTGAATCCTAACTCTTTTATTGTTTTCCTTAATGTCTCAATTGACCCTGGAAATTCCATTTGTTTGTCCTTAATCTTTTGCATAATACCTTGAATAAATAGAAGTAGGTACTTAAAATGTTTGGGAACGAAAATGTATATATTTACCAGCAAGTGTAGGTGATCTTTTCTCGATGGTGTAGAAGTCATAGATTACATTTTTAAGTGTTTATGTTTCTACAGGGCTTAACTTAATTTTTTTGTCACGACGACGTTTTCGTTTCGGACTTGAAAAACAAGAACATGCTATATTTCTGTTTAATTCTCGCCCTTCTTTCCTTATTTTCTGAAGGGTGTTTTTACTTACACCTGTCGCTGCTAAAATCCGTTCTCTGAAAATATATTGAAAATCTTATTTTATTTTTACTATTTTAAAATTTGTTTACTTCTTTTTATTGTCCAACAAGTAAATAGCACAACCAAACACGAAATGTTACAATATAAAATACAATATCCCACTGCCTGCAGGTATAGAGTATTTTAAAGAAACTCATTTTAAATTAATGATTATTGTTTCAGCCTATAAGTACTCTGTGAAATTATGCCAATACAGCAGGAGCATAAACATTTTTTTAATTTCACAATGGTATCGTATCTGTATAGTTCCACATAATTAAAATATTATTATGTAATTAAAAATACTCACCTAAAATTCTTTAAAGGTATCAATACGTCCTTGGTAGCATTGAAGTGGGCCGCTTCTTCTTCCATAAATTTCGAAATATTATTAATGATTTCTTTTGTTTGACTGCGTAATCCCTGTCCCCTTCTGCCAATTTTTTTCGGAGCCATATCGTCCAAATACTTTTATTTTCAAATTAACTATGTAGATACTATAACTAAACTTATACACTAACTATTATTGCTACTCTTCTATAACTACTACGGCACTAAATTAAAAAAATAAGAATAAGGAAATACACCACTTGAATAAAAAAGAGCACTAGATATACCACATAGCGCTGTTAGATGCAAATTGTTTCACCTATTCGCCTCTTTACGCTACGGTACTGACCATCGCCGTGTTAGAGGTTGGCATGGTAACGATAGTCAACAAATCTACGGCGCAACCATCGGATCGACACGTGGGTGTACCAAACTTAAGTTTGTTTTACTCTATGTTCGTCTGCACGTAAATCTTCCATTATGCAAATGAATGGGCCCACTTCATCTCTTTTCTGATTAATTGGGTGCACCTAGTATATACGATTATATCGTTTTCGATACTTTTCTATATGACGGTACAAAACCCACATGGCAGTCATGCGCTTTCAATTCATGTCGATAACCAACTGACAAAAAATACAATAACTAAAGACGGTTCACGGAAAAGAAAACCGTCGAGTGTGAATACTACCAAGACACGGAAATCGTTGTGTCTGAAAGAGCCCTAAAGGATCTACCACTGTTACTAACAGAAACCGCAGCTACTTGGTGGCAGGGAATTAGGGGACAGGCTAATAATTGGAAAGAAGCAATGGACTTGATTCGAGGTGCATTTTTACCAGCGTCACCACCCTATCAAGTATACCTCGAAATTTTCAATAACCCGCAGGACGAGAAAGTCACAACGGACGAGTTTATCTGCAAAAAGAGAGCTCTTCTTAAACAATCACCGACCGGAAGACATAGTGAGGAAACAGAAATAGACTTCGTCTATGACCTGCCTAATATTAAAATTAAAATAACTCGTGATCAGGTAACAACATTCACTGAACTCTTGGCTAGAGCCAGACAAATAGAACAGCTAGAGTTTGAGACCAGAAAACGAGAAGTACCGACTAGTACTTCGACCACTGTTACTACGCACAAAAGTAGCAAACCTAAACAAGTTAGGTGCAATTTTTGTGGATAAAGGGGACACACAATCCAAGAGTGCCGTAAGCGTCAATCAAAAGCAAATGACCAGAATCAAGTAATAAAATCTACATCGATTATAGATAACGCTTATCAACCAAATAAAAGAAGAAACTAAACCGATTCAATAAGCTGTTATGGGTGTATGGATTTTTTCGAAGTAATTGGAAGGATTAAAGACATTCTAACAGGCAATTCACTTTTATTCCAAAAATACCTTTATTCACTCTACACCTGGTGTACCAACTGTTCCGGCAAGAATCGGCGGAATAAAAGGACAGGCACATATAGATACTGCAGCCAAAACAAGTATAGCTGGCGCTACTCTATGCAAGCTGTTAACGTTTTCAAAAGCCATTGCAAACGTTACCTTGGCCGACGGTAAACAAAACGAAACGGAAGTTATCACAACCTACACGACCAACTTGGAGGAAGGACGCACAATGTCAATTTTGTAATTTTACAAGAAACGGTAGACAACAGAACCCTGTTAGGTATCGACTTCCTTGAATACGCTGGTATAATTGTGAATCTGCTACAACGCTGTTGGTCTTATGCTGATCAACCCCAAACCCGTTTCGAGTTTTTACCTCAATACCATAAGCTAATCATCACAGCTCCTCCCGACAAGAAATAACTGATTCCAGTTCGTAAAAACGCCGCTGCCACAACACAAAGTTTTAGCAATAACGAAGCAGACGATTCTAGTACGGATCTTTTTGCATCCGAACTCAATGAAGCAGCTTCTCCTTCCTTAGAATTTTTTACATCACCTTTAAAGGACGATCTAGAGGGAGACCTTTCAATGGAAACCTGATAACAATCACTGTCGATAACAAAGAGAACGATAAGAATTGAGCAAATGAGTAGCCTAGGATATGATAGACGCAATATTCAAGGATTGACTCCCATTGACTTATTCGCCACCTCAAAAGCAAGCAAGGTATTATATCTTCAGCATAGAGATAGAACTGAAACCATCTGAGGCCACCGCGCTTCATCCAACAGAAACAGTTAAACAAAGTTTTGGAGGACTTTCACAATCTTTTCGATAATCATGGTCCCCGACACCATTTACTGAGCACAGAATCGACACAGGCACTCAAGGACAAATTTCGAGTGCTCCTTACCGTCAAAACTTAGCTACGCCATAAGCTAGACGATATGCTTACCACGAGAACATAGAGGAATGTGAGACTACGTGGACCTCTCCCGTATTTCTCGTGCCCAAGAAAGATGACGACACTCGAGTTTGTATTGACTATCGAAGGCCGAATTCTATAACTGTCCCAGAACAGATGATTTATTGCACGCTGCAAACAGTAAACCGTTCATGACGACCTTAGATCTAAAATCAGGGCACTGGCAAATTAAGGTTAATGACGATGATAAAAAGAAAACAGGATTCATTATGCCTTTTGAAGTTTACTGTTTCACTTCTCGTCTATCTCGACGATTTAATCATCAGATAATCCACATTTGAGGGACATTTAACAGATTTGACACAAGTTTTCCAACAACTGAGGAAATACCAACTCCATGTCAGTCGAGATAAATGTAAATTTACCTGTCAGAGTATAAGCTTTTTGGGGCACCTCTTGACCAAAGATGGAATCACAATGGAACCTAATCAAATAAACGCTATAGTTTCACTAGACCTACCTGTTAATTTGAAGCAAGTCTTGTTATTCATACAAACCTGCTCATGGTACAGAAGATTTATAGAAAATTTCGCTACGAAAGCAAGACCCCTAAATAATCTTACAAAGAAAAACATACCTTGGAGCTGGGGTCCGGCCGAACAAGAAGTCTATGATATACTAAAAGGATGTTTGACAACGGCTCTCGTTCTTAAACAAGCCGACGAAAATCAAGCATTCACTGTAAAAACCGATGCCACTAGTTACGCTATTGGTACAGTTTTAGTCCAAGGGAAGGGAACCAGCGAGCACCCAATTAAATATGCTAGTCGCCCATTAAATGACGCCGAAAGGAACTACTCCACAACCGAGCGAGAAGCGTTAGCCATAGTTTGAGAAATTAATACATTCAGATGGTATATATAAAACTCTGAAGCAATCATCATTATAGACCATCAACCGTTGAAATGGTTGTTAATTTCAACCTTTCATTCTGAAAGTACAATATTCACCTGGAAGGACAAATAATGTGGTCGCAGCTTTTTTGTCTCGTCCATCCTGCACCAACCATGTTAACTCTCCAGAACTGTGCATGTGTAATGTTCAAATCGACTTACCTTCCAATAGTGAGAAGGATATGCGACAAAAGCAGCTTCTCGACAAAGATTTAAAGATAATAAACGCCATTGAATCTACCTCCTCGGAAGAAAGCGAGAAATGGTTGAGTAGAGGATATTTCATACACAGAGGAGTTCTTTATCGATATACGGAGGATCAGGAAGACAAAACTGCACGGATTGTCGTCCCGGAAGAAGAGAAGAGGAAAATTTTTCACGCATACCATGACATCCCAACGGCAGGACATTATGGCGTAGACCGAACTGTTAGTCGAATATCTAAAAGATACTTTTGGGTAGGAATGCAAAAGGATGTTGCCCAACACATAGCAACATGCTTGCAATGTCAACGATATAAACTTGAAACCTGCTGGTTTATTGCAATCGTCAGCTAGTACTCAACGATTTGAAGTTCTGGCAATCGACTTATTCGGACCTTTACTAGCGGAAAATGGTGAAAGATGGATTTTCATTATCGAGGATCTTGCTAGTCGTTGGGTGGAATTATTCGCGTTGGCTCAGGCTACTACTGAAAACTTTTCCAACGTTCTGCTCGACGATGCTTTACTTAGATAAGGCTTACCATGCCGAATTATAAGCGATAATGGTACTAAATTCGTTTCAGCGGCATAAAACAAACCTTTATTCCAGTCTACCACCCGGAAACGAATCCCGTAGATCGCAAAAATCGTTCCCTTAAATCTCAACTTGGGATATTGGTTGGAAATCTTTATCACGAATTGTCAAAGCATTTGGCTATCATTAGATTCGCCAAGAACACAGACCGCTGCAAAAATACTGGATAACCGCGACTTATTTAACATTTGGTCGAGAATTAAGATCTCCAAAGGATTTGGCAGATGATTTTAGCGCAATAATACAGTCATAGAATTTTGTCCCCGAAGTAACACAGAAACTGCGACAATTAGCCGACACCTTTAGATTGGCCAAAGAAACAGTAGAGCTGCGACAAGATCGAAACCAATCGTACGCTAACAAAAGCCGAAGGCCCGATCCTTGCTACCACCCCGGTGATAAGGTTTAGGTTACTACTCATACCCTTAGTAATGCTACCAAAAATTTTCATTCAAATTAGCCCCACGACGTAATGACACATATATTGTACTACGAAAGTACGGACCAACCAGTTATGAGGTAGCATATGTTAATAACCCTACCATTCCCTTGGGAACTTATCATGCGTCAACTATTTCTGCTTACCAAGGACCTGACCATGAGATCCCAGAACCAGTAACAGCTATTCGTCGAAGAGGACGCCCAAGGAAAGCCTTGGAGGCCTTTGAGACCACTTTGCTTCCGCATCTATATCTAATCGAGACGATTTCGAAGCCAGAAGGGGAGATTGTAGCCGACCAATCATTTCAAACGCCACTTGTCGGCAACACACAATACACCGCAAACCTAAACCAGTCGAGACGAATTCCGTCGCGCGTTCATAGATGAAGATACCGACCATCCCGTACTACATACTAAACCACTTGGACATGTATTCTGGCCAAAGTGCTGGTATTCAAATGCAAGTTTAATGTACGTTTAGTATTTATTGTAATTTATCTATGAATATGCTTCTTTTATCGTAGAAGACATTTTCTTTCTCTATTGTAATTAGATGAAATAAATAACTTCTCTACAAGACTAAATACTAAGTAAAGGAGCAATATTTCTTAAATAATCCAGCGATGATACAGTGCCCCCACGTCTTAATCAGTGTTTTTATTTTTCGGTTTAATGTAATATATTTCTTTTTAGAAGCTTTTGGTATCCGCCGTAATTAAAACGTTTTATGATAATTTCGTAATAATTAATTTTGCTTTCAATTTGACTAACTAATTTTAACATTGATGGACGATGAGAGTCTAAAGTTTTTTGAAATGATTAGGATATGTTTCTACTGAAATATTATTCTCGGAAGATCCATTAAAACTCGATCCCACATATTCCAGTGGGTAATTAGAAAAGAGAAACTTCGCACGTTCCTAACTTAATCCGACCAATATAGTACTTTCTCCAATAAGTCAAAAGAGGTCGTAAATCTAGCACACATATTTCAGAGAGAACGTCAAAAAGAGAAGCTACTTCTCTTGGAGAAAAAAACCTAATCTAATATCATTTTAGCATTATTACGAAATTGTTCATTTTATCTATAAGGTTTCATTAATCTTCAAATTGGGAAAAACAAGCGCCTGCATTACATATCACTTCTTAAAAATCGGCCATTATTGTAACTGGTGCTAAATTTGATTTTTCAAAAAAGTGTCTTCGGAATTATTGATTAAAAAAGCATAAATTAAAGGAATTGCTCTGTTGTCGATCAACGTATCTAAAGTAAATACTTGGGTAAAAAATTCTGAACGAACTTTGAACGTAAATCAGTTTTCGTATTTTTGTAAAAGACTTACATTTTCCTTTGTCCAAAATATTATCATTCACTTAGGGCCTTTAACACCAAAAACCCATAGCAACATGTTTTTTCCTCTAGTTGAAACTCGCAAATCTGGAATAATTAATTCACGTAACGATCTGTAATCAGTGTAATGTAATATATATTTAGTCCTTTGGCGATTAATATGTGCAGTGAAGATGATGCAAGCAGAGACATCCTTGATTTGCTTCTTGAATTACTTCTCTAGCCTTAACTCGTGTTTGTTTTGCTTCTTCCCTAATTTTATTTACTGCAGTACGGGCATTATTATCCTCTACATCAGATGCATGGTTATTCATAGTTATAACTTTTAGAATCTCTTTAATTGTCTTCAGACGTCCTTTACATCATACCTTACTGCATCTTCATGATTTCGATTTATCAACATTGACTCTATCTAATCTGTAGCGACAGTTTCGAATATTAAAATATCTCTGCCTTTTTGTGATAAAACGAATTCCATGTTTAAAATGACTGCTATTTCGAAATAAAGGTCAAGTATATCCAAGGGAACCAAATTATTGAATAATATTATAGAGGAATCGTAGTTTACGATATATTAGGTAACAGTTAGATGGGTCGGTCAGACAAACGAATAAAATGTCAGAGAGACGAAGCTACACTCCAAACATTCATTATATAGGCGTCGTCGAAACAGTATTCTTTACGCATTATTTCAAGGCATTAAATTAATTAAAAAACATTTCTTGTTCGTTTGTGCCATTTTGTCCTTGTTTTTATTCTAATTAAAATATAAAAAAAAACAACCTGGTGCCGTCGTATGTTGCACAGGCACGGGTTAGGTAAATCAGTTTTTTTTATTTTAAATAGAATACCTGAATATTTTGTCCTTGTCCTATTTTGTCCTACGCTATTTTGTCCTGGCGCTGTTTTGTCCTGGCGTTATTTTGTTCAGCGTTATTTTGTCTGCGCTGTTTTGTCTTGCGCCATTTTGTCCTGCGCTGTTTTGTTTCGGCCACAAATCTAAATGACTTAATGTATTACTTGAGAGTGGTGACCCACTTTACGACAACTGAAGGGGCAAGTGGATAAAGGGACTAACTAACAAAACAATAAAGTTGATAAAGTCATACTTTTGTGTTTCTACCCGGAACTTTTGTTTACAAGGAAATTAAAGTATGATTTTTTGGTATAATTTTACTTGGTATTTATACTAATGTACTAGTTGCAAATTTTTATTCATAACTCACTGGAAGATAAATGTTGGTTATGCAGATGGTTAAAGGAGACACAATATAAAAGACCAAGAGTTTATTAATGATCTATATAAAAATGCAGTATTCTACAAAACATATTGAAAACTTTTACATTTATACTGATCTACGAGTTTTATTTTTATTTTAATTGGCTTGTAAAGAATGACTAATAAAACCAACGATATGTTGAGGAACATAATGACAAGCCACTAAAATAAAATATTGAGAAATAACTATTTGAAATTTTAACAAAATCTATAAAACAAACTATTTACGAAGTACATGTCAAACAAATTTTTTTAGCGATTTTCCTCTGAAGTTGAAAGTTGAGTCAGAAAAATATTAAGAAAAAATTGATGGAATTTTAAAAATGTATCAAAAACAGAAAAAAGTGTGGCTTATCACTTTTTTGGTAAAACAATAACTACTCAATTCAAGAGAACAAAATTTATTACAAAACTTCTTACAAAGTTAAATATGAGAAAAATATAGATATTGAAACTAAAACAGGTATTTGAAAAAAACTTCTTGTAAGTTTAATAAAACGGTAGGTGGCTCTTATTCGTCAAATATTTTTACAACTTCGTCTGGGTTTTCCAAATTACTAGTTGCCATTTACCTGATTATAAAATGGGTGAGAAATAGGCGGAATATATGGCAGAAATGTCTGAATGTTAGCTAATTTATTTTCGGCAATTTTTATTGGCTCGGTGTACTTTTTTTTGATGATGTCAGATAGGGTTTTAGCACTTGCTGGTCTTCCTTTTTTAAAATGTTAATTTCCATATATTCCCCATTTATTGTGTGTTTAATAAAGAAGTATTCAGGTTTCTCTACTTTAACAGAGGGCAAATGAGTGTGACCGCTCACCAAAAAATGGTGTGTAATTTGTTTAATTTTTTTTTCTTTAATCAGTTGAAGCCAAAAATATATAATTTGCAAATTTTTGTTTTGGCCTGGACAGTTGTCCGTAAAAACTATAAGTTCATCAATATCATTCTGTGGGAACGCCACTGGCATACATGCCGCCAATGACGCGTAAACAAAGCCAACGTCTTCAACTACAACGTCTCCTGCGTCCCCCTCTGATTACATCATCATCTGTCGCTTGACCTACCTTCGACCTGCTAGTGTTGCATAAACATCGATAGTCAGAGCTTTTGATAGTATCGATAGTTTTTGATGAAAACTATCAATAGTATCGATGTACTATCAATAGTTTTAAAAGGTAGGTATTTGAAAAGATCAAAAAGCAAAGTAAACTGAGAAAACTTTTATTTCCTATAAAAATGGGTGTCTACTTTAAGTTTTGAAAAATGAATAATTGTGTTTAATCAACAATAAAGTACCTTTAAGCCGGTTTCTTTTTTTCGTCATAATATCACCTGCCTTTGAAAAAATTCGCTCTCTTGGCATCGAGGTAGCAGGTATACTCAAATATTTGAATGCTAATTCCCGAAGTGTACTGCTAGATTTGTGCCAATATTCCAGTGGGGAAGTACCTCTATCAATTACTAGCTTCTCTATATATTGCCTAATATCTATAATTGCATCACTAACAGGAGTGCTAACTTGTTGATTATCTGATGAAAAAAAGAGTAACTCGTCAAATTTGCTCGTAGAAGCAATAGAAGTGGATGGTTCTGGCAATTTAAGCGGTTCAGATGAATTACTTATATAAAAACCAAAATAAACTAAGAATAATGACCTTTTGAAAAATTAAAAATACATTTTTTACAAGTATAGTTAACTCCATCTGTGGACACTGTATATGGGTCCACATTTATGAATAAGCATATAGAATGAAGATCAAAAGTAGAACCAAAAACACAATTATTAGCTGTTTTGTTACTGAGATATGGTGGTGTAAATTAAGTCTTAACCTACATCAACATTATTTTTTTATTCTGAATAGGGTTACAAAATAGCAAAAAAATAATGTATACTCATATTCTGTTTGGGGTAGTTAAATTGTTGGAGTGGGTTAAGGGAGTCTTGATAAATATTGAAAATTTTCATATATAATTTCTTAAGGTATTAAACAAAAAACTATAAATTTACAAAATATAAACAATAAAAGTTTACAAACATTAAATAAATCTAAAATGTAATATGCGAACTTATATACTACCACTGCACTTTGCATTTTATTAATGGGCAAAAAACTATTTTAAATTTAAACTAAACAATACCAAACACCACAAAACAAACGCAAAGCACGAATTACCACAAAAAATAGACATTTGACATAAGTGGCTTAGAGTGATTTTTTAAACTATCATTAAAACTGGTATAAAACACATCTCCGAGCTTCTATATTGTCACTTAACATTACTCTGCCATTACTCTAGATTGTAATCCTGATTAAGTTTTTAAACGCACCCCTAGCGCACCGCCCGCCTCAGACAGATTTGTACAGAATGTGCCTTCAGCACAGGCACGTACTCGCTCGCAATACTCCGGGCAAAGTGTTCGCTCTAATGCACAAAATTCTGGTTCAAATTCAAATTTCAATGCGCCAGTGACGTTAGAAGAGTCAATTGAGCCGTTTAATGGTACCAAAGACTATCCAGTGAAAAAGTGGATTATAGATTTCGAAAATATTATTACTTTGTTAGGATGGAGTGATTTACATGCATTTATATTTGCCAAAAAAATCATTAACAGGGTTAGCTAAACTATTAATTCGTGGAACTCTCTAAATTTTTTTTTAAAAATGAATTTTCTTCTAAAATCAATAGTGCTGAACTGCATAGATTTTTAGCTGAACGAAAAATGCGCCGCGACGAAACTGTTCACGAATATTTTCTTACGATGAAAGAAATCGCTAATAGAGGTGCAATCGAAGATGAAGCTTTAATGCAATATGTTATTGATGGTATTCGTGATGAACATTCAAATGAACTTATTTTGTACGGTGCTGAAACGATTAGTGAATTTAAAACAAAGCTACGAATTTATAGTGGAATGAAAATTAAAATTTCAAAGCCGCCAAACAACGCAGGTATTTCTAATAATTTCAAAGCTCAATTTCCCCAAAACCGAAATAACGATGTCGAAAATTCAAACGCTACTTCTCAAAAACGACAAATAAAATGTTTTAATTGTGGTAGACCAGCACACAAATCCGCAGACAGTCTAAAATGTTTTAGGTGCAATTTATTTGGGCACAAAGGTACCAACTGTCCTAAGTATGGTCAAAGTTCCGAAAACACGAGTCGCACTACGTGCGCTGTCCTACGAGTAGCAACCGAGTAAGCGAAATAAACGAAGTTAGCTCTCCAAAGCAGAATAGATTATTTAAAGCTATTTCTGTCAATTATTTTAAAACACATGCACTGATAGATACTGGCAGTCAAGTAAATCTAGTCAAACAAAATTTTTACGAATCCATTAACATACCAAAGTTAGAAGATAAAAATATTTTACTCTCCGGATTTGGAAAATCCCAAGTCACGACTAAAGGATGTTTCACTTGCCCAGTAGACATCAACAATTAACAATTCATCACCAACTTCCACGTTGTCCCATCTAATGTAATGAACTATGACATGATTCTTGGTAATGACTTATTAAGCCATACAGAACTTATCATCAATATAGACGGTATAAAGATAAATAGAATCGACGATGAATTCATGATTATGAAAATTGACATTTCTGATGAAAAATCTATTCTTCTTGATTTAAACCATCTAATGGTAGGTACCTAGGTATTGTAAATTTTACATTTTCAGTAGGAAGTAATTATTTTTCAGTAATAAAAATTTTCTTCGATATTTTACATCAAATTAACTAGGTAGGCACATAGGTAGAATGCCTAGATACATTTATGTATAATTATTTTTGGTTTTTACCATTCAGTTAGATACTTATTATAAAATATTAGATGTTTTTCTATATTTACATCATTCTTAACATTATAAAAGTTGTTATTGAAAACCTTTTTTTACAGGAGGGTGAATCAAAATTTAAAGGCAAAAAACAAATGGAAATTGCATCAAAATCTGGAAGAAGCAAAAGTATTCAAATACTTCAGGTATATAATATAATAGTTTATTAGAAGATATAATATATTTTTTTAGAATATTCATAACTCAATGTCAAACCAGCAGATTCTGGAGAACCTGCCCATTCTGGAGAATCCACAGATTTTGGAGAATCCACAGATTTTGGAGAACCCACAGATTATGGAGAACCCACAGATTATGGAGAATCCGCAGATTCTGTAGAGCCCGCAAAGTTTCTTGTATTTTAGTCACCAAGTTCTTCAACTCTAAGTGACAATGTAGTTCACAACCAAGATTTTATTGTCATTGATGATGTTAATCAAGTACAAGAGGTTAAATCTTTCAACTTTCAACAAATATTAGACAATCAGAACATTTGATCCAACAGCAAGCTAAATTTCAAGCATCGTTAGAAAGTTGGAAAAATGTAATCATTCATTGGACGCTAATGATTTTGAATATTCAGAGAATAAGCAAACAAATTGCAGAACAAGAGGCCGAACAGGAAGACAATGAACACGAAGACGAACAAGACAGTGACTAGTTAATTTTTTTTATTTGTAAGTTGTTTATTTTGTGATATGTAAGTACTATTTTATTTTTTTTTTAAGGGTTTTTGTTTATATTGGTATAATTATTTTATTCAAGCAATGGGTGTAATATTGAAACTTTTCTGATTAAAATGTGCATTATAAAAGTAAAATTAAAAATTAAACTAACTAAAATTGCCACTAGTTTGCATTTAATATCACTTATAAAAAATTCCTTGATATCACTTTCAAAACAGTTGGAGTCATAAATGTTAAAATATGAAGAAGAGACTGGCTACTCAAAAAAGTTTTCAGTTTGTATTAAAATATTTCCACCTGAGTGTCATTACGTTTTATATCACATACTTTACAGAAACTGTTTCATTATTACATGATAGAAACCATTGATTTTCTTTTCAAGCTTCTAATATAGATTCTTTTAGATTAATATACGAAAAATATAGTTCATTTTCTTTGTCATTTTGTATTAGTCTTTTCTTTAAAAAAGGTTTCTTCAAAACCGAAAAATTTTGATGTTTATGCTTAATAATTGGAACTTCTTCACTTAATTCACCAAGTTTTTTAGCAATTTGAGCCAAAGGTCTGTGGCCTGATCGAATGCAGTTTTTAATAGTATACAATTTATTTTCAAACGGATATGAAGTGAATCTGGAGAGAATTCCAAATTTTTTCACATCATCTACCAAATGACTTAAGTTGTGAACGTTACTGGTAATATAGTCTTCGCCATATATGTCACCAAAATACTCGATAAAATAATCAAGCATACTTTGAACGATGTCTAAGAGATTATTATATTTTTCACAGGAACAAATTGTAACGGTACAGAAAAATATTTAAAAATGTTCAACTTCAGATGGTAAAAAATGCTTTAGAACAACGATTCCTAAATAGTACATAAATGTTCTGAACTTTAACCCTTTCCAAAATGCCAGTACATCTAATTCTCTCACTTTTCGGTGAAATTCTTTTGGTAGTTTCGTATTCATAAGAAATTCTGTTATGTCTTGCGTGTCACGTGCTGGCCATTTAGTTCGGTAATTTCCAAAATTTCCATCACGCAAAGCACAAAGCAATCTCTTCATAATTCCAAGGTCTAACAAGTGCAGGTAATCACCAATGGGAACATCTTGTTTCATATCTATAGGTAGCTGTAATAGAGGAGAGTAAACTTTGTGATGAATATCATATAGCCTTTGTCTAAATTCATAATCAGTTCGTTTGGCACATATCCTTCGAGGATAGTAATTGGTATGCGATACGTAAGAATACTGTTCAACTATTGTACACTTCTGGCAACCATTTTGAGAATTAAAATTCGCCACACCTAATACAAATATGATTTAGATACCTACTTGAAGTTTATATTTATTGATTTACCTTTTATAAAAGCTCGAGCTGGGGAATCACAAATAAAAGATCTGATTTTTACTGTCTTTAACTGAGTTCCTGTAATAAGTTCTTCCCTAAATGTTTCTGTCATTTCCGCTACACAATGTAAATACCGATTATCATTGGTTCTAAGTTTGGTACTTCATGGATATTAAAAAGAATCGACCAAAACTCATCCTTTGAACTTCTATGTAATGACAAACCATCAATGTTAATATTTATAGAAATTAGATTTGGAACATCTAAATATGAGCATACTTTCTCTAAACAATCTTTTAAGCCTTGGTTCCAGTACTGTCCTTCTCCTATCTGCCAAAACATAGAAATCTTCGAGGTGTATTCAAAAAAGTTTGAGGATCTTAAGGTAAAAGAGTGGGAAGTCTTCTGTTAATAGTTTTTAGTAAGACTTTCAAAGCATTATGTTTTATATTAAATCTGTTTTCGCCCAAGTTCTGTTCTAAAATTGTTATTTTTGTTATCACAATAATCATCACCTTATTCTTCTTCATAATTTTCCATTTCTATTAACCATTTTTCTCTGTCACTGGTCATTTCTAGAATATTGGGGGCCTCAGAATGTTTATTTGGTATTTGTTCGACAACGGCACATGATAAATTTGTTAAACACTGAGAATGAGCAACATTTTGTGTATTAATCAAATTTTTTTTTCCATTTTCTATGGAAGTCATCACTTTTTTTTATTTTAAGCAATTTATCTTGCAATGTCAACGTAATGTGATTGGGTTGAACTGTTATACTATAAAATAAACTTTAGTTCTTATTAAAATTATGTAGTTTTAAAACAGCCCTATCGTTTACTAGATTGAGTAAATGATAAGATTTATGTTGTAAAATTGCAGAAAATTTACCTAAACGGTTCTAGGATCAATTTAATTTAAAGTATAATCCTAAAACACTTTTTAAAACTAAGTTTTAAGACCTACTTAAGATTGTGCCTTGTTAACACCAAACACATCTTAGGAGTATATTCAGAATAAATAGTTTTAAATTTACTTATTAACTAACCCTTATAGGACAACGATAAAGCATAGTTTACTTTAGGATAAAATAGTTTTCTTAAGTAGATTTAAAGAAATCTATAAACTCAAGCAATAAGATAAAATAATCCTACAGTCCTATTAGCAAAAAATAACTTTAATAAAACAATTATTAATTTTTATGCCATTATAAAATCCTAAGAAAACATGAATAAAACTTGTTTCTCCTAAAAATGTTACTTGGGCTAGTTGCACCCAACTAGGCCCAGGACTCAAACTTAAACCGAAATACTTTGGTCCCTACCGTATTACCAAGGTTAAAAACAACAACTGTTACGATGTCGACAAGGTTGGATGCCACGACGCTCCAGTACATACCTCAACTTGTAGCGAATATATAAAGCAATGGATCCCCGATGACGACGATAATAGTACCACCCACAGTGAGCAAGATGATGAATCCAGGTCAGCGGAGACCGATGACATACAGGACGGCCGAACTGTGGGAACGCCATTGGCATACACGCCTCCAATGACGCGTAAACAAAGCCAACGTCTTCAACTACAACGTCTCCCGCCTCCCCTTCTGATTACATCATCGTCTGCCGCTTAACCTACCTTCGACCTGCCCAAAGCCGGAACAGTTACAAGTGGCAATTTGGCCATAACGACGTGTGAATATTACGACGATACCTAAATTATTATTATTATAACGACCATTAACGACGCTCTATATTATTACAATCACGACGTGTATATTATTTGTTGTTTTAGTAAATTCAGTTAATTAATTAGTGTTTTAATAACCTACCTGTCCGAGATACACATCCCACAATTATTATCTTTCAAAAATTTTTATACTGCGGATATAATTTCGTCAGCACCTCGTTTAGCTTGAGCTTTCGACCATAAATACATCTAACCACTCTGATTCGTACAATCATGAACTCCGAGAATATAGAGAATTTTGCGGCAATAGAACGCAGGTCCTGTTGTTAATTTTGGTATTGGTATGGCCTGCTGCAAGTCGAATAATATTACTAACTTATTTTCAACACGTTTCGAGCTATCTACTTCCAATTTAAGCAAGCCTTGCATTGCTTTAGCTCTGATATTATGAATCTCTAGTGTTCTGGTTAGTTCTTGCACTTCTTTTGCATTGTAGTTTTGCTTCAAAGTATCAATTTTTATCTTCATCTCGTTGCACGTTTTACAAGTATCTGACTTGGGTCACGGTTCGTAAAATAATACGGTTGCCTCACTTTGCTGTCAAGATGGCGGGTCATACGTCACAAGTATGCTAGAGTTGAAGTCTGCTGCTGACCGTTTTCGTAGTTTTATTGTACTGTTCTGTTGTTTATTGTGATTTAAATTAAAGTTTTTGTGAGTTTTCGTGTGTTTTTTTATTTATAAACTTTTATTAGTATATCTTTAGACATAGACTATTTTGAATTAAACTTAAATATTATATTTTTTTCATCGCGGATAGTCAGGTAACCATAACCAAAAATTTATATTTATAATTTGAAAAGCTTTATTTTTAATATTCTATCGTAGAAATGACTGGAACAATTTGTAGTGTGGCTACGTGTAAAAGTAATAGCGAAAGAGCAAAAAAAGATGAGGAATTAATAAGATTTTTTTCTTTCCCCAAAAAACCGGAAATTTTAAAACAATGGGTTCGTCTTTGTAGAAGAAAAAGCCCCTTTGATCCAAAAAATAAACGTATCTGCAGTAAACATTTTGCGCTGGATCAATATGAAGATATGATTGAAGCTCAGATAACAAATAAAATGCCAAAAAGACTCAAAGAAACAGGTAAGCTTGTCAATAAAATTTTGCCTGAATTAAATAAGTGTTTTATTGTATTTATATTTTAGCTATTCCATCACTTAACCTTCCATAGGTATCTGAAAAAAGTATTAGTGAAAGGAGTAAGAGAATGCAATTAAAAGAGGAGAAACGGATTGTCGAAAGTCTCTTAACAGATGAAGGTCTCAAAGAGAATGATTCACCCCAGGATATGCCAGCTTGTAGTTCGAACAGCATTTTATATCAGTAATCAAAGTCCACATGATATTTTGTTTCAAAAAAATATTGCTCTTCAAGAACAATGCGAAAAATTTAAAAATCAAGCACAAAAAGACAAAGCAGAAATAGAAAACCTTATTGGGATAAACAAGAAATTGCAACTAAGTGCTGATCATAGTCAAAAGACGTTGGATACAAAACTAAAAAATGTTTTAGCAAATTTTTTTACACTAAACCAAATTGAAATTTTATTAAAAAATAAAACCAAAGCTAGATGGACCAGCGAAGAAATTTCTAAGGCATTTACGTTTAGATATTTTAGTAAATGTTAGAGAATCATTAAAATATCCATTGCCAGGTATATCAACACTGCAAAGATGGGCATCAAACATTAATTTACAACAAGGAATACTAAAAGATACATTAAAAATAATGAACATATCTGGAAAAGATAAAACTAATTTCGAAAGGGTGACTGTACTGTCTTATGATGAAATTAAAGTATCATCACTTATTGAATATGACCAAAAGCTGGATAGAATTGTTAGTCCCCATTCATATATGCAGGTTATAATGGCAAGAGGCCTCTGTAGCTCATGCAAGCAACCAGTATTTATCGGATTTGATAACAAAATGACCAAGTCTTTGTTACTAAATGCTATTAAAGAGCTTAACGGTGTAAACTATGATGTTGTGGCCTGTGTATCTGATTGTGGAGGTGGAAATATTGGGCTTTGGAAAGAAATGGAGATAACAGTTAATAACACATATTTTGCTCATCCAGTGACAGAAAATAAAATATATATTTTTGCTGATATACCTCACACCTTAAAATTAATAAGAAATTGGTTCCTTGACCATGATTTTAATTTAGAGGATGGAACAGTAATAACTAAGGAGCCAATTATAGCTTTAATGAATGAGTCAAGAAGTGAAATTAGTTCGTGCCACAAGTTAACGCAATTACATATTACTTGTGAAAAGGCACAAAGAGAGAATGTGTCTTTAGCAGCTCAGCTGTTATCTCATACGACAGCTACAGCTTTAAAGAGATATCGCCCGGAACCAAATAAACAGTTGGCTGAAAATGTTGAGAAATTCATTCAGCAAAATACTCTCTAATTAAAAAAATATAAGAAAAAAATATGATCGTGTAAAAAAATAATAATAATATGAGGTAAAACTATGTTACGTTTGTTGTGTATCACTTTAGAAAATCAATAATGTTTAGTTTTTCGGTATTTTCATTCGTATATTTTAGTTATGGTCATTTTAAAAATTTTAAATTTGGAATCGTACTTCAATTATGTCAAGAAAATATGGCGTATTGTTCGAATTTAACCTAAAAGTTATTATGACTAAGGAAATCTACGTATTTTACAAATACCTTTTTACTAAGTTGAATTAACTTCAATTTCACGACATATTAGTTAACTTTACCTATTTAAAGAAATAATAACTTATAGGTTTTATAAAAAATTTACCTATAGGTAAATATAACATATTTAGGTCACGTTGTTCTGCACTTGAGATTTTAGACGTTTCACTTTACGATAAAAATCGGAAGTATAACGATATGATTTATTATTTTTCGAACTCATTTTATTAATTATTTTTCGCACTCATTTAAAGCTCTATCTACACCACACGTAAATTAAGATTACGACTGTAATGGTTTTTTTTTAAATGGCCGAAATTGTTAAGAATAATGACGAAGACAGTAACTGAACAACCTAATTGTTAAAATAACCTAAATAATATAAATTTTACAAATAGGTCATGTATGACTCTTTTTAAATTGGTGGTTTTTAGTCGAATTTACTTTGTGGTAGATTTTTCAGGTAATTGCTACAACAAAGTTAATAAATATTTCTTCAAGATGACTTATAGGTCAACTAAATGAGTATTCGACTATTTGGTTGAAATTAGGTAGATAGACAGGTAGAATTTTGCTACGATCTCGACCTAATATTACTTTAAAGGAGAGTAAATAAAAGCGGCCAAATATTCACAAAGAAAAATTTAAAATTAAGACAAAGATTGTAAATCGAACAACGAATTTTATTAGTAAAAAAGAGCCACTTTTGGCAAAAAAAATTAATTAATTCATTTGTTCGACAGAGGGTATTTGTCCAAATAAAATACCTTAATTTAAAAAAAGCTGAAGAATTATATTCATTAAATAAAAGAAAAAGGGACACCGATGAAGATAGAAGATTTTCTAAAAAAATGAAAAAAACAGTGACATAATTATTTAAGTAAATTGATTTTTTTATTTGTATTATTACATTTCAATTTTTATTTAACTAATGTTTATTAATTTTACACCATTTTTTATTTGCTGTGTTTATTTTGATCTAAATATATTTTGTCGTAATACTTGTTTTATTTAAGAACCAAAATAACTATTATAATATAGGTACAAATAAACATTGATCATGTAATTCATATAATACCACCTCCTTTTACGTTTTAATAATAAAAAATATACTTTTTTAGTTATTATCATATTAATGAAACACGTTATTATAATTTCTGTTTATTGTTTTTATTAAACTTTTGCCCCGTAATGTAATTTATTATTAAAAACATTCTTTTCATTATACTTGATATGCTCGGAATTTGTCACCAGCATACTTGTGACGTCACGACAGGTCGTGTCGTGATTGGCTAGACGTTACGAGGCAACCGTATTATTTTACGAACCGTGGACTTGGATAACTTGAATCCTACATTGTAATTGGTACAAACATTTTTTCTATAAGCGCTTTCTTTAACAGGTGGAATATTTTCTTTTTCACACCATGGTACATAATAAACATTATTTAAGCCAGAGATAGTCATATCATAATTTAAATAGGTTTTGTTTAAATTATTACTCCTGCTATAGTGACTTTAGTATTTAGGAATCATATGAATTAGAAACAGATTGTAAGAAAAAAGAACGAGCTGACCTAATGAAAAAAAGAAGAAAAGAAAAAAACGAACAGAAGCAAACTGGGGTCAACAAGCTAGCCTCAAAGAAATCAAGCTCTTCAAAGAGTGCATCTCCAGATGGTAATGTTTATACGTCCAGCTCATTAGAGGAAGATGACGACACGCAGTGTATGGTTTTTGGTGAAAAATATGCAACTTCTTCTGATGAAGGATGGATTCAATGTACCTCCTGTTCCTTCTGGGCTCATGGCGCCTGTGCCGGTGTCGACGAGAACGACGACAACTACATATGTGAGGTTAATTGTAACTATAGACATATTCCACGAAAAAAAAGTTAATTAAATTGTAAATGAACTTCGTACGTTTATGTAAACGGAGATTAATCTTTTTTACTTTTATGTATGTGAGTTTCATTTAGTTTTTTTAACTTCTTTTTTGTCCTGAGTAGCGGGGCAAAATGAATACTTTTAGGATTTCTACATTTTTCTGTTTTTAGCGTTTCGTTTAGATTATTTTCATTAAAAATGCTTGAAAAACGACTTGCTAGTTTTATATCCACAAATTTAGCGTTGAAAAAAAAAATAAAAAAGGAAATTTTATCTACTTTACATAGTGAATCATTTTGTCCCGAGTAGTGGGGCAAAACGATTACTTTGCATATGTCGACATACTGTCTAAAATCTCAAAACCAACTTAACCAAAAATATAATAAAATAAACAACATGGATGTGACATCTCAAGCCAAAACTATTAAGCGGATCTTCTTGCCCCGGTATCCCCTAATACTGGAGAAAAAAAGAAAAACCAAATGTATCTACTGTGATGGTTTATAATGTTGCAAGAAAGGGCAGCTTAAATCGTAAACAGGCTATTAATAAAATCCGTTAGGAAAGAGATTTTGTTCTGGCGAATAAGTTCCAGTCCAAAATAAAAAAACGAAAATACGTTAAATGTAACGAAGTAAAAAGCGACGACGATAAAAATACTTTTGCGGTACTTCCTTGTATGCATTGTTGGGGATATTACTCCACGCAAACTCTTAGAAGGCATGTCAAACGTTGTACATTTAATAAAGAAGTTGGAACTTTTAAACGGCAACGCTCTTAAGCAGAAAGTTATACTTTAATGTCAGATCATTTTGAGCCAAATGATCCTTTTCGTACATCAGGAATACTAAATTCACTTGAAGCAGATAAGGTATCTATGGTAACTAAAGGTAGATCACATAAAGACAAACACCTAATTTTTGTCGCCAGGACATATATGAGACCACTTGCTTGTCTTCTTATTGAGGTGCGCAACATTAAAAACGATAAATCTTTGTCTCTTTTGCCTATTTTGCACCCAAGCGAATTTAAATCATTTGTAGCAACAACACTGCAGATTATAAAACCTCTGGCTCTGAAGACGGGAACATTACTGAAAAAGGCAATTGGTGGTGCCTATTATCTAGAAATACAAAAAAATCGGATCAACTATTTAAAATGTTTTAAATTCAATGAAGAATTAATTGAAGAAGAAAGGGCTACAGAAGTTTCTTTAGAAGCAGGACTAAATATAAATAGGTTTATCAAAACTACTACTTTGCCTAAAACAGAAGATATCTCAAAAATTAAATATTTAGATGTATTAATTGCCAAAGAAAAAACTGAATTAAATTCAAATTCTACAAATGAGGCAACATACGAACAATTAATTGAAGGAACCTATCGTTAGGAGAATTTGAAAAATTGATTTCACCTACTGAGACCATTCTTAAACAAAAACTTAAGAGATTGTGATTAAAGGTAAAAGAGGACGATGTGTGCCTGTGTTAGTCGATGAAATAACAAAAGATGGCGTAGATTTGACAATTAAACATAAGTTTGTAATCCATATTTGTTTGGTATATGTCACACTGAATCATGAATAATCATGGATATAATATATTCAGAAGGCACTCTACTTCAGTTTTAGATGATCCAAATAAAACTTTCTCTTTAACATCGACAAACATCTTGCAACAATCACACAAATATTAAAAAGGGGCATTGAAGATTTAGAACAATTGGCAACATTCATGGATCATACCAGCAAAATCCATAACACTTGGTATAGATTACCATCAGATATTTATCGGTCAGCCAAAGTCTCCAAAATTTTACTTCTATCCCAAACTAATTCTATAAACCAATATAAAGAACGAAGTTTGAATAAAATCAAAGTAGAAACTAAGATAATAGAAACGAAAAATAATTCAGATCCATAGTACAGACAAATAGAAGACCTGCTAGTTGAGAAAAACAGCTCACTACAAGAAGTTAGTTTAAATGTCAGAAAATAAAGAAAACATTAGTGGCTAGAAAAAATGGTCTGTTAAAGAGAAGAAACTATCAGAAAAATGTATCCAAAATCATAAAAAGAAGAATCCGCCCAAAAACATGAGGTCCTGTAATTACATAATAATTTACCATTTTTAAAGATAGGAAATGGGACAGTATGTATATAATCAGTACGCAAAAAAAGTACTGATTGTTTACTACAAAGGAGTAATGTACAGCATGGATAAGTAACACTTTCATCCCAAATAAGTTTTGAGGGTGTTACTTATCAATTCCGTATGCCAGTGGCTAAGTTTTATTCAATTGTTTTGCTAATAGGTGTGTCTTATGACACCAAAAATATTTGCAGAATTTAGTAAAATTGTACTGAGAAATAAAAACATTATAGCCATTAGTAATTTTTGAATTGAACTATCGAAAACTAGTCATATTCAATAAAAGCATGTTTCGTTTAATCGTCTTATTTTTATTTAGAGAATCTTCAATTATTACGTGTTCCTTTTTTTAATAAGACATCCTGTATAGGTTCCTAATATAATATGTTTATATGGTATGACTGGGCCTCCAGCTGTGTTAATTTGTAGGTTCACTGAGACTTAGCTATCCATTATAAGTGAGTCTACAGCAGTCTCAGTGAACCTTAAAATTGAAAAATTGAATGACTCACCTGGTAAGGAAGTTTAATTTTAATTGATTGAATGTGTCCATCCAAATAGTTCCAAAACTACAATGTAGTTACAGTACTTCGCCCGTATCGTTTTTAGAAAAAACTCTTACAGCGGGTTGCAACAACTATCGTTAAATATTTTATACATTTATTTTTGTATATGTGTGATGTACTTTTTATAAAACCTTCATAATATGTAAAAATTAGTTTATAAAATATCTATATGTTGTACTATTTCTTTTAATTACTTTATATACTGTATATTGTAAATATAATTACTTTTTTGACTATATAAATATGTATATAGTAAATTTTTAGGGTATTTTAAAATTTGTCTTGACATATTTTTGTGATTAATAAATCAAAGAATAAATAAAAATAGTGGACTATTAACAGGCGTAGTATTTTATTTTTTCAATATGGCTGGATTTCCAGGTATTGAGGTGCAATTGATTGCGTACATGTTGCACCAGTTTCTCCTAAAACTTAAGATTCAATTTATCCTGAGCATATTTATGTGAATAGAAAAGGATATCACTATAAATGTACAATTGGTAAAATATTAACATATGTTTTTTTACTTTTTCTTATACCTAGGCCTTGATTTTTAGGTTTGTATTTCCAAAATGAAAATATTAAATGTTAATGCCAGGTATCCTGGAAGTACAAATGATAAGTATATTTGAAATAATTCCAATGTGAAAGAATTTACATCGTATTGGTCACAAAAAATATCACTTATTGGGTAATTATTCTTTACGTCCTTCTATGATATTTGTTAGGTACACCTTATTGTGAATCATGCACAGCGGTTCAAAGAAACAAAAACTGTCTTCCACAGCTGGCCCCTAATAACGTATCGTGTGTATCAGTTTAGTGACAAAAAATCATCAAAATAGAAAAAATTATGAGGAATTTAAGGATTTAAAGAAAGAGATAGCTAGAATGGAAAAAGTTTTAGGTTCCAGTAGCTCTTCCTCGGAAAATAGCGAGTCCGAAGGTTAGTTATTTCTTTTTTTAGGACTTATATTGACTAGAAGTTTTACAGTTATAGTTCGTTTTGACTAAAAATGCCTGCAACAAACTACTGCTAAATAAACAATAGCGAGTTTTTTTGACTACGACAACCCGCAGATTCTGGTCTGTAAAAACTAACAGTGTAGCAATGTAGTTTTCTTGACTAAAACCCATTACGGTTACATTTGTAAAAAAAAATTAAAATTAATTAATATAACTTTGCTATTTTTTAAACAGATTTAAGCTGTTCATCTTCGGACAATCGTGAAGAAGATATACTAGCTTTAGGTCAGTTTACTGACAATCCAAAACAGAAGGTGCCTGATACTGTTCCCTCTTTTCTAGGAACAAATCCGAATATGTTAACTCTTTTCTAAACCCACTGAAGGTATTGACGAAATAAATGGTAAAATTCTGTTATCGGCCGCTCATTGTATTGCTAAACCCATATCACATTTGATTAATGAATCCTTTGTTTCGGGGATATTCCCAAATATAAAGGAATCTAAAGGAATTCCTGTTTACAAAAATAAGGAATCTGCATCTAAATAAAAAATTATCGTTTAATCTGTATATCTAGTAAAATAACTAAAATATTTATGTCGCATACTCTATTAGACATACTAATTACCTTGAAAATTTTAATATGTTGCCAGATACTCAAAATGGATTTAGAAAAAATAAGTCAACATCTACTGCAATTGCAGCTTGCCTAGAGTTTATATATCAAGCACTCAATGATAAAAAACATATTTTGGGACTCTTTTGTGACCTTAGCCGTGCATTTGATATGGTGGATCATAATCTTTTATTATTGAAAAAGAATGGGTTAGGAATACGAGGGAAACCTTATGAATGGATACAGTCTTACTTAATAAATCGAACTCAAGTAATTGTAACAAATAGTCTAAAATCTGATCCTCTTCCATGTACAATAGGAGTTCCCCAAGGTTCAATTTTGGGCCCACTTCTTTTTATAGTTTTTATAAGTGATATAAGTAATTTTTGTTTAAGCTCTCAACAAATAGTTCAATATGCCAATGATACCAATATTGTAATGGCAGATGATCAAATTGAACAGGTTACTCAAAGTAGCAACGAGGCATCTCGTGAGTTTAAACAGTATTGTAAAGATAACGGTCTGACATTAAATGTAACAAAAACAAACTTCATGCAATTTCTACCCAAAAACATATTACCAGATTACGAACCCTACTTGCACGTTGACGGAAAAACTATTCAAAGCGTTGATGACATAACATTTTTAGGAATAATATTAGATCCCAAATTAAGTTGGGAAGCTCATATAAAAATGGTAACTTCAAAATTAAGTACTTGTTATATCATCAAAAATTTAAGGGAGACACTATCTTTTGTTACTTTAAAACTATGCTATTTTGGTTTGGTTCATTCAACTCTACAATATGGGTTAATATTTTGGGGTTCTTCACCATTCTTTGAAAGAGCCTTTGTATCTCAAAAGAAGGTTCTGAGAGCCATGTATAAGGTGACACCAACATCATGTAAAGAACTTTTCAAGAAAACGCAAATTTTAATACTACCTTCCCTTTTTATTTTTCAACTAATTTTATACATAAAAGATAATGAGCATATATTTAAGGAAAATAAAGACCTTCACTCATATGATACTAGATTAAAATTTAACATCCTTCAACCTTTTTCACGACTACAAATAAGCCAGCGTCCACCAAAATATATTGGGATTAAGTGTTACAATAAGTTCAGTAACATATTAGAAGATACTACAGGTTATCATCAAATCAGTCGTAATGATTTAAGAAAACATCTTAATGATTTTCTTGTAAATAATGTATTTTATAGTATAGAAGATTTTTTGAACTTTTAAACTAATTTTAACATAAATTTTCTATTATATATATTTTATTTTATTTTTTAATGTATTTTACTTAACACTTTTTTGACTAGTCTGATAGGATTTTACATTATGTACCTAGTGTCTTTGTATAGTGTATAATTCTCAAAGATGAACAAATTCTATTTCTATTCAAGTGTGTCCAAAATTTCACGAAGAGTTAGTATCACGGTGGATGATTTACCTTTCAAACGAGAAAAGAACTCGTCAAAAAGTTTCAGATTTCTGAAAATTGTGCGGTGCTTTTATCTCACAAAATGAATAAAGAGATTAAATCAATTGTATCTGTTCAAATTCAAACGCATGATAAATTTGTAACTAACCTGCAGGAGCAAATTGGAGCTGGACTGGCCGCAATCGAACAAATTTTAAATTTAAAAATTATGGAACCTAACTCCGATATAACTTTGGATGATGATAAATTACAAAAGTTAGCAGACGCTGCACAACTATTTACCAGCACACATCATGCAATTTCTATAAAAAGAAAATTTGAAATTCAACCAATTATTAATGGAGAGAGCAGAACCGCTGCGCAACAAAGTCAAATTGATGATTTTTTATTTGGATCTAGCTTTATAGAAAAGCTGAAACCTTGTCAGAGTGTCAAGAAAGCAGCTAATGAAATTAAAAAACCGAAATAAATTTTCAATCCCATTTCGTACGCACTATTTAACCCTTTCAGTACCAATTTTTTTTTCAGCGAGAGAAAAATTATTTTTTGCTTAAAATGTACATAAATGAGTTCAAATAACTATTTTTTTTTAATTAAAATAATTATAGCATATAGATATATATAAAATTTATTATGGGTTCATTTGTACCCAAAAGTACTTAACAAACGTACAAAAATTATCTATGATGAAACGTAAGAAAGCAATTTCACTCCTTTTGAAGACACAGATGAACATTGCACTTCTGGCACTTCCATCTTGACTTGCCTCCACAACCAGGGTTTTTGCATCTTAAAGGTAAAGGTAACTCTGGGTGCTCTGGATAATGTCCAATATTATCATATTGCACCTCAGTAAGAGGCCTAACGTCAATGTTTCGACGTTTGGCTGCCACTACCGGACTGGATGTACCGCTTGATGGTCTTCCCCGTTTTCGGTTGTTGTAAGAATTCGCTTTTGCAAGCGATTTGCAAACTTTCATCCTAAAATGTAGAAGGTCCATGATATCTTTTTGAGAAATTCCTAGAGTATGCATGTTTTTTTATACTCCAACCAAGAGTTTGTTAGTGCCATGTCAACTGCATGAAAGATTAGTCGAACAGTCCACTTTCTACAACGACTTTTTGTTCTGTAGAATGCAATAAGAGCATCTGTTTTATCTATGCCACCCATGGACTTATTGTACTTTTGTATAACTTCTAGTCGATTTACGTCAATGAACGATTTTGTTTTTTTATCCCATCGTTTTACAAGGTCTTCTGTCCCAATCCCAACGAAGTTGGATACCATAATCACTGGCTTGATATCTAACCATCTGGTTACTACAACTCCATCTGTAGAGATAATTTGTTCCGTTGATCCTCTCTATTTTTTTGAAAAACCCTTTACGTCAGTTAGAGGTGGTTTAGAAAACCTATTGAGTCTAGCAGTTTCAGCAAAAAAGATTGATTTTTGATTGAGAATTTGTAGAAGATGATAGCTCGTAAAATAATTGTCACAGTACAATATGTGCTTGTTAGGTTCGAGTTCTTTTGATAAATGTAATACGACTGCTGCACCCTGTCCATATTTCAAAAAGGAAGGCTCTATTTCCGTGGTACTACCTTGATAGATTAGAAAATTGTAAGTTAGTCCACTTTCACCACCTAGTAAATACAGCTTTACCCCCCATGGATGAGGCTTGTTTTTGATATATTGCTTTATAGACAATCTTCCTTTGAAGGGCATAATTTGTTCATCGATGCAAATATTTGTTTCTACCTGTAGTTCTCTACATCTCTTTAGGACTGATTTAAAAATTGGTCGAACTTTCCACAGTTTGTCGTTGCCCTGTCTAGGTCTCAGATTGTCCACACAAAATATGTGGGTGCGAAGTTTGAAAAAACGATTAATTGTCATTGTCTGTAAAAATATCAACTTTTAACGATTTATCCCAATACATACGCAGTCTTGGAAATTTTATACATCCTGTTAGAATACTTAGGCCGAAAAAAGCTTTTATTTCTTGCAGGTGACATGGTACAAATTTCTTAGTTCCCGTTTGCAAAGCGTACATATTTGTGTATTGAACTATATCTTCAAATAAACTTTCGGGAAAATATCTCAGAAAATATGTAACTGGATATTCCTCAGAACAGTTTTCATTGGAATTCTGGGATATTTTAGTTTGTAAATCTCTTGTTACATATTGCACATTCTGTAACCATTTTACATTTTTTTTCAGAGTAATAAAGTCATCATAGTTATATTCTTCTTCATCCTGTTCTTCACCATCCTCTATTTCTTCCTCATTGCCCCCCTTGTTTAGTTGTTCTGAGACATCATCTATTATTTGATCAATTTTCTGCCTTACTTGGATCTCTTCTTCATTGTCACTGTCATCACTAGAAAAACCTTCTACGTCAGACAGCCCTTTTTGTAACTCCTCTAGCAGTTCCTTCTCCGTCAAACTTTTTTTTTGAGGCATTTTACCCTATAAATAATTATAACATTTAGTCATTTTGGGTACAACTGTATCCATCGAATTTGATGGACAGTTATCTATTTGAGAAAGTAAAATTTTAGTAAAATATTTTTACAATTAGTAAGAACCAACACTATTTTCAACATTACACAAGAATACAAACTGCGATTGACTTTTATTCAAACTGATATATCAAGATAAAAGTATACTTTCCTATTACCAACAAAGCAGCTGCAACCACATTACTTTTGACATTAATTTTCATTCAACTTTTAAAGGGCTATTGCGCCATCTACATACAAAACACATAAGTATAGTACCTATAGAATATAGATTTCATTACAATGGTTTTATTTACAGATTCCTGTAAAATTATAGATGCAATAATTTCAATGTGTACAATTGTACCCAACATGACTGAAAGGGTTAAACTTCAAGCAAACACAGTTCAAGAAGAGGATGAGAGGGCGAGAGACCAAATAACGGCGAAAGATCAACAATCGCGAAAGAGAACCATGGACATGACAGGAGAGCGCAATCGCCGCGAATTTTGCAAATACCTCCATTGGAGAGCCCGGAGGCAGAGTTTTCTGCGGAAAGACTGCAATATTTTAAGTATAGATGGCAGAGATTGCCTCAGAGTTCCAGTATTTTACAGTAGAACAGGGTATTAAAATTCAATTTTCCAAAAAACCACGACAATTGGTTAAACACAATTTTATGCCAATTACATCACTAAAAAATATTTCAATCTATAACGAAGAAATAAATAAATAATTAAAAAAGTGGGTTTTAACAGAATGTAATGAAACAAAAGGAGTTTTTGTCATCACATTTTCTTATTATGAAACCTGATAATAGTTACTGTTTTATTCTAAATCTAAAAAACTAAATAATTTCATATTTGTAAAACATTATAAACAAGAGGCTATTAAACTCATTTCAAAAAATTCTTATGTGGTAAAAATTAGATTTAAAAGATGCATATTTTCTTCTACCCATAGATAAAAAATATAGAAATACTTGAAATTTCAGTTTCAAAATTCATTATATGAGTTTAATTGCCTTCCTTTTGAACTAAATATAGCACCCTATATATTTACAAAGTTACTAAAACCAGTTATTAGATATTTTAGAAAACAAGGTGTAAAATTAGTTATATACCTGGATGATATACTTATTATTGACAACATTTATGTCGAATGTTTATTTTTTTATTTTTAGGCTTTAGGCTAAAAACAAAAAAAAATAAAACAAAATAGAATTAATTTTAATAGGAAAATGAAAATTTCTTCTGATTTAAAGAGAATTTATTTGGTGGCTAGAGAATTTATCACATTCGAGAAAAGTTTTTAAGAGAATCATATTTGTTAGAAATGTATTCAGATTCTTCTAAAACAGGGTGGGGAGCCCACATGAAACTACAAAGACAAAGGGGTTTTGGAATTTAAAAAAGAGAAGAACATATAAATTACTTGGTGCTCTTAGCAGCATTATATGCCCTCAGGTCTCTCGCAGTAGAACATACAAATTGCAATGTTCTATTACGTATTAATAATGTAACTGCTTTGTCATGTATCAGTGTAAAATATAATGAACTTAATAAAATTGTTAGAGATATTTGGCACTGGTGTAAGTCCAAAAACATTTTTGTGTTTGCTTCCTATATAAATACGTCAAATAACAAACAAGCAGATTCCTTATCGAGATTAAAATTTGTTAATACCGAATTCGAATTGAACTCTTGGGCCGTTTAGCAGATTGTTTCCAAATACAGAGAACCAAATATCGACCTTTTTGCTTCAAAAAATAATGGTAAATGTCATTCATATATTTCCTGGTATCCCGATCCTCATTGCATTGCAGTTGATGCTTTTACAAAAGATTTGCAGAACTATAAATTTTATGACTTTCCACCATTTTCCATGATCAGTCAAATATTACAAAAAATAAAGAGGGACAGAGCTAGGGGTATTCTTGTAGTACCTTCTTGGCCTACACAATCTTGGTACCCCACATACCTTGAACTTTTAATTAAATAATCCAATAATTTTCACCCCAAGTAAAAATTTACTGTTTTTCTTTCAGACCACATTCACTTCACAAACCCTTTCCCTGGTGGCAGGGAAGTTATATGGGAAGCAATGAAGTTAAGAAACATTCCAGTGTCAGCTATTCCTGTTATGATTTTGTCGATTTCGAAAAAATCACTGAAGCAATACGCAATTTATTATAAAAAGTGGAATTTCTGTGCATCAAAATTTTATAATCCATATAATTATTCTCTCGAAAATATTTAAGAATTTCTTTTGAAAATTATTAATGGATTTTTAAAAGGAGCATACAACAAGAATCCGTCTACTCCCAAATATTCAGTAACTTGGGATCCTGGTCCTGTTCTAGAATACTTAGAAAGAATGTATCCCACAGAATCATTATCTAAAAAGGAGCCGTCTCAAAAATTAATTACTCTTCTAGCTCTTACTTCAGCACATCGAATGTAGACATTAACCAAAATTGAACTAAAAAATATAATTTAGTTGCCAGATAAAAAAGAAATTAAAATTACTTCAATCATTAAGACATCTGGATTAAATAAAAAACAGCCAGTTTTGTTTTTTTCTTCTTTTTTTTAAGGAGAATCTGAAGCTTTGCGTGGCATCCTTAATAAATTATTACATAGAATCAACCTCAAATATAAGGCGGTATGATATTTTATCAAAAACCCTATCATTTAGCTTCCACCCAAACTTTAAGTAGATTGGTAAAAGAGATATTACAGAAAGCGAAATTAATACCAAACAATTTACTAGTCACTCCGTAAGACATGCTACAACATCGGCAGCTTTGCAATCAGGATTGAATATAGACTCAATTTTAAATACTGCTGCATGGACACCACGTTCAAGAGTGTTAAATACATTTTATAACAAACCAACTATTAAAGACGGGAGTGATTTTGCTAGGTGTATAGTAAATAAAAAATAAGTTAACCTGATCTGTAAAAATAAAAAACGAATTATATAATTATAGACCTTTTTTGTGTTTCTTAAAATTATACAATATATCTAAATCTGAAAAAATATATATATTTCTATTTTCTATATTTTTGTGTATACTTTTTTTAAATTATACAATAAATAATTGTTCATTTTCTCAATTTTGCACTCTCACTTCTTATCTCACAAACAATCGCATTTAGTTCTTTGAACATCTACCAAATATCATAGAAGGACGTAGACGTGAATAATAATTGTAAAGATTAATCGACTTACCTCAAGGTAAGTAATCTCAATTATTCGAACGTCGGAGTCCTTCTATGATAGATCCCTTCCATCCCTGGGTCCCACACATGCAATGCAATTGATTCAGCCCCAAAATGAACTGACTACCATACGATACGTTATCAGGGGCCAGCTGTGGGAGCCAGTTTTTGTTTCTTTAAACCCCTGTGGATGATTCACAATAACGTGTACCTACCAAATATCATAGAAGGACTACGACGTTTAAATAATTGAGATTAATTATCCTTGAGGTAAGTCGATTAATCTTTACAATTAGAACTTCTAATTGTATGCTTCATTTTTTAGTTTAAATAGGTTAAGTGTAATTCAATATATTTTCAGGCGATTCTGGATATACCTTAAGACCATGGCTATTAACACAAACAGAAATTAAATCTTTGCCAAATACCAACGCACATAGATATAATGTCTGCCACAGATCCATAAGAAATATAATAGAAAGGTAACGGATTATTAAAAGTGAAGTTCCGATGCATCGTGTTTTGCATTATTCACCACATGTCTCGTCAAATATAATTAATGCTTGTGTAGTATTGCATAATATGTGTTTGCAACATAATATACCTGATCCAGAGGTTGAGGATGAAATCAATGACTTTGGCATTGACAATTTTGTTGTAAATAAGGAAGATCAAGACCAGTAACTCGGCAATAGGAGAGCCAGAGTAAATCTAGAATCAGTAGCTAGCAGAAAAAACTAAATTAAATTAAATTTAAATTATTAGCCATTATTGGCCATTTTAGAGCTTAACAAAATTTTAAAATTGCTTGTAAATGTAAATAAAAACATTGTTAGTGTATTTCTGTACATTTACACAATAGAAACAAAAAGACGTGGTTTTAAATCACTAAAAAAACTGTTTGTTATGTCCTTAATGTTATTTTATTTTAACTGACTGCACCAGAAGATGGAAACTTTTGTTTTCCGAAACATATCTTGTGCTAAATAAATAAATATAAACTTTGACCGAGAAAACCAAGGAAATTTTATTATAAAAACATATAAATAATTTTTACATTAACACAAAAAAATCATACATTATATCTGTCCTGATGAAGAATTGGGGCGCGAATACTTCTTAGATAAATTCTCATACATTTAGCGTTTTGTAATTGTATTGGAGTGACATCACCAACACTAACGTTTTCATGTACTGGTCTTGAGAATGTGCCATCGCACTCATTGATAGCGTTGTGCAATACACACATTGCTTGAATTAGAACATCGATGTTAGCAGGTTTACATTGGATAAGTGTATATAGAAGTCCGAACTTCGTTGTTAGCATACCAAAAGCGCATTCCACTGATTTCCACCTGACATTAAAAATCTTCTGTTCGTTATCGTTCAAATCTCTTCGAGAAAAGAGCCTCATTAAATTTTTAGAAAGGGGAAACGCCTCATCGCCTACAAAAAAATAAGGCACGGGGTGGGTTTCTCCAGGTAGTGTAGCTGGTTCAGGTATATTGAGACGTCTTTTCTTTAAGACTTTTGCAAAATTGCTATTTTTCAATGCTCACTATTACGCCCGAATTCACCTACATCGATTGTTGCAAATCGACCATCTGCATCTGCCACTGCTAGCAAGACAATAGAAAAAACCTTTTTAATCGTGGTGGTGCTTTTATTTGTATATGTTTACCATCTATGCTACCAATACAGTTGGACAAATTCCATAGTTCATAGTAATGTGCTATTTCTTCCACTTAGCTTTTGTAAGTTTTGGCATATATACAGGTTGTTATTTCTTCCTTAACTTTGTTGTAAGACTATCATCTTTGAAAACGCCATGATGTGGCAGATAATAAATATTTTTGTCCTCTATGCCAACTTCTTACTCTGGAACTTTGGACATATGACCGAGTTGCTCGTACTCCCTCAAAAATTCGCATGTTTGGATTATTAATTAACTTATTCTCTAGTTTATAAAATCTTTTTAATACTTTTTTATAAATTTTTCCAAGTTCCCCTACATTCTGCCGAACTGGCAACATTGCGCAAAATCTACCACACTCAGAACGGCGAATTGTCTCGACGAAATGTTCGCACTCAGCTTCCTCGCTTGTATGTTTCGGCTTATCGCGGCATTCTTCGAGTTGCCAGAATGCTTCAATTTGATCCTCTAATGTTTCGAATACACTAAAATTGCAATGAGTAATGTTTGTCGTACTAGTTTTTAACTGATTATTAGGAATAGGACCAGAAATTACCCACCCGAGCTTTGTCTTTTGCAAAATGGGTTTGTCATCCCCTAAATGAATTTGACCTTCAGATAAAACATTCCAAAATATTCCTGAGCCGACAATTAGGTCAACTTTTTCGCATTTTCCGAAGTCCGGATCAGCAACTGATTTTGATCCACGATAAAGTTTGGAATGCTGCCGGCGATTTGATTCATAATCAAAAATGTTAAATCCTCCTCAAATGAGTTACATTTTGAACAAATATTGACATTGACTTTTTCAGATATGTATGACGTCGTCTGATTTACGCCAACTATTGGTATATTAATTTTAGAGGTTAGTAAATAGAGGTTTAAAAATACAGAAGCGGTGCTCAAAAGTACATTTTGTTTATCAGTGTATGCAGTAAGCACTGTTAGTTGAAGTTCGTTTTAAGAAATATTATCTGTGTGGTTTTTTAAAGTTAAATGTATGCTTGTAGCGTTTGAATGTTAATAATTTGCAGATTTTTTATTGTGCGAAATATTTGAATTTGAATGAATGAGATTATTATGTTTTTGTTGACAAACTCTACATGTGCCCCGTGTACATAAATTTGCTTTGTGATCGGCCCGAAGACAATTTAAACACAGTCCAAGTTTATAAATTTCGCTTCGCCTTTCAGAAATCGAAAAATTTAAGTATTTTTTACATGAATATATGTAATGATCTGCACTTTTGCAGTAAATGTATTGCATGTTTGCGACTGCTAAATTGACGTATCTTTGCGTGGGTTTATTTTGAATGTTTTGATTTCTGTTACAATTTTTTGTGAATGGTTGCGACATATTTTGGTAGCGCTGTGTGCGATTTGACTTGATTGTCTGAACTGACTGCCTTTTTTTTTACTTTCTAAGTACTCGCATCTACTAATAAGGAAGTCTAAAAATTCAGCTAAAGTTGGCATGGCTTTTTGTGCTTTGGAATGAGCTGTTTCCTACCATTTGTCCCTTGTATTTGCATCTAACTTTAGATTAAGAATTTTTATTTGTTACCAGTCCTATGAATCAGTAGGCTCCCCCAATGCTTTTAAAGATCTAATATTTTGTTTGAATGAATCAATGAATTTTCTTAAGTCTACGGATGATTCTTTCTCTACCCCCGGTAAATCAAATAAATCATCTATGCGTTTTTCAATTATAACCTTTTTGTTTTCGTAACGTTCTATCAATAAATTGAGTGCTAGGACATAATTAATATCCGTTAATTCGATGTCCTGTATTATTATGAGTACCCTTTAAGCCGACCCTGTAAATAGTAAAACTTTTCCACGTTAAACAATTGTGGACTTTGATGCACTAACGCAGAAAACCTTTGGAAAAAGAATACCCATTTTTTGTAATCACCCTCGTATGTTGAAAAGTCTATTGGCGGCAAGGAGAATTTCGCGAATGTGCTGTGTGTTGGAGTTTGAGATTGTAACATTGAATTATCTATATTATGGTTCTTTTTAGTATAAAATTCTGATAATATTCCCCGCGCGGTAGCTATACTCTTGTAATAACTGTCTTCGAACGATTCCCTGTTACTCGATCTTAGCTCATGAGGATTTAACGACTCTCTCTGAGTTTGAATCATATCAAATTCACAAAAGATATTTAGTGTATACTCTAACCTTGATTCTATTTCTAATAGCCGAACCTGGATAGTTTTTCTACGATTGTATCACGTTCATTTTGTAATTTTATTAGATTGACGTTAACGTCAGCGATCGTTTGATTTGAAAGGTCGCCTTTGTTGTCACCGTTTTCGGACATTTTGACAATGGACAATCTCTCGATGTTTGCACGAATAAAATATTACAAATAAATAGGAAACGAAAAACTGTATGCTCAGATTATTGGCCTGAATGTAAATTTGAAGAATATGAATGTAAATTTAAGGGTATAAATTAAATTTAAAGGGTATGAATGGAATTAGAATGGATTTGACTTAGAAGTGACGTTAAATTGAATGCTTGAATTATGGCGTCCTGCCTGCCGGTTGCGTATGATTTCACTGTATTTCCTTGTTTATTTTGCTCGTAGGACCAGTGTTTCGGGCTACTGAATGTTCAACTCTGTGTTTTGTTAGTAATTAAATGCTTTACACCACTTTTATAACTTTTATTAAGACAGACAATTGAATCTTTACAAAAAGCAACAAGAAGAGTAAACAAATCGTTCGTAATGATCATAGATCGGGAACTTCATCCCTCGATCGTGTCTCGTCGTGGCTTAAGAATAACGTTACCACTCCGTCGACGTATGCAACAGGGCATAAATTCAAACGTGATTTAACGCAATAAATAAAAACATGCTTGACAGTAACAAACTAAAGACATACATTTTCCACACATTCTACTCAAAATATTTTTTATATATATTCATTGCCAACAAAAATACTGAAAAATAAAAATTAGACACTTTTCCTCAAATTTATCCATTATGGTATATTTTAAAGAAATGTATAGAACAAAAATTATGGAAAATATCAGGATCATTTTCAAATTATTAATGTTCTGGAATAATTTAGACACTCAAAACTATTTACCTGCCAGGTATTTTAGGGCTTTTCTGATATAAAATATAATAAAACAACAGTTTTCATATATAATTAATATACCTATATTAACAAACAAACAAAACATAAAATAATCTTCTAGATAAACAAACAAATAAAATCAATAAAAATCTTAAAATACATATTTAAAAACAAAAAAATAACTATGAAGACTAGAAAATACTAAAATACTAAATCACACAGCAATTACTTTTTAAGTATGCCTATTAAGGTTGCATCAATGTTTTCTAATAACATGTTTTGTTTTTCATTAACTTTGTTTTGTTGTGTCAAATTATTTTTTTCTTCGATTATGTAGTGTTTCCTCTTTTTCAATTCCTTATTTTCTTTCAATAGTCTTAATTTTTCTCCATAATAATTTTGTAAAATTTCGTTTCGTTGTTTTGAAAGGTTAGATAAGTTGTTTGCCTCTTTAACAGACTTATCGAGTTGCTGTTGACGAGTTGCTTGTGTCATCTTAACTACTGCAAAAATATAATAGCTATTAAACAATAATTGACATATAGTCAAGACGAGGATTAAAATTACATTTTTAATGGGAAAATGTTATTTTAAGCCTTGCCAATTTCTGAATGGCTGGCAGTGTAAATCAGTTTATTCATTAGTTACACAGGGGAACAGCTGTTTTGGTGTCTAGGTTTTTTGAGCTGATTCTATATCAATTAGATGTCCTAAATTCAAATAACCTACGAGCTCAAATTTTTAAGATATACAATTTTAGAGAAATATAAGTTACATAATTTTAACTCAAATCCGTAAGTGTAGTAAACAAAAGTAGATACGAAATTTTTATTTTAGTTATACAAAATACAATATTATGTCGTACTTACAAACAAAAAAACATTGAAGAAATCAAATAGTCACTCAACACTTCGAAAGCTTCTTTTCCGCGAAATTCTTGAATGTTTTTTAAACAGTCCCTTTTTAAACTCCAGCAGTAATCTGCCATCATGTGCATGTCCCATCTTCCTTGGTAGCGGTCCTCCATAACTTTAATATCTTGGTGAAATCTTTCACCTTATTTCTCACTCCTGTCATTTTCTGGAAACGGTCTAAGTGGTTGTGTAAATAGTGTATTTTAATACTAATATTGCACCCTAAGGATTTGAAACTATTAAGCATCTTGTTAACCATTTCAACATTGTTTTGAGCTTTATGTTTGCCTAGAAAATTTTCTACAACTGCAACAAATGATGGCCAAGCTTCTCGTTCAACTTGATTCATTGAATTTATGAAGGCAGGATCCTTAATTAATTGTCTTATTTGTGGGCTGTCAAATATCCCTGCTTTGAGTTTTTCTGTGCTCAACTGATGCATTTTTACCCCTATTTATGCAAAACATAACCCATTCTTATTAAGAGCCTTTACAAATTGCTTCATTAAGCCAAACTTTATATGTAACGGAGAAAGTATGATTTTTTTCTCTTTCAACCAAAGCGTTGTTAATGACATTCTTTTCCCCAGCGTCCATGTTTTCTCTTTGAGGCCAATCTTTTCTAACCCAGTGGTATGTTTTGTTCCTACTATCCCAGAGGCACAAGAAACACGGATATTTCGTGTAACCACTTTACTGCCCAACAAGAAAGTTTTTTAAGTCTACACAAATCATCCATTGATGTTCGTGATACTTTATCTTCTGCAAGACCAAAGCTACGGTATTATATTCTTCTTTCAGTTTCGTTGAGTGAGCTAGTTGTAATAATCAGATATTGATTTCAAAAGAAATAACTTTTAAGAAAAAAGGGACACCCAGTATAGTTAAAATTCGTTTTATCAGATATATTTCAAAACAATTTTATGTAAGGCAATATGACATGATATTACAAGCACGTGCAAAAACACTAAGTCAGGAGTTTAATGAAATACAATGTATTTCTCAATGTTAGAACGGAAGTTGGTATCATATTTGTTTATATAGAGACGCGATTATATTTTATAACCTACATACAAGGCATCGAGCTGACACAGAAAAAAATGTCGGGAGCCATCTTTGAGCTTTAATTCAAAGGGGGCGTGGAAATACACGTATGACCATTATGACTGGACATAATAATTATAAACATTAATTGAAATGCCTTTTTTTGTAAAGCGGCCATAATTAAAAAGGCGTACCAAAAATACTTCCCAACGGGAAAATTGTAACGAGGTAGTCGGGGGTTAGCTTTTCACGGGGAACGACTCAAAGTCTCACGGGGTCATATAAATAATTTTAGTTTTTTTTGGTTTTCTTAAAAAGAAATTTCGCGGCGTGAACGGTGACTGTGTAGTTTTATACCGGATTAATCAACAGTGTTCACCGACCAGGCGAATCCGGGGACGATCACCAGGAGTGATTAGCAGTCAACCCTTAAGATAATAGGGGTAAGTCCAATGAGACAGTAATTAATCTGATACTTGAATGCTATATGGTATTAACTTGTAACCTCATATATTTGGATAAGATATTACAATGCTCTCTCCTATTTTATAATTTATAAATATCAAACGGGAATTCACTGGGTTTATGGCCTGCTCTAAACCGAATTAAGTAGCCTCTAAAATTTGTGACGGGCAAAACTAGTTCATTCTGTATATGTTTTTTTTTTAGTATCTATTTGTATCGTGTCCTTAACTCTTAGTTAGACTGTCATACATTCAATTTTATGAAGGATTAAACAAGTTGCTATTTAGGCAATCATTGTAACGTAAACTTGCTAAAAATTAGTGCCATTGTCATAAATTTTATTTCAAATGTTACTAGGAATTTTATTTTGATTTTTAAAGTTGTTTCTTGTTCTGTATGTTGATTTTCATTACACTTGTTTAATATGTCAAAACTCACTAAACCTTTTTTTATTTTCATTATATTTGTTTACTTTAATAACGGATTTTAATTAACCCCTCCCATACACCCCAGTGAAAGTTATGATACGAAAGCTTAAATATTCTCTGAGGATTAAGAATATCAACTAGAAAAAAAAAAGGTTCACGCATATTTAGCCGTGACGAATCACGCCTTAGTAGGATATTTAATTTTTGGTAGAAAACCATAGTGCCTTGACCGCTCAACAGACTTGATATACATCTAAGTTAGACCTATAAGTAAGTACCCTTTCAGATTATGTAATCTCTCTTTGAAATCAATACAGGGTTAAAGTCTAGTTTTAATAATTCAGTCTACAAGGAATAGTCTTAAGAAAAATAATAAATACCCACAGTTTTATTGTAGAAAGTATATACACAAAATCAGCGGGTATTACAGTGGTATTGAACCATATTTATTCCTACTATGTAGAAGGACACATTTTAAACTTCGCTTTGAACTGTCAATAAATACTGCCGTCATAAGAAAAAAGCGCGTAAAGCACAAATGAGTGAAACTGAGAAATTCTAACGTGTATATTTAAAAAGGCGTAAAATAATAATTTTATAATTCTATTGTAAAAATTTGATTGCTTGCACACCACCTAGAAATACTTTGTTATCTAATCATAATATATGAATGATTTTATTTCAGGATCATACATTATTTAATAAATTTTTGCAAATACGGCAAAATGGCTATAAATTATTTACTTCTATACTAATGAAAATACGCGTAAAGTACTTGCACTAGAAATGAACAGGGTATTTTTTTTTGAAGATACGCAATTCTTATTAAGTAGTTCCTTGTAAAGTAAACACTAAAATTTACGTATTTTTAATCGCTTCAATTTAAGATAGATTGAAATGTACTGGTTTCCTGTAGAGATATGAAAATTAGGAAATGCGGTTTATTTTAGAATTCTTTATTCATTTAAAGGTTCACAATAACTAAAAATAACAAAACATTGACGAAACATAACAAATTATTTGTTGAAATTTCTTGCCAAAATGTTTTTCTATTTTCTGGCATTACAGGTGCTTTTTAATTTCGATGCCTTGGTATCTGCGATACCTCGTGGTTCTCCTCTATTTATTTGGTGGTCACATAAGGTGAAGTTTCTTTTTTATTTCTCCTGTAAAATGTCCACTTCATAAAAAGTATTATTTTGGAATGTATTAGACTTCATTTTCATGTGGTTTCTCCTAAAAATAACATGTACTATGTCTCTTATGTATGGTCTAGGCTCGAGTTTGTTAAATTTAGTAAGTGAAGTGCAGTTTTTTCAATAACTTATTTCAATCTTGCAACAGTGCGTTTATTGTTAGCATTTCCAACGGCTTTAAAGTCATTAAAATCATAGGTTTTCTTCTGGTGTTTCAACGACAATTCAACCTGGTGGTGGAAGTCTGAAGGTTATTTTCATTGATATTTTCAGCACTGTTTGGTTGGTTTACTACACAATTTTCTTCATTATTATTATCATGTCTCGTTGCATTTTCTAGGGGAATTAGGCTTGAAATTTGTTGTTCACTGTTATAGTAGTTGTAGTCTTCGCTAATAATATTATTTACATCAATTTCGCTCAAAATTGAAGTGTTGCTACAGGAATATTCAGTATATAATACTTTCATGGACATCCCCGTATAAAATATAATTGCTAACAAGTCACATATTTAGGGTTCATCGCGAAATAAATTAAATTAGTCACAAGTGAAAGTAATGTAGGACAAAAAAAAATTGATTAAATTAAAAACTACATTTTTATGAACATAAACACAAAAAATTAAAATAAATACTTACTTTCAGATATGCATATCTTTACATTAGTAATCTATGTGCATATCCCAGGTACAATGTGGAGACAGTAACATTATTTTCTGCAATAACAAAGGGTATATCGTTTTCCATATTTTGCTCTTGGTTTTCTTTGTCTTTATTATCATTATTAAGCGCTAAATCAAGAAACCTTTGTACACGACTCATGACTGTAAGTTAAAATATAAATGTTATTTGTACAGTAAAATACCAAATAACTATTAATAAATTTAAAATTTCAAAAGAAACCTTACTCTAGTTAGGTAACTACCAACTAAATTCACGAATTCAGATTGATTATTTAAATAATAACAAGAGAAAAACCGCGTATCGGCGCGCTACTAGAGAAGAACTACGTATGAGAATCTGCACTACGAAAAAACCACGTATAGTCCTGACTTATACGCGCTTTTTTATTAGCATTGAATATATACGTAGTTTTATTATAAAAATAATTAACATTGCCTCTCATTTACGTGGATGTGCCTATCAAATATTTTATGCCAATTCATAATTTTTCATACATATAAGTGATTTATCTCTCAAAATAGACTAAAATAGATTGTTTCTTGCCACTGGAACTAATAACTCGATTTTCTGAAATTTGTGCTTTATGTGCTTTTTCCTTATGACGGCAGAATAGGCGCCAATCATCTAGAATATATTCAAAAAGTCCCATTTCTTTCATAAGTCCATTAATTTCGTGACAAAATACAAGATTGTCTTCTTGAGAAAAGAATGGCAGCAGATACTTTTCTCGTGTACGGTAAAAGGTAATTTTGGTTCCTTCTTCCAATACATTTTTGTCGTTCAACCTAGAAGCTAGTACTTCAGAAGCTTTTTTCGATAAATTGAGATCACTGGTGAGATCATTTAATTCATTTTGATTAAAGCGTTGAGGAACTGATGACTTCTCTTCATAGTCACTGTTAGTTTCATTAGCATCAGAACTTTTATTAGCATCAGAACAGCGATCAGAGGGAAAATATTCGTCATTAGAGATATCTGGTAGCTGATGATGTTGGAATCAGTATTTCATCTGAGTGCGGGATAGGGTGTATTGCCGAGTCTACATTGTCGAGTCCACTTACTGCGGTTATTTCGATTGATTCCTTTAGTATTTACTAAACAGAAATAACAATCAATGAAGTGGTTTATTGGTTCTCTCCAAACCATTGGTACGCCGAATTTTAGACATTTTCTTTTCCCGGTAGTTCACTGCCGTACATGCTCTGTACAAGTTTTACATACGAGATGCGGGGCCCACTTTTTGTCCTGATCACCAAGGTTAACTCTAAAATATACAAAGTCAGTAATAGTTTGTCTGTTTTGTTGAAACATGGATTCTCCGCATATATAGCAAAACACATCAGGTTGATTTACACAACTTCTTGAACTGGAACCTGAACTCATTTTAATTCTGTTCAATAACACAAAAACACTCTTTTCTTAACATAAAATAACACGCCGAATTCGATCTACTCTCATTAGTAAGAACGCACAAAATGACGAGACTTACCCGAGTTAGGGGATTAAAAGGGTCAGTTCAGGTACCTGATAGGCAATGGTTCCACTATTTATAGATTTACCTGGAATTTACTCAATTACATTAATGAATATATAATAATTTTAGAATTCTCATAAATGAATATACTGAATAAAAACCACATTGGTAGATAAATTGATGTATCTAAAAAAGTAGAGCTGATAGAGAAAAACGGACTGCATGTACAGATTTAGCGTCCCAAATATAGTTAAAATCAGCTTTAAAATCACAGGCACAAAAAAATATTTTTGTTGCCCTGTGTTATATGTTTAGGTTGTACATTTTTAATTTATCAAAATATTTTAAGTACTTTGTAGATTGTTATTATAATTAATTATTTTTAATTTCAATTATCGGGTCGGTCTAACGCGCTTATATTTATTTATAAGCAAGTTTATGTGTCAGAAACTGCTGGGCTTCGAATCCCAGACCATGTGGATTTTTAATTAAATTGCATGGTTCGGTTTAGGATTTAATGTGTGCCGTATTAATAGAAATTCAATTTCTGTTGATATGACATGCAGATTATAAAAAATCGCCATACATTACCGTCTCGATGATGGTGGGTGAGGTTTTCCGGGTTTTCCTCACCTGTAAGTCAAATGGCACTATCAATCATCTTTAAGTCGCCCCGGAGCGCTACGGCAAATAATAAAAATAGCCGTTCCTTTCCCCGCACAAGCCCAGCTTTTGGGGTTAAAATTCACTCGTAAGGGGGTTAAATAGGGAGAGTATTATTGTTATTATAATTTGTCGACTACAAAGTTTATTTTATCAAGTAAATCTTGCCTTTAGATTTTCAATTTCCACGAGTAGGTTGTCAAATTTTGTATATGAGTTCTCCATATCTTCAATATATGAATGATCCATGTGTTAAAATTAAACATGTTTATTCCCTTCTCCTCCTTCTTCTTGTGCTTGTTATCATTTATAAACTTTATAAATAATGCACAGAAATAATACGACTTCTGATCTGTACCTGTAACAGTATAGGCATATTACACTTATATTGGATTTATTGTTTCTTGAGTAAAATATTATTTTAAATAGACTTACAAACACAACAACTGATTCCGGGACAGATGGATGACCTGAGTTAGCTGTGGGACATAAAACATTCATCACATTTTCTTTCCACTTTAACAAAATATCTTTTATTGCTGCTCCACTACTAGTTCCCCTCTGGTATGATTTAATTTTGGCATTCTTTGTTTTCACTTTTGATTTTATATCATGCCACGACTGAAATGCAACGATCTCCATAATTTTTGTGCAACTAATGCTGTAAATGTCTTTGTAAATTTTCCACTAATTAACTCCAAAGCACCGAGAATGTTTTTCCTAACTCTTTCTACTGCACCCGAGTTTTTAAATGGTGTAAGATTCTTTTCTTTCTTCTGAGAAAATATAATCCCTACAAGTGACACCCTGAGACTCGGAAGTACTCGAGCGCCAGTTTTTTTTAATGTGGTTTGCTCCACAGTTCGGGCAGCTTCTAGTGGAGGTGACGGAATAACTGCAGGGGTCTCGTTAGTATCAGACAATCAATAGAAGAAGGTAACAATAACGGGCTTTAATCGTTATTGTTACGTAAAAGTATTCGGAAGCTGAGCACGGTCGGGGCAGCGGGATTCGGAGAGCTTTTCTATCTTGATGTCAACCGGACTGACTGTCGATGAGAACTCAACTGCTTCTCGCTTTGCATGCTCCATTTATAGGTCGCAACGCGCGTAGGAGGGTTGCCATAGCTACCGTGATCGGCCGCTCACTGACAATTATAGATGACTGAAGGGCTTCAAACACAGAATTCGCTTGAAAATCGAATTTCGACCAAGTTTTTATGGTAATTAGTAAAAATAAAATAAAATTGCGTTTAAATCTGGCTTTTTGATTGCATTTCATAATTTAAATAAAGGAAACTTGGTTACATTTTAATATAAGGATCCAATGGCAAGTAATTGAAATTTAAATACGATGTTAAATTCGATGGATTCTATGTTTTTCAAGTAATTCGATTAAAGTAACTTCGGTATATTTAAAAAAATGCTAAATTTGATTTTTTCGACGGATTCTATGTTTTTTACAAATAATTAAATAAAAGTAACTTCGTTACAATGGATAAGTCTTAAATCTTAGATCTAGGAATGTACATACAGCAAGCTTGTTGCTATATTCCACATTTCCAAGGCGTCCACGCAGACCACTATTAAGTGTTTGAACTACATTTATAGACAAGTCCGAATCTTCAATGGTTTGATTTGATCGATGGACTGAGACCACTTAGGCAGGAGATAATTTACACAAAAGGAATTTCTCTAGAAAGCAAATTTTTCACTGCATTTCGATTTTATGCGGTTGGGTCCTATCAACGATGTATTGGCCAAGATTTTAATTCTGGGCTTAGTCAAACATCTGTACATAGGTGCATTAACTCTGTTACTCAAGCTTTAACACTTTTAGCCCATCAACATATACAACTTCCCTAGGAAAGATATATAGATATATTTGAATTTATGGATAGATCAAAGTTTTCTGGGGCAATAGGAGCAGTAGATGGAACACACATTGTCATTTTAAAGCCTTCAGTAGATGAACATAATTTTATTAACAGCAAAAATCCCAGTTTGAAAATACGTAGTATTAATACAAATTATGTTGGACCAACTCATGATTCATTTATATGGAATTACTTAGGGCGAGTTGTACAATATACGGTAAATCTGAAGTTTGTTAATAAATCTTAGGATTTGTAACAATCAGCGTTGTACAAGTTATACTGCGACCGTAAATCTATTGATTTTGTAAGAAATCGTCAAACTTTGGATTGTGGGTCCGTAAAACTTAGGATTGGTGTTTATAGGTATTTATACATGCGCACTAGAAGAGTAATGCCAAGAATCTATTGAATCTAACCTCTAAACTAAATGTGTGTTGGTGTTTATAAAATATAAAAATGGATATTTTTAAAATTTTCGAAGATATTATCGATACCTGAGAGTAACAGTGAGATAATGCTAAATTCATTGTTTTAAGATAATCGCATTTTTATTTGCAATAGAGGTAATTAAATATTTATGGGGTGATTTTATTTCAACTCAAGTGATTTTTTGATAGAGAAAGTTGGTAAGCTTTAAGTAAAGATTAGTGAAATTGTTTTTGACACTTAATATTAAATATTTAAAGTATTGCTCTTAGGCTCTTTTTTTTATGTGAGATATCTCACTATTGCTTTAAATATTAGTATTCATATTTAGGTTTGTCTCAGTTAAAAGTGCATTAAATAAATAATAGAATTCAAAGCAAAAAAATGTTTATTAAAAAAAATACATTTAAAATATTTTTATTTTCTACATTATAAGTCTTCATCAGCGTCTTCTGTAATGTCAACATTTTCCTGTCCCTTTAAATTAAAAAAAAATGGTGATACCTTTGGGGAATAGTTTTACTTTCACATAATGAAATAAGATCTTTCAACTTATTAGCTGGTATTCGAGGTGGTTCAGTATACGCGGGTTTCAATTCGATGGACTCGCATGTTCTCCTACGTCCTCTCATACGATATTTGACGTTAATAAATTTGCTGTAGTATGTTTCTGAGTAAGATGTCTTATATTTGATTAGGTCTGGATCATTTATAGTTACTTGAATCATTTTTACATTTTGCCAAAGGCATTTTTCGCCATCATTGTTGACATTAAAATTTTTTCCTGTTTGATTACATACGTTTTTCCAGTCTATAAAATCCCCAGTCTCCATTTCATTCACAATATACAGAGGAGCATTTTTTTTGGCACATCGTATTATCATGGCTAACTCTGATGGGACAAAAATAGGCCCTTGTTTAAGAATTCGTTTCTTTTCCTTCTCAATGCAGGCATGAACACTGTCTCCTTCATTTTCAGTATGCCCAACGATGAGGTATTTATGTGTAATTGTTTGAATGTTTAATGTTTTCAAAGCATATAAGTACATGCAAAACATAAATTTATTTTTATTTTGTGCGTTACAATTGTCGCTGTAAAATATTACCTCCTTTTTACCCTGACAGTAATTTTTCAAAAAGATATACACACTGGTTGCAATTTCAATGGCGCCTCTTTTGGCAATACTCTCGTTCCATAAATAACAAATACCCTCCTTACTTTTAACATTATAAACAGTGAAATTGTAGGCGTTCAATTTACTTTTATAAAAAAAGGTCGAAATATTTCCATTTGGAAGTGGCATCACTGCTTGTAAATCAAAGGTAGCTAGTATTACGTTTTTTTCAAGCATAAACTGGTTTTTGTCTCCTTCTTTTTCCAAGCGTGAGATGCGTACATTTTCTTTATGTGTATCGTATTCATTCTTTTTCAACTCCTTTTCAGAACTATGTTTTTCATAAATGACACAAAATGAACACTGATCTTTTTTTGGCTGGAAGAATGAAATATTAAATTTATTGTTAAATATCTTTCTATACAGTGATTCTTGAACGAATGGTTTTTGGTCCTGATCACATTTTTCTTTATATAATTTGTACATTAAAGAGACATTCAATGAACCATCTATATATTCTTTTTCAGTTATAGCCCGGCAATAGTGACTCTTCACTCGAGGAAAACTGTTAATGTGATCTTCAACATCTCTAGTTAGATTATCAGAGGTCTTATTGCTACTTTGTCCCGTCCCTCGTAATTCTTTTTCTAAAAACCCGTCGGGTGCCTTTTTTACTGCAGTACTTATAGTATTGTTAGAAATATCCAATGTTGCCATAAAAAAATTTTTGAAGACTCGAATATCTGTTTCATCAATTTCAAAATAATACCCGTGGTTTTTTTCCTACGCTTTGGCTCATTTTCCTGTAGATTCTGTGTTGTCGCTTTTGGGGTAATTGTTTTCATACACTTTAATATGAAATCCCGTTGTCTGGTTTTATCAGCCAAGCTGTAAAACTGCTGAAATATCAACAGTCTTTTTTCTTTTGAAATATTTACAGTACATTTGTATAAACAATGTTCGTCACACGGGGGCTTTACCGTTTTTGCTCGGTGTAACTTACCAAGTCGTGACGTATACTCTTGGCCTGAATTTATTTTCTTCTTCTTCAAATTTCTCTTCCATGTATTTTCGCCCCTAATCCGTTTTCTGGTTTTCTTTTTTGTGTTTATTTGTTCTCCATTATTATCGCCATTAGTATCGCCATTGGTATCGCTGCTGCTGTTATCAGGGTATTCGTCATCTTCTCTGTGAGGGTTAAAATCAGGGTCTTCGTCATCTTCTCTGTGAGGGTTAAAATCAGGGTCTTCGTCATCTTTGTTAAAATCACGGTCTTCATCATTGGAAGGTTCTATTTCTTTTAATAATTCTTTCCCATTTTCATCCTGTAATTCTTGTAATAATTCTTTCTCATTTTCATCCTGTAATTCCTGTAATAATGCTATCCCCTTCTCATCCTGTAATTCTTGTAAATGTATGACATGACCTTCACTTAGCAGAAAAACGTCCTTAGGATCACTTGGTGTATATTTTACAGCTAAAATTGAACCAAAAGTTAATAGTCTATCACAACTTTCTTATGGTAAAAAACATATTTGTGGCAAATAATACATATTATAACCATTAATAAGTATTGGTTTAAAGAAAGTATATAAACGGAATAAAAAAAATTAACCCACCTGAAAAACAATCAAAAAATATTTCCATCCCCATATTATTTTTATTAACTTGTGTGATAGGATTTTCTTCGTTTATTTTGTGATTCTTTCAACGTTTCATGGTTTAATTCCTGCACAACTGCTGGCTGTGTATTTAAGTGTAAGAAGTCAGTGTCCCCTTGTAAACTTTCTGTACATTGTTGTACTGCTGAAAATAAAATAACTTTTAAAACAGTTTTAAACTCAATTACTACTTCCATTATATAGCCTTATAGCCCTAGGTGTCTAATAAAATAACTAAATAAAGTAAGTGAAAATTATTAGAAGCTGACAAGTACAATTTAAGTACAAAGTAACTTATTAAACAAACTTACCAGATAAAACTTCAAAACTAATGCTATTCATATCTATAATTATCATATCATTCACTAGTGCTGCTGAATAAGAGTGTCCATCTATTGATAGCAGGTTACTTGTTTCTAGAATTGCACTATTTTGTATTGTTGGACATTCAACGTTGGAAGTATCTAGTTCGTTTTCTGGTTCTTGGTAATTAACTTGTAATAAGCTACTACCACCTTCATTATTGTTTTTATAAGTTTTCACTTTTTGTTTTGCTAAAAATGGATAATTACATTACCGTCAATGGAGCTACAAAACTTAATTTTTAAAAATATTTATTAATAAACTAAATATTATACTAACCTGTTTCACCGAGAGCCATATCACGAATTCGCTTTACCCTTAAACTCATACTTTTTTATTTATATTTAACTATAAATCAACACCGAAACATTCACAGAAACAAAACAAACATTGACTGTTAGGTTAGAATTTAGAATACTTAAAACGAGACAAAATGCGCGTCAACCAATTAACAATGTTGCCAGCTATATTGCAACAGTGATTTAACTCAGTGTTGCATGTAAGCGGTTGTAGGATTATTAATGCAACTCTGAGATATTTATAAAATCCCAGTGTTACAATAAAAGAATAGACAAACAGATAAAAATGTAACACTGAGTTTCAGATTTTCTAGTATTTTAAATATTTTTGCCGAGATATCTCAGTATTGCATTCAGTTAAGGTCGATTTTAGTTCACGTTTGACATAGTTAGCCCGAAATCGACTTTTTGGCATTTATCTCACTGGTGCTTTCAGGTATCGTTATATCAGCGACGAAGAAGTCATCAATATTATTGAAAGGCCGCGCCGCCCTGCCACGTTGCCAACCGTCTCGACGCCTAAACACAACACAAATGGTTAATTAAGACTTGAGGCGGTTGTCAACAATGACAAGGGGGGTTCCAATTATCCTGGGTGACAATTGGGTATTTTCACCGCGAGTAGCTCGAGCCGGAGAAGGGAGTAGTCCGATAAATAAAGTTGAAAGGGGGGGCACCAGGTTAAATTTGACGGCAAATACCCTCTAGGAGTATTGAATCAACCACCAAACCACCAAATTGGTTGATTGCTAGACTTAGGGTCTTAACTTAAATGCACCAGGCAACTATAACTAAAAATGAAACTAGGCGGAAATTTAGTTGGCTGTATCTTTAATCAACAAATTAAAATTATTTCACAAGTACCCCGAAGCCAGGTGAGGCATTAATTATAGAACAAATAAGTATGTTTAATATACTAATGAAATACTTAACAAGTATTATAGAACAAAATAAGTATATTTAAATATACAGCGTGGAAAACAAAATAACAGTAATTACACTAATTAAAGGATCCCTATAACTTAACCTAACTTATGACCTAATAACGCGTTATGAGCTCATCACGGATTTATGACATGGTTAATACAAATAGATTAAAGACTTAAGTAGGCATTTAAAATTAAACAATGGCAAATGGCCTTAATTTCACTTACTGGGGTTGCCACGATGGGAACACGATCAGCTTGCAGAATAAATACCTTACTCAAAGGATGAACTCACTCATCTGATGTGGTAGATACCAGCTAGAGTAGCTCTCCAGGTCATGCTTACACAACAAAAAAATAAAACTCCGGTTCCACCTCGCAGATCCAGATCCCTCCAGAACTAGGTCACTAGTCATTTGGTAAGTATCAACCCTTTCCGGATGTTCGTGGACATACAATAAACCAGTGATAAGGAAACACCACAGGGTAAAAGAAAAACCCTAAAAACACGAATAAATAAATAATATGATCCAAATAGATCATATCCCAGACACTTAGACAGTATAAGTGTATTTCTTTCTTAAAATCATAATTAATAACCCCCCACGCTGTAATAAAATTCCCATTACATATATCTTTATACACAAGTGAGAATATGTGCTCACAGGAGACAATTACTAAATAGAACAAGTTAAATACGTATATACATACCCAAACAAACCACTTTGGGGTTTTTAACAGATAAGTACCACGTGTACGGGTGACTGGATGATGAAGAACAATTAATCCCTTAAGCAGGTTACCAAGGGAATTTTCCCAAAAAATATCCATAAAACTCTACGGCAATAAAATTCTCCAGGTCTATTAGGTAGTTTCCAAATTAATCCCTTATCGGATGACCAACACTTTGTCATATATATATTTGAAAAACTTTCCAAATGTTATTCACCACCATTCAATATCCATATAAATCAGCCAAAAAAAAAAAGTGACAAGACTCAAAAATGACAGACCAAAATGACAGACCACCAGGTCTGGAAATATTAAAAATTATATAGTTATTAATACACGGAACATCAATCCACAGAACACAACGCGACACCAGCTATCGAAAACCAACTGTCCCGAGTAACGCAGAATATCAATACCCGAAATCCGCTAATTTGTGACAGTGACCCAGATATCGCTCTGCGGTCAACGGTCATACCAATTTTCGAACAGCTGTTTACTGACCTATATCTATAGGATCAAGCAGAGTAAACAAAGAACACTGGGTAAATTAAATATTTAATTTACTAACTCGTAGTTAATCAAAAGCCAAAAACGAACCGTAACAGCCCAAAAGTTTTTCGATTTAGACCAAATCACATGCGTCAGTGGGATGAACAGGAGTTTATCAATAGATTTGGAGTGTCCAAAGATTCTGTTCTAATAATTTTAGAAGATATTGAACCTATAATTCGTTATAAAACAGAAAGGTAAGTAAAGTAAATTAGTGTTCATGAACTTATTTTTACAGGATTCGGGCAGTAGATCCTTTAAGGCAGTTACTGTTAACTTTAAGATTTTATGCTTTGGGTTCGATAATATTGTGTGTAGCCGATTTTATTGGTATCCACAAGTCAACAGCATTCAGAATTATTAACAAAGTAACAAGAGCAATATGTTCATTGGCAGGTCAATACATAAAATTACCTACCATACGAGAAAAAATTTCTTCAACTCAGGTGCAATTTCACCGAATAGCTCGGTTTCCTAAAGTTATTGGAGCCATTGGTTGCACCCATGTTCGGATTCAGTCTCCTGGTAACTACATTTATATTTAATTTAGTAACTAGGAAAGAAATAAGTAAATTTAGTTAACTTGGGACATTGCTTACTTTCTATTTTGACCTTTTAACAGTAAATAAGGTTAAAACAAAATCAGTATATGAATATTGTTATAATTTATGTGATAAATTGGTTAACTATCTTGTTTTAATTAAAATCATTTTGTTATTTAAAATGGAAAACTTTTCAATATAGTTATTTAGTATTTCATTAAATATATTAATGTTAATTTTAGGAGGAAATGATGCTGAAAGATTCCGAAATAGAAAAGGTTATTTTTCTATTAACGTTCAGACTGTAGCAGATGCAAACTTAAAAATAACACATATCGTTTGCAGAGGGTCTGGTTCTGCTGATTTTTAATAATAGCCGTCTTCGAATGCTAATGGAATTAAATTATAAAGGATATTGCTTATTAGGAGATTCGGGTTACAATGTGGAGACTTTTTTAATGACTCCCTTAAATAATCCAGTTACAAGAGCTGAGAACTTGTATAATGAGTCGCAGATAAGAACCAGAAATGTTGTAGAACGTTCATATGGAGTGTGGAAAAAGAAGTTTCCTTGTTTGTCAAAAGGATTAGCAGTGAAAGTTGAAAGAATTCTACACATAATTGTTGCAACGGCAATCTTGCATAATATTGCAATTAGTCAGAATGATCCTGTACCTGATGAAGAAGAAATTAATTTAGATATTCATAATGATGATGAAAGTCATAATTAATGGCAATGATAATGGCAATAATGTTAGAACAGATTTAATAAACAACTATTTCGGCATTTTTTAATAAATTATATTTTAATAAACTTTTTATTGAGTAAAAAAATAAAATGCTTTTTAAACCCAAATACTACTACTTTATTAAATACATTTTCAATTTAATAATTGCTTTTTCAAAAGTTCATTTTGTAAACGGAGTTGTTCAGTACGCAAATCATGCTCTGTTTCATTTTGTTTTATTTTTTGTAAATGTTCCTCTCTCTTAAACTGCATTTCTTCACGCAGAGCTTCTGCTTGAATATTTACTAATTCTAATTTAGCCTGAAAGAGAACATTTATTTTCAACCTGCAGTCTTGCGTAAGCTGGTTTTTTTCTAATTATTTTTGTTTGACACTCTAAAAAAAAGAATATGAAATAAAAAGTACAGTATCTAACAGGCTCCGAAAAATAAAGAAAATGAACATAATAGGTATTAACTTGGTAATGTATGTGTTTTTTTAGGACAGGAAATTGAAAATTCTTTTTTTTCTTCTTCAACCTCCACTTCTTCAACTTCCACTAACTCATTATTTCTTTCTTGCTCAGTCTCTTCCATTACTTCAATAGTCGGTTGCTTTCTAACTGACAATGGAGTAGAAATTGGGGTTTTTAACAATTTTGGAGACCAATGTGCCCAATTTGTCTCTTCAGCTTTTGAAGTTGATGGTACATTCATAATTTTAAATTCGAATGTATCATCATCAAATTCATTCTCCATGCCGTGAACATTTATTTCCAAGAGCTCTTTTACCTTTTCATCAATATTGGTAATATTAATAGGTTCTGGAATGCCCCCACCTGTTTTGTAAATATTTTGCTTTCCGACGGAAAACTTATTTTTAGCATTTTTTTATATTTTCGTATTTTCCCTTTATATTTTTTAGGGTTCTAAATGAGTGTCCACTTGTGGCATTGAACTCCTCAGTAAGTTTAACCTAAGCAGCATTCTTCTCCTTCCACATAACGGCATCCGTCTGTTTATTTTCAATTATACTCTTGTATTTGTCGACCAAGAGCATTAAAACATCTACTTCGGCATCTTTAAATTTCCCATATTTTTCTTGTGAAGCTGTCATACCTACCTAATAAAATTTTATTTTAAACTTAACCTTTAGTTATTTTACTTTAATAATTACCTTTTATTTTCTGTAGTAGTTCCAAATATTTAAATAATAATAATAATAATAATAATAAAAAAAAACTAATAATAAAAAAACCAATAATAATACACTAATAACTACTGTGACTAATAACTAAAAATTAATATAACACTCAACAAACAAATCAAAAATTAAACAAATCAAAAATCAAACAAATAAGCATAAGAACATGGAACAAAATGGCAGACTAATTTTTAAAATTTAAAAGTGTCAAACATCAAAAATCAACATAAACCCCGTCCTTCTTTGTTTAATGCTGTTGTTTTCTTTATCTTTCATGAATACTATGAAGTTGCAGTTCTCAAAACAGTATAACCAACATGGCAAATATTGAGATTATTTTAACCTTGGATTGTTAGATGCTTATACACCGAAACTTCAGATATCTTCAGTTAAAACTTCAGTTTGTGGTTCAAAAAATTTTCAGATTTACGGCACATTGTACACCCCACCCTTAATAGCTAAAGAGGTTATGGTTAATTTAAGTAAACATGTTGGTTATTAGGTGATTCTGGGTACCCCCAAGAACTTTTTTTAATGATACCAATACGAAATCCCCAGAACAACAGTAAAAATAATTATAAGTATGCTCACATAAGAGCTAAAAATTGTGTAGAAAAATGGTGTATTGGGGTTTTAAAATGTAGATTTAGATGTCTTAAGAGAGCGTACTGCAAGATACAAGCCACAATTTATGGCAGATATTGTGAAGGCATGTGATTTTTGAACAACCTATGTATAGACAATAACGTGCCCTTAAACGAAGATATTCTAGCAGAGGATGACAACAATAATGTTGGTGATGTTGGTCATCGTGTACATGTCCCTAATGTAAATGGAATTGCTGCAAGGGATATACTTGTAAACTAATATTTTGCATAGTTTCACAATTAATAAAATACATTCTTTTCATATATTTTTTTATTATAAAATAAAAGTTTAACAAAGACTAGCAATTTTTAAATTATTAATTGGTATTTTGTTCCGTGGCTGTTGCTATTCGCTCTAGCTGATTTGAGATACATGAAAAACCCTCTTGCATAGTTACCTTAATGTCCCTAAGAACAATAAGTTTCTCTATAAAAATTTCCATCTCTTTCTCCTCGTTTGAAATTTTTCTTTTCTTTTTTTGAAGTATGGATCCTATAGTCGTGTTCAGTAGAAACAAAGGTATCTTTCTTACTGCAACTTGCTGCAGATGTATTTGCAATTATTGAGGTATTGAGTGATTGATAATTAGCTTCTTTTCGGAATAGAATTAGTGGTATAGGTTGTGAATTTATTTTTGTATTAGGCTGCAAAAATTAATATTTTTATAAACACATTATTGCAAAATTTTTCAACTTAATGTAGCAATTTCCTCACTACCAACTCTTTTGTAAAAAGATGGGCCAAGTAGAGATATTATTCTTAGCTCCAAATCGTTTAAAGATACAGTGTTAGAATATCCTCCTCCAGTAGCCATTTGATCTTTGTTAATGGCAGCTGCCTTCTTTAAAAGATAGTCTGTCCAACCCTAAAATACAATATTTTACAATTAAAGTAGGTACATAGAAATATCTCAAAGTAAAAGTATCAATTTTATTAAATTGTTATCGTTTTATTACCTTCTGTGTAAAAAGATTTTAGATGTTTGATATGGTACAGTTGAATCGTGAATTTAATATAATTTCCAATACTGTCTGCGGTGGTCCGTCTCAAACGCGTGCCTATGTAAGAGTGACGCGAAGATATGTGCGCGAGAGCTACGTGTGGTGTGCGGAAGACGATCGAAAGGAGCAGTCTCGTCTGAACTGCGAAGCAGTGAGGGTTCAGCGTGACAGCAGTAACATTATATTATTCCCGTTGTTTACGAAAGTAGAGTTTGTTTATTGTCCTGTTTGGCAATATATTAGTTCTATACCCAGTGTGTGTGTTCTTTCAAACCTCAGAACCCGTCCAAAACATCCAACCACTTCATGTCTTACTGTTTGAAGGTAATTCAGAAAAGTATAAATAAAAAGAAATAGATTACTTGTTTCTACTATAAATAACATCAAGGAACTAAAAACAAACAACCTACATTATTCCATTTTTCTTGGGGTCCTTTCTCCTAAACCCAGGCTATTTAATTTATGGCCTAATTCAAGCCACAGTTTTCTCCGTTTTTCTCTGCCATTGGCCTCAAGGAATTTTTTCTGTGGCCTTCTCTGGTTTTTCCATAAAATTTGTTATTAAGCTCCAATGTTGTTCCTTCAATTTAAACGTCATTTTACAAAATAACATTAATGACGAATTATCATTTATACTTATTTAATCTATATTAATTACATGAATGTAAAGGATAAACCTCATTTTAATTCAATCAACTGCTCCTATTGCCCCAGAAAACCTTGATCTATCCATAAATTCAAATTTAATATCATTTCGTTCCTGGGGAGTTGAGGGAAGTTATATGTGTTGATGGGCTAAAAGTGATAAAGCTTAAGTGACAGAGTTAATGCACCTATGTACAGATTTTTGGCTAAGCCCAGAATTAAAATCTTGGCCAATACATCGTTGATAGGACCCAACCGCAAAAAATCGCAATGCAGTAAAAAATTTAGTAACGGAATTTTCTTTCAGGCAATAAAAGTGATATTCGAAATTATAGACCAATTTCAATAATGTGCGCATTTTCAAAAGTTTTTGGACAAATATTATACCATACTGAAGTTTTTTTAAACGCTCCTGAAAAAATAAACGACAAAAAGTTTCATTAACTCCCAATAACAGATAAGATATATCTTGCATACCAGTTTTTAACTTCATAAAATTAAATATATCTTGATCCTTCAAAAACATAACTGTTCTCTATTTCTTATTCTTTAGAAACAATGGTTTCTAATAACTGGAAGGATTGCAATCCTGTTAAAGTAGATAGTTCTTTAGCACTAACAATTCTGTTTGAAAACGGTTCAACTAAATACCACTCTTCACTTGTGTTGAACAATCGATCCCAATTTTCTGCTTAACAAATTTTTTTTGTAAATTAAGCAAAGCTCTTCAGCAGCACACATATCTTCATTATCTGCTTCACTAGTAGATATGTTCATTAACTGCAAAAACATATTAAGCTTATAATAATTACTCATACACTTTAAATTATGCATATGTATATTCATTGCCTGAAGAAGATAACTCAACACTTGACATTCTACTAGTACTGGCAACATGATTATTATATTATTATTGACAGTAGCCATAACTCTTGTTTTTGCTGAATTCCTTTTCTTTCTATCAATGTAATGGCTTAGGTTAGACAAATTTAAACTATAGGTACTGCAGTAGACACAAGCATATGTTTCTTCTTGTTTAGACCTACAGAACATAAATTACCAGATCAAACAATTCATATTAGAAATATAAAAATATTAATTACTATTAATAAAAATACTATTAAAAAATTACAAACCTGGATGGATGAAATCCTATTTTGTAAAATGGTGAGAGTAAACTGGCATACCTATTAATAGTAATAACTGCCTTTCCCTTTCCCATTTTCAATAAAATTATCCAAACCTTTCTTTAAATTTCTCTTTCCTAACCTAACGCAAGTACCAGTCTTGAAATTAACATTCAGGTAATTATTTTTTTTTATGAAATGAGTTCTAAACTCATTTGAGCCAGACCGATTCTGCCTGATGAGCGACAAGGAAATATAAACAACTGCAATATGACCCGCTTTTCGTCGCCTTGTTTGTATATGGATGAGCAGTCTATTATACTATATATGTCATTGAATTGCATTCGCTTGTTGAAAGTTTAGTAAACCAACAACAACATGGATTTATGGGTAAGCGGTTAATTAATACTAATTTATTGTCATTTAGTCATTCTGCAGATGAAACTTTAGAAAATAAACTTCAACTCGATATAATTTACATGGACTTTAGTAAAGCCTTTGATCGTGTGAATCAGGATGTTTTGTTGAAAAAAATTTATGAATTTGGTTGCACTAAAAGTGCCATGAATTTGTTTAAAAGCTATTTAGAAAACAGATATTTTCAAGTTAAATACGATGGGAACACGTCAGGAAAATTTCACGCTGCCCCAGGCGTACTTCAGAGCTAAAATTTGGGTCCTTTGTTTTTCTATTATTTGTTAATGACATGACGAAGTGTATTACATTTTCTAAATGCATATTATTTGCAGATAACAATAAAATATATAAACAAGCAGTTCGTAATTGTGTGGCTCTTCAAAAAGACTTGGATAGTATTCATGAATGGAGTATCAAATTTAAATTAAATTTTAACATAAAAAATGTTTTGTGTTGACTATGACCAAATGATATATGATACTTTAGAAAGGGTTCAGGAGTTCAGAAATCTAGGTGTAACTTATAACAATAAATTTTCGTTTTAAAAAAACATGTTGATAATACAGTTAAATCCGCTAATCATGTTCTCGGATTTGTATCCTTTTTCTAATACAAATTTAATTAAACTTATATATTTTACATTAGTATGACCTAAACTACAATTTGCTTCAGTTGTGTGGGCAGAAGAATGTCATACATCGGGTCGATGGTGTAGCGGTCTATCGCGCTTATATTCGTTTATAGGCGAGTTTATGAGTTCGAGACTGCTGGGCTTCGAATCCCAGACCAGACCATGTGGATTTTTAATTAAATTGCATGGTTCGGTTTAGGATTTGATGTGTGCCGTATTAATGGAAATTCAATTTCTGTTGATATGACATGCAGATTATAAAATCGCCATACATTATCGTCTCGATGATGGTGGGTGAGGTTTTCCGGGTTTTCCTCACCTGTAAGTCAAATGGCACCATCAATCATCCTTAAGTCGCCCCGGAGCGCCACGGCAAATAATAATAATAGCCGTCCCTTCCCCTACACAAGTCGTTCAGTCGACTTCAGAGGTTGAAATTCACTCGTAAGGGGGTGAATTAGGGAGAGTATTATTATTATTATTATTATTATTATCTTTACAGGAACTTGAGAAAATACAAAACAAATTCTTAAGGCATCTTTATTACAAAAAATATAATAAAAGATCGGATTATAATGCTATATATTAGCTAAGGGGTAACAGAAATTCACTTTATAAAAATAAACTATTAATCAATATTATATTAGCAGAATATTAGCGAAAAACGCACCGCACCCAAAAATACTACAGGGAGGTCTAGCAAATATTTATGTATTAAATAATGGAAGCTAACATCCGGTCATCCTGGATGTTAACCTCGTCCTCAAGGTATATATCGACGACGATCTGACAAAAACACGTAAGCGCCAAAAAATTTAAAATTAAGATTTTAATGCTTCTTATAGAAAACAATACGCCGCGCCGTTTGCCCCTAAACCCATAAACGACAAAATAACCGTATCCGTGTTATTCCCGTTTGAATTTGCTCAAGCGCCTGTTTGCCGCCCATAACCTTAAATTATGCGATAAAAAGCGATCGTAAGTGATAGGTGGCGTCGAACGATTTAATTAATTTTTTTAGCATTATTTCACTTTCTACACATATATAATAGGGTTTTTATGATTAAACTGATAAATCTAGAAGAGTAATATTATGATTTTTAATTAAAAAAATCGACTTAAACAAGTGTGTCGCTTAAGCAATTCGTATAATTCAAATGCAACTGCTTGAGTACCATTAGGCTATGTAGTCTTAATGGGAATTTGTAAGATATTTTCTGTCTTTATGACATAATTTTTAAGATATTTAACTGTATCACGCGAAAATAAGAATTGTAATAAATCATTTATAATGCTTGAAATACCGATTAGATTTAAATTTTCTGAATATTACTAATTTCAAATTAGGTTCAAGTGTGGCGCTTACGCAAAATGTTTTGTTTCAGAATGCAGCGTGGAAAAAAATTTTAAGTATGGAATTGGGGGAAAAAAGTAGAGAAAATAAACTTGATGAATATGAAAATTTAATTGATGAAGCATTAGATAACGGAATATTATTTAACTTCATTGTTGAAGAAGAACAAAAATTTGATGAATTTGGTAACACCATTGTTGCTGGTTCACTATTTTCTCAAAAAATGGTATAAAACGATATAAAAATTTGCCTAAAAATTTGAAAACTGAAAAGGAAGAAGAGGATTACTTAAACCATTTAAAAAAAAGGATGATGCTAAAAATCATTTCTTAAACAAAAAACAGAAAAACGCAGATCCCTCAACTGTTACTGCTAGTTTTTATTTGCAAAAAGTTTTGACAACTCCTCATGGATCTAGTATGTTATTAGGATTTTCTCGAAAATATGCTTGTTACAATTTTACTATTTATGAAAATGGAAGCGCAAATGGTGGTTGTTATTTTTGGGGTGAAAAGGATGGCAAAAGAGTAGCTAATGAAATTTGTTCCCATGTTTTTGCATATTTATCGCAGTTAGACAGGACAGGAGACAAAGAATGCGTTCATTTTTTCTGTGATAACTGTCCTGGCCAGAATAAAAATAAGCAAATGATAGCTATGTTGATACATTTTTTAGGTATATCTAAAGTTGTTAAAAATATAACAATAACATATTTAGTACCTGGTCATACATATATGCCAGTCGACAGCATCCATGCTATCATAGAAAAAAAGATCAAGAAAATGTTCATACAAGTCCCGTCGGAATGGCCTACTATTTTACCTAATGCTCGCAAGCCACCATACGAAATTATTGCTACAAAATATTGTTCAATCTTGGACTGGAAAGCTGTCACTTCCTCTAAAAAATTAAGACACTCACGATAATGATATAAAAATATCCGATATAGTTTAAATGGCATTTGAAAAAAATAATCCCAATGTGAAAGTGAAAACTTCCTATTCAGAAGTTGAAATACCAGTTGAGGTTCCATTTCAGTTAAGAACAGTACTCACAGAGATACCTAAAGCCTATAGCTGTGAATTACCTATAAATAAAAAGAAATTTAATAACTTAACAGAGTTATGTAGAAATTTTACTATTGAGCCTCAGTACCATGCAGAATATTTTTCACTAAAAACAAAAAATTCAGTACCTGATAATTTACCTGAGACTGATGTAGAAGACTAATTTTAAAGGCTGTAACATAATTTAAAATCTTAGTTTAAGGTTAAACCAAGGCTGTGCCCTATTTCTTATTAGGACAAACATTTTTATTTTTATTAGAATAATGTTTTGGTTAGTTAGTGTTATTTTTTGCTTGGAGTTGCAAATTTAAGTTTTTATAGTTAATAGAAAAGTTGTGTTCATTTTTGTATATCGAATCCAATATTATAAATCACTAAATAATTTTTCTTTTACTTATTCATGAAGCTCTAAATTATTGAAAGAGGACATCAATTTGCTTGCACTTATGTGTCAATTTTGACTCAGTGTTGATTTTCGGCAGACGCGTAAGCTGGACACATTTGTGATCATAGAGAAATACGTAAGTACCACATAATTAGACTTAACCACCAAGTAATTTTACAAAAAGACGTAAGCGATACAAAAATGATGTTTCTTGCGTATATTATTATTATTTTTTTATTTTTGTTATTATAATAACACTCTATGGGCAATAATTATAATCAGTGATAATTTTTAAAAAATAAGCAAAGTTATTTTAAGAGTTATACAATATTATCTTGTTCCTGTAAAATTTACAAAATGGCGCTTACGTCTTTTTGTCAGATCGCCGTCGATATGATATATGAATATCTGGAAAAATAATAATTTATCACCAATTATTTAATTTTTTTGTTGACTAGGTAAAAAGTACTATGCCTGAAAACATTTTCACCTGATAGATTTTTTACAGTGCTATTCCTGAAAACATTTTCACCTGATAGACTTTTTATAGTACTATGCCTAAAAACATTTCCATCTGATAGTGTTTTAGAGATAATATTCTACAGTACTATGCTTGAAAACATTTTCACCTTATAGACTTTTACAGTGCTATGCCTGAAAACATTTCCACCTGGAAATAGGTCTCTACAATACTATGCCTAAAAACATCTTCACCTGAGAGACTTTTTACAGTGCTATGCCTGAAAACATTTCCACCTGATAGTGTTTTACAGGTATTTATTCTTATAAAACTGCTTTTCTGAGTTTTTCAGCCTAAGAAACCTTGTTTATCGTCAGTGTGTTTTTTTTTTTTGAACTCAGTTCTACGGCACTAGTTTTGTAACCCCCGTCTTTAATTACTTTTTATTTACATCTAGAACATCGCATTTTTATGTAACTCCAGTCTGTAGCGAAAACTGATTTGCTGTTAGTGTTGGGAGCACCTAGATTATAATATTATTTGTTATTGTTATTAAGTTCCTAGTATATAGGTTCTGTTAAATATCTACTTATGTAAATCACAGTAGAACTAATTTGGTTACGTAAGTCGATAATAAAAACTCATATTAACATTAGTTTTCGAATTCGAGACTTTGTATTATAGACGCATCGTCAACATTAAAACATTTGGCTTGTTTAGAAGTTTCAGATACATAGTCGTAAAAGTATAGTGTCGGCTTTTCATTCAAGTCTTTAGAAAAGAGGTGAATATATTTATAAACAAATATTATGACACACTATAACAAGAAATAGATAATTTAAAAACACTTTTATAATTTCTGTAATTTTCAAATACAATGTTTCAGACATAATAAGTAATTTTTACAGTATTGTTTCAAAATGAAAGATTGTTAGTCTTTACCTTGTACATACCGATCGTTACCAATAACTTCCTGTACATTAAAAAAATAATCCGTTAAATTTTTCTTACAATTTTTTGTTTGTTTCATTATGGAACATAATAATATTGTTTTATTGGTGATACTATTGATACCCAGTTACATATTTTTTTATATTAAAATATCATTCGTCTACATTAGCATTAGCTACACTTGCGGCTAAGGACCAAGGCATCTAATATTGTTTTATTGAACCTTTTAAACTGTACACTTGTTTTAGGCATACTGTGATCGGGATGTGAAAATAACACTCTACACGTTATAATTATTAATCTATTAGTGAAATATATTAGGTATACATTCGATCTCAATGGGGGTTTAAGTATTACTGTCTGAGTAGGTGAATATGCCGACGCTCCAGCCGGTCACGGTGAATCCCCGCGCCGGTGTCGATCAGCAATAATACACAACGTACAGAGTGGTATATTTCCTTGCACGGCCATCCTTTGGGTTGTTTGTCCTCAAACTAATGTTGTTGTTATTTGTGCCTAAAAGAGATATACGTTTAAGTCGGAAATCTAAGAAGCTAAGGAAATATACGTAAAGTGCCTCTTAGGACCTCGTTATGCCCCTAACAGATTTAAGATGCCCCTGACGGTTTTAAGATGCCCCTGACGGCTGTAAGATGCCCCTGACTGCTGTAAGATGCCCCTGACGGCTTTTAGATGCCACTGACGGCTTTGAAATGCCACTGACGGTTGTAAGATGCCCCTGACGGATTTTAGATGCCACTGACGGCCTTGAAATGCCACTGACGACTTTAAGATGCCACTGACGGCTTTAAAATGCCACTGACGGCTTGAACATGCTACTGACGGCTTGAAAATGCCACCGACGGCTTACCTTAATTATTTTGAAATGTGAATGGCTTCATGTGTTCCATACCAACCACAGCCTCGTAAGAACGAGAAGATCGCATACTGTGTATGTCTTCCTTTACCCTGTAGCGATCGTTGGGGAGAATTTCCGTTACACGGAATGGACCCCGATATTTTGGATACAATTTCTTGCTCTCATTATTTGCTGGGAAGCTTGAAACTTTCGTAAGGACCAGATCTCCAATTTGATACATTTTGGGTGGTTTACGCTTTTCGTTAAATTTTGTGTTTTGTTTTACTCTATTATCTTCCAATCTTTTAGTGGATTTTGCTCGGATTTTGGTTACATCTAGCGAGCTTTCGTCTTCACTAGTATTTACGTGTAAATCGGTATCTGTTTCCATTTTAAAACCAAAAAAATTTCTGCGGGCGTGTATTGTGTGGTTTTGTGGATGGTGCTATTCAGACCTTGTTGAATTTTATTTACATTTGTATCCCAATTGTTTGTATTAGTCCCTGAGCCAGTGGTTGCGAGCGCATCGAGTACTGATTTGTTCTTTCCACTTGATCATTTCCTCTAGGTAACCCGACAGCTGTTGTAAAATGTTTAATACTTATATCTGTCAAGAATTGCCTGAACGATTTTGAAGTGAATGCAGAACCAGGATCTGTTATTATTCTTTTGGGATTTCCAAAAGTTGCAAACAATTCCTGAATCATTAGAATCACGTTGTTGGAGGATGTATCGGGTACCGCTTTGAGATAGGTAAACTTCGAGAACCCGTCGACTATTACGATAAGATATCTATTGTCTATGGTAGATGTAACGAAAGGTCCCAAATGTAAAAATCCCGGTTTTTTACCGCCATTGTTTTTATGATATAAGCAATGTAAGCAAGCGTTAATATATTTTTGTATGAATCGCCTCATTTTAGGGAACCAAAAGTTGATTCTAACATTCTCATATGTTTTGTCGAAAGCAAAATGACCTATTTCATCATGATTGGCTTTGATGATTTGCCACCTACATTTTTTTGGAATAACTAATTTACGACCAAAATCAGTGATTTTATACAATTTATTTCCGCGAATTTCGTAATCGTTAAATAGTTTTTTGTTGTTTTGCCGATCTCCAGTAAGCAACACATCTTTAACTTCCCTAATACTAGCATCTTGATCTTGTGCTTCGCGTAAATATTCTACCTCGTTTATTAAGAGTACGGTATTCGGCGTCTGTTTAACTGTTTCTGGAAAATTTCTGCTTAAGGCATCTACATGTTGAATTTGTGCCCGGCTTTATGTTCAATATTATACGAAAAATCTTGTAAGAATAGCACCCAACGCGCTATTCTTGAGATAATTGTTTGTTTAAGGAGCGCATTTTTGACCGCTATGCAGTCGGTTATGATTGTAAATTTAATGCCCATTAAGTAATATCGAAATCTTTCTAACGTTTTCACGATTGCTAACAATTCTAACTCAAAAGAGTGATATTTTTTTTCTGGATCTGTCGTTTGCTTGCTCAAGAAAGCAATAGGTTTTTCTTTAAAATCAAATTTTTGAATTAAAATTCCAGCATAACCCTCACGACTGGCATCTGTATATAAGATCGCAGGTAAAGAGGGATTAAATATAGCTAAAATCGGTTTGGAGCAAATAGTTTGTTTTGATTTATCGACTATTTGGGTATGTGTTTGAGTTCATTTCCAGGTTACGTCTTTCTTTAAGAGTGATGTTAGTGGGGCCGTTTGACGTGCAAAGTCCTTAATGAACTTGCGAAAATAACCTACGATTCCCAAAAATTGTCTTAACTGATGTACTGTTTTTGGACATGGAAAGTTTAACACTGATTCACTTTTAGATTTGGACGGTGATATTTCATTATGTGATATTTCGTACCCTAGGTAATGAATTCTTTTTGCCAGAAAAGAGGATTTATTAATTTTAATTGTTAATCCATATTCCTTTAGAGTGTCTAATACCTTTTTTAGCATATTTAATCCGTCTTCCACGGTTTTAGATAGGATTAGGATGTCATCTAAATAGGGTATTACGTTGTATTCCCTGAATGGTTTTAATACTTCGTTCATAAATTGTTGGAAAACCGAAGGAGCATTACATAGCCCGAACGGCATACGAACATATTCGTAATGTCCTTCAGACGTAACAAATGCCGTGTACGGGATAGAGTTTCTATCCACAGAAATTTGATGGTACCCAAACGCCATGTCGAGATTGGTGAAATATTTAAAACCGCTTAAATTATCAATTATTTCTTCAATAATAGGTATTGGAAAACTGTTTTTGGTCGTTATCTTATTAAGAGAACGATAATCTATTACTAGTCGTTTGCTACCGTCTTTCTTGTTTACTAATAAAGAGGGGCTAGCATACGGAGAACTACTTTCTCCAATTAATTTTCTAGTAATAGTTTTATCATTGTCCGAACAGCGATAAGGACGATGAGTCACAGGTTTTTCAGTTTTGAGCTCGATAGATAAAGAAACAGAATGTGCTTTACCAAGATTTTTAAGATTACGAAATACACAATCTTCACATTACAATAAAATTTTATATTATACATCGAGAGCCCCGTCCTCGAGATCACCCTGTAGTATATGCTTCAGTTCTCGTTTTCGGCGTATTTTTTACAGAAAGAATGTGATGCCTCTGCTTGCAGTCCCCAGGCCCGCTCTGCTAGCCATTATGTTTCATACGCTCGTGCGGTGAATGTGTTAGAAAAGTGCGTTAGTGACATAGGTACATTAGTTTTGTCTCTGCCAAAATGCCAAAACGGAAACTAGAAGTTTTCAAAAAGTCCATTAAAAGAAAAATTGAAAAAATTCAACGTATGATGGACAATTTTTCATCAAGTTCGCATTTAAATCATTTCCCATATTTAGTTTTCAGAACATTCAAGAATCATCAGTGTAAAAACCAGCCATTAATTTCTAATTATGAGTAAAATCTAATTGAGAAATTAACAAAAATGGCACCCAGGAAATTTAGTAAACATGAGTAAAATCTGTTTTCTATTTCCGTTCAGGCAGGAAAACATATAAAAGTTTCTTAAGCATGAATAATATCTGCTTTGAGAAATCATTTCATTTATTCCTTTATCACCTGATGTAATGATGACTCAGGTCGATGGCATATTTTGAACCGCTTATCGGTAAAAGAAAAAAAAAATATATATAAAACAAACACATTGTTCCCTTTTTTTTGCACATATTATTCACAATAAACGTTTTAAAAAGCGACAATAATATTGCCTTTGGATTTAGACAGTGGCGTAGGGTTTTCAATGTTGGATTTTTCTACTTTTTAGGTGATAATGACTCGGAAAGTTATAATAGTGATTCAAACACTTCTGAGTCAGAACCCAATGGGGATGCAGACTTACAACTTAGGGGGACTGCATCGCCCGAAAGTCAACCGCCCATAACTGAAGCCCCTGCCGATCCTACCGAAGTGCTTTTGGGATCTCTCTCTAAAACTGAAGACAAAGAGGGCCCTGAAATATTTCCAGATTTAGCAGTACGTTGGCAGTCTTATTTATCTGTTGGATTAGACAAAGAATCCAGGAAAAAATTATTAGAGGATTGGCATTCTCCAAAAAATTGCAGTTTTCTAAAGGCTCCAGTATTAAATCCTGAATTCGCGTTTCTACTTTCACCAGCAGAGATTAAAAAAGATAAATTTCTTCTAAACATACAGAATCTGTTGGGAAAAGGACTTTCGGCCCAAGGCGCGGCTTTATCCAAAATTCTTGAAGAACAAGACATAGTCGACTCAACTACAAAACAGGCATTGGTGGACTCGGGAAAACTCCTAACAGATACATTCCACTCTATATCGGTCCATAGAAAATTTCAACTCCACAAGTCTTTAAATGACAAATCCCAAAAAATTTCCATTGGCCAAAATGTAGATACATATCTTTTTGGATCCGACTTTGCGCAAAAATGCAAATCGGTTAAGGATGCCGAAACGGTTGCAAGAGAGCTCTTCAAGCCTCATTCAGGAAATAAACCGGTTCCATCCACTTCCGGTGCCAAATCTTTAAACTTCCAGCGCCCATCCTTCAAAAAGAGAATAAAATCGAACGAAAAAAGAAGGGGGGAGCCATACACGTCATACCGACAATCGAAAAATCTTCCGAGGGAGTCCAGCAGGAAACCAGGATATTACACCAAGAACAACAACCGGAGCAGATTCCATTAGAGGTAGGTCATGCAGGCAGAATTAAATATTTCTTGGAAAACTGGGAAAAAATTACCCAGGACAGAAGTATCCTACAATGGGTTACTGGATACAAAATTCTCTTTTCAAGGTTTCCAACACAGAAAAAAGTTACCAAGCAAAATCTTAGTCTAAAATTTCTAAAACCCATTACTGAGCTTAAAAACTTAGGGGCAATCAAAAAAAGTAAACGTTGTAAATATCAATATGTTTCCTCGTACTTTTTAAGGAAAAAAACCTAACGGAAAACAAAGATTCATTTTGAACCTTAAGGGTCTAAATACTTTTATTGATTGTCCACATTTTAAACTAGAGGATTTTCGTTCCGTAAAAAATATTATATCAAAACACTGTTACATGGCAAATATCGACTTAAAAGATGCCTATTTTCTGCTACCAATACACAAAAAATATAGAAAATTTTTAAAGTTTAAACACAATAATCAACTATATGAATTCACTTGTATGCTTTTCGGCTTGTCCATCGCCCCCTATATTTTCACTAAAATATTTAAGCCCATTATGAATCACTTAAGATCACTAGGTTTTTTGTCTGTGCTG